>SKCR01032725.1:0-194796 GCA_019454045.1 Zanthoxylum bungeanum | reverse complement strand
TTGCGTGTATATGACGTGTATGCATGCATGCATGAATGTGTTTCCTATTCCGATGGGTTAGGTCTTATTTGTGCTCATCGGCGCCCTTTGTCTATAGATGTCTTCGGTTACCCCATGGGCTGCTTACAGTTTCTTCCTTTCAGTTCTCTTCTGGTGATTGCTCAGTTTCCTTTGGTCTCATGGCTCAAGTTCTTGTTATATCCCTTATTTGTGGGATGGTAGACTGGTCGCCCCCAGCCTTGATTTAGCTTTATGCTCTCCGCTGTTTGTACTCGGTCAAGATGAACCATATGGTGGGGCCTTCCATATCATCATATTATATTACATGCTACGAAATAGTCCCAATAGTTATACATATTATCGTCCTCAAGGAATGTCCAGTAATGAAACCAAGAACATTCAAAACACTCAATGCAACTCAAATCTGAGTTTTTTAATAAATGATCTATGCCAGACTCAAAGTGTGTGTGTGCAAAGGTTCCTTTGCAGCTTGATCCTTAAGCAAGCCAACTCGATGATTTCGTTTCAAAAATCGGTATCGGTGGGTCAAACCAACCTAGATGTCTCAATTATATTCTGCAATTTCTTTTTCGTGCTCAATGTGGTATGGTTTTATCTTTCTTTTCCTTTGTCTCTCATTTTTTTCTTTCTTTTCTTTTTGAACTTCATTTTTTTTTCTTTTTCTCATTTTTTTTAACACACCTACCCTTTAAGGTAGCATTTCTCCTCATGATAGTCCTAATACTCGCCCATGGGTAGCTTCACTCTTATTTTTTATAGGTGGTTCAATTCTTTTCTTTAGAGACTTTTCTTTCATTTTCAACCATACCACACATCATAACATAAGCAAATCAAGATAGACATCTAAGAAAACGGTCATTCACCGACCTACAATTTCTTCAACTAGTCACTTTGCCAACTACTCAGGTTTTCACCGCTAAGAACCATAATCAGGTGTGTACGAGTCTAACATAGATCAATTACTCAAAGCGTCAGATAAAGTGAAGCTTTGAGCTTCAATGGAGTCCATGCAGGCCGATTCTTAGAGGAACCAAACCGTCCAAACCGAGCAGCCCACTGCCTTGGAGAGCTGTTGCCGTGAGCTTGGAGGAAGCAAAAACGCAACTTGTGTTCATTTCATCAAACCGTTCAATGTGAGTTATGATTCCGCACCTCCTTTGATGTGTTCATATGCGTTTTTTATGCTTGATTTGTTGATCTTGGGACTTGATTTAACTCTTCAAAAAGCACGTCGAGGGTTTATCGTTTCTAAAGTTTCACTCTAAAGCAATCAATTTCATCATCGTACTTATGTCTAACTATCAAGGACTAAAAACAAACAATTTTTTTCTTCTTTTTTTTTTTTTTCTTTTTTTTTTTTTTATTTTTTTTATTTTTTTTTCCTTTTTTTTGAAGGCCCCTCCTAATGGTCTTTCTATCCTTTCCGTAAGCTTTTCTGTTTCTTGATTCACGTTTGCTAAACTCCTCTTGACAAACCATTTTTTCCTTCTCTAACCCAACGAATATCTAAGATGGCTTTTAAGACACGGGGTTAACATGATGCATGTATGCATGAGATGCATGCGACATATGAGATATAATATGCATGTGGCTATCAAAAGCATAAAGGGGCAACTTCTATAGGATATACAACTATCGTGCTCAGGCGGGTTTATGACAATGCCTTTGATTGAACTCCCTCAACCCACTATAGAAACGGTCAACTAATGCACAAATTATACACATCACAAGACATGATTTCAGGGCCAATTCTCTTATCCCCAGTGGAGTCGCCAGACTGTGGGACACAGAACTTGACGACGCTGTTCTAGACTCGCGGCCTAGTTGGGAGTACGAAATAACATAGAGTCGCCACCCGGTGTTAACCGGGACAAAGATTTAAGGCCGCACTCACCCCTCGCATGGGAAGACCTCAAACCGTTGGGTTCAGAATGGTCCCTTACTTATGTCACTTGTGATGATATGATTTGTGCAATAAATTAACCGAGTCTACTCAATAATCATGCTCAGAGGTATTTAGATCTAACATGCATTCGCTAAATAAATCCTATTCTAAGTTTTCATGCTTGAAAGTAAGTCTTTGAATGGCAAACACGATATCACACAATGAGCATATTGAACCATTAAATAAACGAATCACTATTCAAATATAAACCTAAACTAATCCAAATAACATGCTTAAAAATAACATAATCATTCTTAGAAATTAAATAACAAAACTAAATTAAATCATGCTTAAAATAATAAATGAACGACCTATAAACTACAACATGCTCAAATACAAATTTGGATGAGACGAGATATGTGTATCTTAAGTGGTACGTGGCATTGTATCCCGAGTGCAGACCGCAATACCGTCCATTCGGAATCGGCTACGGAATTTACGTCCGGGTTTCCATCCGATATACCACAAAAGGGAACACGCATCCCGCTCATCCAACAATCACATCATGCCTCAAACGACTCTCTTGCAATAATATTTTAAAATAAATAAAATAAAACGAAAGAAGATAAGTAAGAGAGTACCCTCAGTTCTAACCTCTTTTGTCGTCTCACGAAGGCGCGTTGCACGGCCGTCGGAAGGGTTGATGTTCCGCTACTTTTCTGGTTCCCTAATCCAACGTTTTTCCATGCTGTTTCACTGTCTGGGCTGCCGTTTTCACTCCCTTTCGCTGCTGTTTTAAGTGTATTTTTCTGGTCACTGTTTTGGGTTAATTTTGGGACTGTTTTGGGCGGTTTTTGGACTGGTTTTGGGTGAGTTTTCTGGACAGTTTTGGGTGTTTAAATGGTGCAGTTTTTTAGAGTTAGTGAGATGCGGCAAGCTGGGCAGTTTGAAGGCTTGAATGGAGGGCAGTGAGCTATTGAAGTATGTGTGGCTTTGGCTGGTCAGGGCTGTTTGCGATGGCAATTGTTTGCTGTGTGGCTGTGGGCTATGGCTGATTATTTGCGTTGAGGGCTAGGGCTGTTGAAGGTGCACAAGGCAATTGGCTTTAGAAGGTAGTGGGGCAGGCTGTGAGTGGAACAGCTGGTGTGAAGGCTAATTAAGTAAAGGCAAGGGGGCGTTGTTGGCAGTGTGGCTAGGCTGTGAAGTGGAGGGGCATAGGGCAGGCTATGTGGCAAGATCGTGGGCGTGAGGCAGGTTGCCTTGTGGTGAGTGAATGTGAGGGAGCCAGTCAAAAGCGTGGCTCGGTGGGTTTCACGTGAGGCTAATAGGCTGGGTTTAGGCGTGGCTTTGTGATGAGTAATTGTGAGGGTAAGGCGGCAATTTGTGTTGGCAGGTTTTAGGCGTGGCTTTGTGGATGGGTTTTTGTTGTTTGTGGTAAGGTGATGGTTCGTTGAAGCAGGTGGTGTCTTTGTTGAATGGCTTGATTTGAGGCGTGTTGGGCAGAGAACGTTCGGCTGCTTGAGGGTTTAACGTGATGAGGGTCGGCTGGCAGTGGCGTGGTGCATGGCTGTTTCACATTGAATTAGGGTTTAGTTTCTTGTGTCATTTTCTAGTTCTTGCCGTGAGAGCCTGGAGAGAGGAGGGAGAATAGAGGGCTGATGAGAGTTGTCGTTGGTGGCTCTGTGATTGTTGAGTTAGTGAGGGTCAAGGCCGTGAACTGGAGTCATTAGGGTTTATTCGTTTTACCCTTGGTGAAGTTCCGTGTGGATGTTAGGGAAGAAGGAGGAGGGCAGGTGTTGCACGGTTGTGTTATATAGTTGCATGTGTTAGGGTTTGGTATGGTTTTGAAAGGAAACAAATCATGTTAAAAGGGAGGGAATTTGATTAGATTATTTAGGGAAGAAATAATTGTAATTGGTGGGGAATTTCTTAAATTAGGGGAGTGATTGATTTAAATTTAGGAAAAGATTTACTTAATTTTGTAGTTTTAATTAATTTAAATTTAATTTGTGAATTTAATATAATTAAGATTTCAATTTAATTGGTTTGTGATTTTTTTAGATTAGGAATTTAATTGGTTATTTAATTTAATTGGTTTTAATTTAATTAGATTTAATTTTAATTTGTGACATGTATTTTAAATGTTTTAATTATTTTGGATTGGGCTCGGTATGTGGTTTAGGGATATGTGGGCATGGTTTGTGTCTTAAGGGGGTTTGGGCTAAGGGTGTGCTTTGAAACGGAGGTCCAACGAGCGAGTCCGAAGCTAATCCAACGAGTTAAATCCAATCAAGTGTCAATTCTTGACCTTTTCCCTTCCAACGTCCGTTTCCCGCGGCTTTCACAACTAAAGAGGTAGTGTCTCCATACGAGACTCATCATCGGGACTTACATGCAAAAATGCAGTGCCTACAGCGAGTCATACATCATCGGTGAATCTTCGGGTAGCGACCCATAAGATCCCCGGATATGTTGGCAGTAAATTCGGTCGTCGGACTATCCGAACATGTAAGTACCTAGTACTACGTTTGTACCGATTTACAAGACAATGTTGGGTTCTAGCAAAGCGCCATGCCTACCCAATTCTCCAGAAATATCCTTACAGGAATATAGTGATCTATATCAGGCGTAGTATACGTAGTATTGTATATATCGATCTAGTATCGGATGTCACGTGCTAGGCCTGGGGCTGGAATTGTGTCTGCCCCGTACGAAGCACATGCCGAATGTCTGGTAACTAGTCTCTATAATCGGATAAACATGACCTTGTCATTTTATCCCGATAGCTGCAGCATATAAGAGAACCAGTTTCGTATCCTACGTGACCATCATCTCCATATGACTGGAGTGATACTTCCGTCTTGACATCACACCCAACACACTACGATTCTCGATATACCCAGAAGAGGCGTACACATAAACCGATTAAAGCCCTGGACGAACAAAACGAAAGTATATTTATTGTCGCAAGTATTAGCAGTGCAAGTCTCAGGTTAAGACCAAATACATCTACCCTGATTTCGGACTTCCATAGACACATAGTCAACTACCAATGGAATTTCGAGGGGGTCTATCCAGAGCGAAGCTGTTTCTCATACCATTGGTAAAACACTACCTTCTATTACACTTGCATGAGTATCTTATACCCAAATATATGAGAACTATGTTGTTATGCCCTCATAACGCGCACAAGTGTAATACTAGTCTTTTACGCATTTATCGATGTCCAACCTCGATAATACTCGGACTAGGGATATTTAATGATTTTTCCTTTGTGGATTGATATTGTCTCATATCATCTCAATCTAGGAACAAATCATAGGGACCTTCTATCATTTATATATCTTGGTAATCTAATCACAAATGATAAGAGTGCAATCTCTTTTGTCACATAGATAATTTGGACAACAACACCGTGATCTGTACAAATAGTGACGCTATGGGTCATAATTGTCCAACAATCTCCCACTTGGCCTATTTCGTCAGCGAATTTGCATGATTATCATCTGATGCGATTTATTCGATCATCACAACGCCACGATGTATGATCCGAACAGATCAGATGAATAGTCGAAATATGTATCTGGATCGTTGATGAGACCGTTAATTCTTTAGCCTGTGCTGAAGCCTAGCTCAGCTGCTAACAGAACTATATCTAAGATAATTAGATTTATTATCGACCCAAATGGCTTCAATTTCTGCCTCAGCTGCAGCAATAACCCGCATTTGTTGTTTATTCGGTAACAGTATCTTGCTAGGAAGATTTCTAGATCACTGTACCGTTATTTCAAACTGTATAGTACCATTGTTACGACTTATAGTCGTTTTATCGGTTAGGAAACTTGCTACAGTGATCCCAGTCACTTCAAGTTTTCCATCTCCATAGTATAAGACAGCATCCTTAGTTCTCTAAGATACTAAGTATGTTCTTAACTTCTATCCAGTGACTATCACTAGGATTGACCCGATTGTGAATTCATATGCTCAAAGCGTATGAGACACCAGGCCGCGTACATTTTTCAATGTACGAGTTCTTAGAGAGTGTTCATGAAAGCCAAGCTTTCACCGATAGTTTTATGTGAATATCATTTCCAAGAAATGACGTATGTTATCATTATTTATGACATCGATTGTCAGTGCGCTCCTACTAACCTCCTTATATACACAAGAATCATTTCGTTTTGAATTAAATCCTAAACTATTATTATTACATCAAAACGATAATTCCAAGAACTAAATGCTTGCTTCAATCCAAACATGGATCGAATAACCTGCAAAACTTGTTTGCTAGTTTTGGTACGACAAAACCGATATGATGTTTTAAACATCCTCCAAAAGGTTTCCTTTTCAGGAAAGCGATTTTCCCGTTTAGCTGACATATTTCATAAATGAAAAATACAACATTAGCAAGCATTATCCAAATGGATTTACTGTGGCAACATATAAAAGGTTTCATCGTAACCAACACAATGTTGATAACGATACCTTTCCGCTAAAAGCCTAGCTTTATACGTTGGTATGTTGCCATCCATGTATGTCTTCCTTGAAGACTTATATAGTACCAATAGGCACAATGCCTTGCAGTACATCAACTAGTGTCCAAACATAGTTGATTTACATGGAATCCATTTCGGATTTATGACACTTTGTCATAATTAGGGAGTCGATACTTTGTATCACTTCCTCATATGTAGTCAGTTGGTATACCTCTATAAGATTGACATCTTTATGAGGTGAGATCAGAAACCCATACCCCAGGTTGTTTTCTGACTCTCTCCGACATACGCGGTTCTTGTGTATTCGAAGATTAATGGTATAGTTTCATCCTTGATGAACTATTTGTGTTCCATTAAGGAATCGGTGCCTTGAATAGTATTACTCCGATTTTCATCGAGTTTTACTATCCTCCCACTTACCACTGCATTTAGGTATTCCTCTTAGGAAGACGGCATGGTGAGCAACAATTAAATTGTTCTTTTGTGAGTTGTATAAATACTATATTTTGGTAACCCTAGGATAACCTACAATTGGCACTTATCTGATTTGGGTTCTAGTTTGGTATCATCCAAACATATGCCCAGCATACCCAAATCATCAGGAATGAGAAACCCGGTTTCTTTCCTGTTCATATCTAATATGAAATCAGTCTTACAGATTTTTATGGAACTTTATTCTAAATAAGATCTGCACTGTTTAAAGTATATCCGTTGAAGGAAATGGTAGCTCAGAGCGACTCATGATTAACCTTATCATGTCTAACAAAATTCGGTTTATCACTGTTCGGAAACAACGTCAAAAAGACGTGTTCCGGGAGGAGTCCTCATTTGAAAGAATACTATACTCTTTCAAGTATATTAGAAACTTATTGCTTAAGTATTTTCATCATGGTCTAACTGCGATGATTTAATACTTTAGCCGATCTGTTTGTTTATTTCGTGTCAAAACTTTAAAAGTTTTTGATTTGTGTTCTTCAAAAGAAAAACATAACCATAACGCGATGCCACATCCGTAAAGGTCATGAAATATTCATATCCACATCTAGCCTAGCTAGACATGGGCCCACTTGCTTCACCATGAACTAGGGCTAACAGATTATAATGATTTTGCCTTTGCCCTTTTCCACATTCCAGAAGCCTTTGGCCAAGCCTCGGGTTTCTAGAATATCGAAGTAAGGTGCGCCTTGCGTTTCTTGCCATATTGCAAACTTTGACTTTGTCTCCTTGAGAATAGTCATTAACTCTCCAAGAGTTAAGTATTGCAATTTAGTACTTCTTAGACCTAAAGATAGATCTTTGAAGATCCTTCAATTTCATTATCATACTTTAAGGATCTAATCCTTAGTTCTGATTAAGAAATTAAGGAGTCTACTGCGACAAGCTTAATGGATTAAGAACTAAAGTTATCATCACATGAATCTTCCAAAGATCATGCTCTACTATTTGCTAAACTCCGGGCTTAGGCCTAAGACGTTATTTTATCAAATAAAATAACTTATTAGTTTCCAGGACTATCCTGAAATTATTCCCATTTTTAAAATTAAACCATTTAAATACATTTTCACTATGATTATGTTTTAAATGTCAATCTTTCAATTTTATCATGATTCTAATAGTCCAACTTTTTAATCAATGATTTAGGTACTATTTATTATAATGATTATTATAGTCCAACTATATAATCAACTATAATTAATTAAATCAAATATATTGATTACTATAATCCAATTATATAATCAACTATAAATGAAATAGTTTGAATACAGTCCAACTGTTTGTTAAAACAACAATTTAAATATTAGTCCAACAAATATTTAATTTAAATGACGAATGATATTTGATTTGAGAGCGTATGGCAAGTAATTAAAAGAATATTGCAAATTCAATTCTTGCCTCCCACTATTTTTCGGCGAGCCTCTAACCCTTTGTCCAGTACTCGGGAAATCGTGTTTCCTAGTGGGCTAGGATCCCGTTAAATATCACACAATCTTGACTTTGGCCAACAAATTGTATGATAATTAACTAGGTAGATCTCTAAGATCAATTGGATCCCATCCAATTCCTAGATCCAGTAGGGGAATATCCAAGTCCGAAATATATATACAATATATATGCCAATATATCCAATATATTGTCTAACCTTTTTCCTCTGAATCAACTAAGCCTTGGCTTTGGCACAACAAACTTAGTGATCCCTGTTAAGCGGAACCCATTGACCATGGAAAGCTTCGTAATCAATGTCGATGGACAAGAAGTGGTATTGACTTTGGCCAACAAACCACAACTTGGAAAAGACACCAATATGTAACAAAGCCTTCGTGATTCAAACACATCCTCGACAGACAAAGGCCTTGACTTTGGCCAACAAACCAGTGCCAGTCTTGGATCTTGAGTAAGAATCACTCAATGGAAGGAAAAATGCTTAATATTATTTGAGGGTTTTTCGCGTGCAAATTGGCAACCAATTTATTATCTTTGTTAAGGTCTCATCATCATACACCCTTAAACATGCATTCTAAACACATAATAAAGCGCATATAAATAAAATAATAATGATATGCGGATGGATACTTAACACATTGATCCTAGATCAAATCTCTCTCTTTCTTCTCTCCCGCTAGCACAAGTATTTACTTCTACCCGTTACACTACACTTCTAAAGAAACCTCATTTACATTGAAGGGAATAGGTGAGAAGAGAATACAAAGAGTAAGGAGGTAATAAGGCTGGACACGCAGGTCCAATTAATAAATTCCAAATTTATTACAACAATTTCTAAAATTGCCCCACCCATCTAATATCCATTCAATATACATTATTCATGCATCGCAACCATGTATTCACACAAGCATGTTATCAATCAATCTAATCAAATTAATTAATCTGATAATTAATGACCATTCAATGTTCAAACAACGATTTGATTTTGCACGAGTCAAACTCGTTTTGCGAATAAGTACTCAAAGTACGAATTCTTGAATTAAATTAAACTACAACATTAAATCCAATTTAATATGTATTTAATACTAATTCACTATTTAATTCCGAAATAAATATTACACTTTATTAATAAACCTTTACGACTTAAATTCCAAATTTAATCTTTACGGGTCTCAAAGCCCGATTAACGTCCAACGTCAATTTAATTAAAGTCCAATGGACTTTTAATTAATTTCTTTAAGGCGTGGACTTTTGGTCAACTTGGGTCAAACCCAATAACCAAAGCCCAATCAAGGAGTAACCCCATAAGCCTAGAAATCAATTTAGGCCTATTAGGCCCAATTAAATAATTAAAGGTCCATTAGTCGCATTTGGACTTTATGGAAGCGGTTTTGGGCCCAATTGGATCCAACCAATTTAGCCTAAACCCTAACTTGGTACAACCAAGCCCAATAAGCCCATTTACAACATTACAAGCCCAATTTCCAATATTAGCCCAATTTAATTAAATTAGAAAATCCAATTTCACAATTTAATTATTCCAAGTGTATAGCATAAATAATTACCCAAATCAATATTTCCAAAACACCAAATTAGCCTAGTTAATCATGCTTATCATCATTAAATCATGTCCAACACAATTTAACAAAACTCAAACCCATATACATGCTATATAAGTCTCGGCCAAGCCTCGGGTATGGCGAATGATATTTGATTTGAGCGCGTATGGCAAGTAATTAAACGAATATTGCAAATTCAATTCTTGCCTCCCACTATTTTTTGGCGAGCCTCTAACCCTCTGTCGAGTACTCGGGAAACCGTGTTTCCTAGTGGGCTAGAATCCCGTTAAATATCACACAATCTTGACTTTGGCCAACAAATGTATTCACACAAGCATGTTATCAATCAATCTAATCAAATTAATTAATCTGATAATTAATGACCATCAAATGTTCAAACAACGATTTGATTTTGTGCTAGTCAAATTCGTTTTGCGAATAAGTACTCAAAGTTCGAATTCTTGAATTAAATTAAACTACAACCTTAAATCCAATTTAATATGTATTTAATACTAATTCACTATTTAATTTCGAAATAAATATTACACTTTATTAATAAACCTTTACGACTTAAATTCCAAATTTAATCTTTACGGGTCTCAAAGCCCGATTAATGTCCAACATCAATTTAATTAAAGTCTAATGGGCTTTTAATTAATTTCTTTAAGGCGTGGACTTTTGGTCAACTTGGGTCAAACCCAATAACTAAAGCCCAATCAAGGAGTAACCCCATAAGCCTAGAAATCAATTTAGGCCCATTAGGCCCAATTAAATAATTAAAGGTCCATTAGTCGCATTTGGACTTTATGGAAGCGGTTTTGGGCCCAATTGGATCCAACCAATTTAGCCTAAACCCTAACTTGGTACAACCAAGCCCAATAAGCCCATTTACAACATTACAAGCCCAATTTCCAAAATTAGCCCAATTTAATTAAATTAGAAAATCCAATTTCACAATTTAATTATTCCAAGTGTATAGCATAATTAATTACCCAAATCAATATTTCCAAAACACCAAATTAGCCTAATTAATCATGCTTATCATCATTAAATCATGTCCAACACAAATTTAACAAAATCAAACCCATATACATGCTATATAAGTCTCGGCCAAAGGGGAATTTTATGTCCAATTTTAAATCCAATCCAATTGAATCCAATCAAACATTAAATCAACATTCCCAATTGTTTTCAAGTCATCCAATGAATCAAAAAACAAAATTCCAAGACAATTTAGGGCATGCTCATTCTCGGCCAAGCTAAGAATTTGGGGAAATTTGTTCTAAATAATTTTTCATCAAATTGATCCAATCAATCCTCAATTAAAGCACATTTAAGCATACTCAATCATCCAATTTCATAAAATCATGCTCAAATACATTTTACACAATTTTAAGCCCTAAATCAAATTTCATGCTTTTAATCCGCTCTGATACCATTGTTGGAGTTTCTACGGTCCCGAGGATCGAATAACAAGCATGAATCCTTACATTGAGGAAGTTGCGGAATACTTACATTGAGTGGTTGAGCGATGCGGTGGACAACAAAAATCGATTTTCTGCCCCCTGTCATGCTCGGCAGTGAGCTGCTGTTTTGGCTCTCCATTTGCGGCTTTGGTCCTCCATGAAAGCTCCAAGCTTTGTGATGAAATCCCAAGCTCACGGGTGGGTTTCCCTATCACCTTCGCATGTCTCTTTGAGTGCTAGCTCTGTTGAGTTTAAATCAAGTCCCAAGGATCACAAACATGCATAAAAATGAGTTGAACACACAAAGGAGTAAGGCGAAATACATACTCACATTGATGGGTTTGATGCTAGGAAGAACAAGCCACTTCTTGCTCCTCCAAAACGCGGCAGTGGCGTCCTTGTACTGCAGTGGAGTGCTCGGTTTTGCTCGTTTTTGCCCCTCCAAGAATCGGCCATTGATGAACACCATGGAAGCTCCAAGCTTCAAGCTTTTCCATGCTCATAAATTCGTTTCCCTATCACCTATGTATAACCAAGGTGTGCTGCTAGCACAACTTCATCTTCTTTGATTCTCCATTTGATTCGGTCATACCAGAAATTTTGAGAGAGAAAAAACGGTTCAAACCCATGAGAAGAGAAGAAAGAAAAGAGGGGGAAGAACAATGCGTAATAAAAGAGAAGAGTGGAGAGAGAGAGAAAAAGAAATGTAATTAGGTTTTTATATTTTCTAAAATTAATTAAAAACCATTTACATTTCTTTTAACTTTCCATTTACCAAAAGTCAAAAAAAGTAAAAGCAAAAGTTGCTTTTTCAACTTCTACATCAATCACTCAAATCAAGTGACAACATGTCACATCACTCAAAGTGACATTTGATTTGACGCTTGATGTGACTTGCGATTTGACGCACGATTTGACTTGCGTTCCGCACTCGAATTCGAAATGCGAATGCACTCACAAATAATCCCGGGCTCGGGTTCGCTAATTCCAAATTAACGAATTTTCCGTCGCGTCGTAATTAAATGATTACGCCTAGCGAAATCACTATTCACGTCGCTAACGAATTAATTCTAAATTAATTCGTTCGCCCGAATTAAAATCCAATTTTAATTCCGCGTCGAAATCCAGTTTCGATTAATATATCGAATATATTAATTTTACCGATTAATTCCAAATTAATCGTTCTCTCTCTTTAACGATATTTTATCCGAGATAAAATATCTCCGTAATTAATCCCAGATTAATTTTCTCTCTCATCAAATTAATCCCAGATTAATTAAAGTGCGAGTCATACGTCATCGGTGAATCTTCAGGAACCGACCCATGAGATCTCCGGATATGTTGGCAGCAAATACGGTCGTCGGACTGTCCGAACACGTAAGTACATTGTATTACGTTTATACCGATTTACAAGACAAGGTTGGCTTCTACCAAAGCGCCATGCCTACCCAATTCTCCAGAAATATTCTTACAGGAATATATAGATCTGTATCAAGCGTAGTATACCGTAGTATTGTGTATATCGGCCCAATATCGGATAGTCACGTGCTAGGGCTGGGGCTGGATAAGTGTCTGCCCTGTCCGAAGCACATGTCGGATGTCTGGTAACTAGTCTCTAAAATCGGATATACATGACCTTGTCATAATATCCCGATGGCCGGCCAGCACTTATGATACTAATACCGTATCCTGCGTGACATCATCTCCATTATGACTGAAGTGATACTTCTGTCTCGACATCACACCCAATACACTACGACTCTCTGATAAACCCAGAAGCGGTGTACGCAGAACCGGTTAAGCCCTGTACCACCAAGACCAAAGTCTACCGATTATCGCAAGTATTAGCGATGCAAGTCTCAGGTTAAGACTATACACACCTACCTTGATTTCGGCCTCCCATAGACACAAAGTCATAATACCAATGGGATTCCGAGGGGTCTATCCAGAGCGAAGCTGTTTCCGTACCATCGTGAAAACACAACGTCCTATCGCACTTGCATAAGTATCCAATACTTAAATATATGAGAACTATGCCGTTGTGCCCTCACAACGCGCACAAGTGCAATACTAGCCTATTCCGCATTATCGATGTCCTGTCTCGATAATACTCCGGCTAGGGATATTTAATGATTAATCCTTCGTGGACTGATACTGTCTCATATCATCTCAATCCAGGAACTAATCATATGGAACCTCTCTTCATTTATATATTTATGGTGATTTAATCACAAATGATGAGAGTGCAATTCCTTGTCACATAGTTATTTGTACAACAACACTGTGATATGCACAAATAGTGACGCTATGGGTCATATTATCCAACAATCTCCCACTTGGCACATAGCCAGTCACTCGAGTGTCCCACACCCGAACTATGTACGGTTCGCTCAAATTGCTGAGAAAATATTTTCGTCAGCGGATTTGCTTAATTATCGTCTGACGCGATTTACATGATCATCAACATCGCCACGATGTATGATCCGAACGAATCAGATGATATAGAAGTATATTATCTGGATCGTCGATGAGACCTTTAATTCCTTAGCCTGATGCTGACGCCTAGCTCAGCTGCTAAAAGAACTATATCTAATATAATTAGATTTATTTTCGATCCAAATGGCTTCTATTGCTGCCTCAGCTGCAGCAGTAATCTGCATTTGTTGTTAATTCGGTAACAGTTATCTTGCTCGGAATATTTCCAGCTAACTATCCCGTTATTCAAACTTTATAGTACCGCAGTATTTACCGGTTTGGAAACTTGCAGCAGTGATCCTAGTCACTTCAAGTTCTCTACTCCATAGTTTAAGACAGCATCTTTAGTTCTCTAAGATACTAATAGATGTCCTTAACTTCAATCAATGATGACTATCACGGATTGTCCTGATTGTGACTCCATATGCTCGAAGCGTATGAGACACCAATACAAGTACATTTTAAATGTATAATTTCCAGAGAGTGTTAACAACTCCAAATCTATCCCAGTAGATCTTTATTCCTTGAATAAAGGTTGTTACTCCCCAGAATTCTACGGAGAATTTCTTATGAAAGCCAAGCTTTCACCGATTGCTTTATGGGAATTTCATTTCCAAGAAATGACATATTATCATTATTTTACAGGACATTCATGTCAGTGCACTCTCACTAACCCTTTTATATTCACAAGAATCATTTCGTTTTGAATTAAATCATACTCCATTATGATTACATCAAAACGACAATTCCTAGAACCTATGCTTGCTTCAATCTAAACATGGATCGAATCACCTGCAAACCTTGTTTGCTTGTTATGGTATGACAAAACCGACAGGATGTTATAAACATCCTCCGAAAGGTTTCATTTTCAGGAAGGAAAGCGATTTGTTAAGCTGTCATATTTCATAAATGAAATACACAGCTTTAACAAGTATTATCCAAATGGATTTACAATGGCAACATGTAAAAGGTTTCGTCGTAATCAACAAAATGTTGATAAACTCTAACCTTTTTCTTTACAAGCCTAGCTTAGGAAATTGGTATGTTGCCTTCCATGTATGTCTTCCTTAAGACTTATAAAGTACCAATAGGCACAATGCCTTATGGTACATCAACTAGTATCCAACTTGTTGATAAACATGGAATCCATTTCGGACTTATGGCACTTTGCCATAATAGGGAGTCGATACCTTGTATCACTTCCTCAAAACGTAATCGGTTGGTATACCTTCAAAAGATTGACATCTTTAGGAGGTTAGATCAGAAACCCATACCCTAGGTTGTTTTCTGACTCTCTTTGATCTACGCGGTTCTTGTGTATTCGAAGATTAATGGTATAGATTCATCATAGATGAACTATTTGTGTTCCATTAAGGACTTCGTGCCTTGAACAGTATTACTTCGATTTTCATCGAGTATCACTATCCTCCCACTGACCACTGCATATCGGTATTCCTCTCAGGAAAAAACCGCATGGTGAGCAACAATCACATTATTCTCATGTGAGATTTATAAGTACTATACTATGGTTTCACTTAGGATAACCTATATAGGCACTTATCCAATTTGGGTCTTTTAGTTTGGTATCATCCCAAACGTTATGCCTGGCATACCCAAATTATCAGGAATGAGAAACCTCGTTTCTTCCCTGTCATATCCTATATGACATCTGTCAAACAGATTTATGGAACCTTATTCTAAATAAGTTTTGCCTGTTAATACATATCCTATTGAAGGAAACGGTAGCTCAGAGCGACTCTTGATTAATCTTATCATGTCTAACATGATTCGGTTAATCCGTTCGGACACACCGTCACTTTGACGTGTCTCGAGAGGAGTCCTCATTTGAAAGAATACTATACTCTTTCAAGTATATAAGAAACTTATTGCTTAAGTATTTTCCATTACGGTCTTACCGTGACGGTATAATACTATAGCCGATCTGTTTGTCTATTTCTTGTCGAAACTCTAAAGTTTCTGATTTGTGTTCTTCAAAAGAAACACATACCAACGTGATGCCACATCCGTTAAGGTCACGAAATATTCATGTTCACATCTAGCCTAGCTAGATATGGGCCCACTAACTTCACCATGAATAGGGCTAACAGATCGGTGGCACTTACACTATTACCAAGTAAACAGTGTTTCAGGTACTTTACCTAACAAACTAGATTCGCAGACCTTATTTGAATAATCAAATCAGTCCTAGTACCCACTCTTCAAAAGTGTGGATATACGAGTCTCGTTAAATTGTGTCCTAGACAACAATGCCACAAATAAGTCTCTATTGATCAAATCAATTTGAGCTATTTATTTGTCATTTTATATGTTTGAGATTTTATTTATATTCAAAATATAAATTCTGTTTATTTACATCTAATGTATTTATCTCCAATCATCTTTATATAATAAAACACTTAGTGTTCTATAATATAAAGGTTTTATCCGCAACGGATTAAACACTGATATAAGAGATAATGTCTCTAGTCAAACTAGTTACATTATAACAGTTCCTAATTCAAGTACAGACCCAAAGGGTAGTTCCTAAACTTAGGTATCTACGGTCGAAACAGCGACTTTCGTCCCGTTTCTGATTCGCAGAGAAATCTCGGCTTGAAGTCAGTATCCTGCTCAAAGCAGATTCTGAACATCAATACATATATTTTATGTACCAAACTAAGTATTTAAAATCTAATTTCAATACTAGCTGTGAACATAACTAAGACAAACATTTTTAAAGTAAGTGCCTTGCCCTTTCTTTAATTCCTTCGTGTCTGCCATATCCAAATGGTAGTCACTTTGGGATATGTCAATTATCCTTTTCAATATTTCAGAAACCTTAGGTCAAGCCTTGGGTTTTTAGAATATCGAAACGATGTGCACCTCGTGCTACATGCCCAATTGCAAACTTTGACTTTATCTCCTCTAGAATAGTCAATTAATTCTCCAAGAATTATAAATTGCAATTTTAATACTTCTTAAATCTAAAATTAGATTTATGACAAGTATATTAAATTAAGCATTAAAGTCATCATTACATAAATCTTCCAAAGATTTTATGCTCTACTTATTTTGCTTAATTTTGGGCTTAAGGTATAATAAGTTATTTTATCAAATAAAGTAACCTATTATTTATTCCCAATTTGAAAATTAAATTATTTAAAATATTTTAATCCCAGATTATATTTTAAATATCCAACTTTTCAATTTTATCTTGATTACAATAGTCCAACTATTTAATCAACGATTAGTGGTACTATATATTTTATAATGATTATAATAGTCCAAACTATATAATCAAATATAATCCAAATTAATTAACCTCAATTACATTGATTACTATAATCCAATTATAAAATCAACAGTAAATTGAAATTAATTAATTCAAATATATTGATTAATATAATCCAATTATATATAATCAAGTATAATACAGTCCAACTGTTTATTAAAACAACAATTTAAATATTAGTCCAACTAACATTTAATCTATGACGAAATAATTTAAATGAGCGCGTATGGCGAGTAATTGAATGAGTATTGCAAATTCAATTCTTGCCTCCCACTATTATTCATCGAGCCTCTAACCCTCTGTCGAGTACTCGGGAAACCGTGTTTCCTAGTGGGCTAGGATCCCGTTAAATATCACACAATCTTGACTTTGGCCAACAAATTGTATGATAATTAACTAGGTAGATCTCTAAGATCAATTGGACCTCATCCAACTCCTAGATCCAGTAGGTGG
Organism: Zanthoxylum bungeanum; assembly: GCA_019454045.1. NCBI lineage: Eukaryota > Viridiplantae > Streptophyta > Magnoliopsida > Sapindales > Rutaceae > Zanthoxylum > Zanthoxylum bungeanum. The sequence continues at coordinate 177,208 of SKCR01032725.1, read as the reverse complement.
ACATCCAAGTCCCAAACATATATCTCATATATGCCTATAGATCGAATGTATACCCTAACCTTTTTCCTCTGAATCAACTAGGCCTTGGCTTTGGCACAACAAACCTAGTGATCCCAGTCAAGCGCGGACCCATTGACATAGAAGCTTCGTAATCAATGTCAATGGACAAGAAGTGGTCTTGACTTTGGCCAACAAACCACAACTTGGACACGACACCGATATGGAACAAAGCCTCGTGATTCAAACACATCTTCGACGGACAAGGGCTTGACTTTGGCCAACAACCCATGCCAATCTAGGATCTTGAGCAAGAATCACTCAATGGAAGGAAAAGACGCATGCTATTTTATGAGGCTTTTCGCGTGTAAATTGGCTACCAATTTAATTATCTTTGTTAAGGTCTCATCATCATACACCCTTAACATGCATTCTAAACACATAATAAAGCGATATGAAAAAATAATAATGATATGCGGATGGATATTTTACACATTGATCCTAGATCAAATCTCTCACTTTCTCTCTCCAAGCTAGCACAAATATTTCTTCTACCTGTTACACTACACTTCTAAAGAAACCTCATTTACATTGAGGGGAATAGGTGAGAAGAGAATACAAAGAAATAGGAGATAAGGCTGGACTCGCAGGTCCAATTAATAAATCAAATTTATTACAATTTCCAAAATCGCCCCACCCGACTAATATCCATCCGATATACATTATTCAAACATCATAACCATGTATTCATACAAGCATGTTATCAATCAATCAATCCAATTAATTAATCTTATAATTAGTGATCATCCAATGTTCAAACAAAGATTTGATTTTGTTCGAGTCAAACTCGTATTGCAAACACGTACTCAAAGTACGATTTCTACGAATTAAATTAAATTACATAATTAAATCCAATTTAATACGCATTTAATTCTAATTCATTATTTAATTCCAAATTAAATATTACACTTTATAAAATAAACCTTTACGACTTAAATTCCAAATTCAATCGTTACGAGTCTCAAAGCCCGATTAATATCCAATATTAATTTAATTAAAGTCCAATGGGCTTTTAATTAATTTCTTCAAGGCTTGGACTTTTGGTCAACTCGGGTCAACCCGCAACCAAAGTCCAATCCGGGATTTACCCCATAAGCCTTTAAATTAATTTTGGCCCATTAGGCCCAATTAAACTTTAAAGGTTCATTAGTTGCATTTGGGCCTTTTGGAAGCGGTTTTGGGCCTAATTGGATCCAACCAATTTTGGCCTAAACCAACTTTGTACAACAAAGTCCAATAAACCCAATAACAACTTTAAAAGCCCAAATCCAATTTTAAGGCCCATTTTAATTAAATTACAAAATCCAATTTTACAATTCAATTAAACAAAGTGCATAGCATTATTAATTACCCAAATCAAATTTTCCAAAACATCAAATTTGTCAAATTAATCATGCTTAACTTCAATTAATCATATCCAACATAATTTGATCAAAATCAAACCAATTACATGCTTCAAGTGTCTCGGCCAAAGAGGGAAATTATGCCCAAATCAAATTCAATCCAATTGAACCAAATTAAACATAAATTCAACATTCCCAAATGATTTGCAAGTCATCCAATGAACAAAAAATAAAAATCCAAGACATAGGGCACTTACCAAATTCGGCCATCACAAGCAAATTGGGGAAAAATTGTTCCAAACAATTTTCATCAAATTGATCTAATCAATCATCAATTAAACAACATTTAAGCATTCTAAATCATCCAATTTCATTAACATGCTCAAAATCAAGTTTACCCAAATTTGTCATGCCCAAATTTGGGGAAAAATGGATCCAACCAAATTTCATGAAATTGATTATGCACAACATCAATTCAACCTCATTCAAGCATACTATACTAAACAATTTAATCATTTGATGCTCAAATTGAGTTTACCCAAATTAAAGTTTTGGCAACATTAAGTAAATTGGGGAAAATCAATCCAATCAATTTTTCTTCAAATGATTACATATAACTCTAATTAAATCATACAAGCATTCTTAAACAAACAATTTGTCAAAATCATGCTTAAATCAAAAAGCCCCAATTTAGCTCAAGAACCCTAAATTCGTTTTATGCAACCAATAGCTCAAGATACCATTGTTGAGTTTAAATCAAGTCCCAAGGATCACAAACATGCATAAAAGAGTTGACACACAAAGGAGTAAGGCGGAAAACATACTCACATTGATGGGTTTGATGCTAGGAAGAACAAGCCACTTCTTGCTCCTCCAAAACGCGGCAGTGGCGTCCTTGTACTGCAGTGGAGTGCTCGGTTTTGCTCGTTTTTGTCCCTCCAAGAATCGGCCATTGATGAACACCATGGAAGCTCCAAGCTTCAAGCTTTTCCATGCTCATAAATTCGTTTCCCTATCACCTATGTATAACCCAAGGTGTGCTAGCACAACTTCATCTTCTTTGATTCTCCATTTGATTCGGTCATACCAGAAATTTTGAGGAGAAAAAACGGTTCAAAACCGTGAGAAGAGAAGAAGAAAGAGGGGGAAAAGAATGTGTAAAAGAGAAGAGGGAAGAGAGAGAAAAAGAAATGTAATTAGGTTTTTTATATTTTCTAAAATTAATTAAAAACATTTACATTTCTTTTAACTTTCCATTTACCAAAGTCAAAAAAGTAAAAGCAAAAGTTGCTTTTTCAACTTCTACATCAATCACTCAAATCAAGTGACAACATGTCACATCACTCAAAGTGACATTTGATTTGACGCTTGATGTGACTTGCGATTTGACGCACGATTTGACTTGCGTTCCGCACTCGAATTCGAAATGCGAATGCACTCACAAATAATCCCGGGCTCGGGTTCGCTAATTCCAAATTAACGAATTTTCCGTCGCGTCGTAATTAAATGATTACGCCTAGCGAAATCACTATTCACGTCGATAACGAATTAATTCTAAATTAATTCGTTCGCCCGAATTAAAATCCAATTTTAATTCCGCGTCGAAATCCAGTTTGATTAATATATCGAATATATTAATTTTACCGATTAATTCCAAATTAATCGTTCTCTCTCTTTAACGATATTTTATCCGAGATAAAATATCTCCGTAATTAATCCCAGATTAATTTTCTCTCTCATCAAATTAATCCCAGATTAATTAAAGTGCGAGTCATACGTCATCGGTGAATCTTCAGGAACTGACCCATGAGAACTCCGGATATGTTGGCAGCAAATACGGTCGTCGGACTGTCCGAACACGTAAGTACATACTTGTATTACGTTTTATACCGATTTACAAGACAAGGTTGGCTTCTAGCAAAGCGCCATGCCTACCCAATTCTCCAGAAATATTCTTACAGGAATATATAGATCTGTATCAAGCGTAGTATACCGTAGTATTGTGTATATCGGCCCAATATCGGATAGTCACGTGCTAGGGCTGGGGCTGGATAAGTGTCTGCCCTGTCCGAAGCACATGTCGGATGTCTGGTAACTAGTCTCTAAAATCGGATATACATGACCTTGTCATAATATCCCGATGGCCGGCCAGCACTTATGATACTAATACCGTATCCTGCGTGACATCATCTCCATTATGACTGAAGTGATACTTCTGTCTCGACATCACACCCAATACACTACGACTCTCTGATAAACCCAGAAGCGGTGTACGCAGAACCGGTTAAAGCCCTGTACCACCAAGACCAAAGTCTACCGATTATCGCAAGTATTAGCGATGCAAGTCTCAGGTTAAGACTATACACACTACCTTGATTTCGGCCTCCCATAGACACAAGTCATAATACCAATGGGATTCCGAGGGGTCTATCCAGAGCGAAGCTGTTTCCCGTACCATCGGTGAACCACAACGTCCTATCGCACTTGCATAAGTATCCAATACTTAATATATGAGAACTATGTCGTTGTGCCCTCACAACGCGCACAAGTGCAATACTAGCCTATTCCGCATTATCGATGTCCTGTCTCGATAATACTCCGGCTAGGGATATTTAATGATTAATCCTTCGTGGACTGATACTGTCTCATATCATCTCAATCCAGGAACTAATCATATGGACCTCTCTTCATTTATATATTTATGGTGATTTAATCACAAATGATGAGAGTGCAATTTCCTTGTCACATAGTTAATTTGTACAACAACACCGTGATCTGCACAATTAGTGACGCTATGGGTCATATTATCCAACAAGCTCTTGATGTTTTTGCCACAAAAACATCACACTTTGCTTCCCTTCATTCTCAGTTTTTGCCCAGAAAAAACAGAAGAAGAAATGCCCACCATAGGCGTGAGAGGAGAGAAGAGAAAGAAAGAGAGAGAGTTGTGTTTGGTTGGATAAAATTTTGTATCTAATACACTTTTCAATTTATAAAATTGATTTACCATTTTCTTTTTCCAAAAATCAAATGGCATTAAAGTTTTGCCAACCACCTCCATCAAGTCATATCACTCAATCAATCAAGTGACAAGTTATCACATCACTCAAAGTGACTAATGATTTGACGCTTGATGCGACTAGCGATTTGTCGCTTGATTTGATTTGCGTGCCGCACTCGAATTCGAAATGCGAATGCCCTCGCAAACAATCTCGGGCTCGGGTTCGCTAATTCCAAATTAACGAATTTTCCGTTGCGACGTAATTAAATGATTATGCCTAGCGAAATCACTATTCACGTCGCTAACGAATTAATTCTAAATTAACTCGTTCGTCCGAATTAAAATCTAATTTTAATTCCGCGTCGAAATCTAATTTCATATAATATATCGAATATATTATTTTATCGATTAATTCCAAATTAATCGTTATCTCTCTTTAATTGATATTTTATCCCAGATAAAATATCTCCGTAATTAATCCCAGATTAATTTTCTCTCTCATCATTAATTAATCCAAGATTAATAAAGTGCGAGTCATACGTCATTGGTGAATCTTCGGGAAGCGACCCATGAGATCCCCAGATATGTTAGCAATAAATCCGATCGTCGGACTATCCGAACACGTAAGTACATAGTACTACGTTTGTACCGATTTACAAGACAAGGTTGGCTTCTAGCAAAGCGCCATGCCTACCCAATTCTCCAGAAATATCCTTACAGGAATATAGTGATCTATATCAGGCATAATATACGTAGTATTGTATATATCGATCCAGTATCAGATGTCACGTGCTAGGCCTGGGGCTGGAATTATGTCTGCCCCGTACGTAGCACATGTCGGATGTCTGGTAACTAGTCTCTATAATCGGATAAACATGACCTTGTCATTTTATCCCGATAGTTGCAGCATATAAGAGAACCAGTTCCGTATCCTACGTGACCATCATCTCCATATAACTGGAGTGATAATTCCATCTTGACATCACAACCAACACACTATGATTCTCGATATACCCAGAAGAGGCGTACACAGAAACCGGTTAAAGCCTTGGACGACCAAAACCAAAGTATATTGATTGTCGCAAGTATTAGCGGTGAAAGTCTCAGGTTAAGACCAAATACACCTACCCTGATTTTGGACTTCCATAGACACATAGTCATACTACCAATCGAATTCCGAGGGGGTCTATCCAGAGCGAAGCTGTTTCCAGTACCATCGGTAAAACACAACCTCCTATTACACTTGCATGAGTATCCTATAACCAAATATATGAGAACTATGCCGTTATGCCCTCATAACGCGCACAAGTGTAATACTAGTCTTTTACGCATTTATCGATGTCCAATCTCGATAATACTCTGACTAGGGATATTTAATGATTTATCCTTCGTGGATTGATACTGTCTCATATCATCTCAATCCAGGAACAAATCATAGGGACCTCCTATCATTTATATATCTTGGTGATCTAATCACAAATGATAAGAGTGCAATCTCCTTTGTCACATAGTTAATTTGTACAACAACACCATGATCTGTATTAATAATGACGCTATGGGTCATAATTGTCCAACAATTTGGTGGTAAGATTATTCCAAGTTGTGATGGAACCTGCTGGAAGTGAATGGAGCCAGCCCTTAGCTCTGTCTTTCAAAGAATAAGGGAACACACGCAGACGCGTTACTTATTCTGTCGATCGATGGTAGTTGAATGTGCCATAAACTGTTAGTGTCCTAGACATGCCACGGGATATCTAAGCATGATTAATATGTGAACTAATCAAGAAAGTTGTGGAATACTTACATTGATTTGGATGAGAAGTTTCTAAACTTTTTCTTATAGATGAAAGCTCCAAGCCCTCTTTTAGTGTTTCCAACATTTTGGTGAGTCTCCCTATCACCTTGTTTCACTCCTTAATGTGCTAGCATACTTGAATTTTTGCAACAAAAATCCATGGGAGAGACAATGAAGCTCACATTTTTTGAGCTTTTGGAGAAGAAGAAGATGTTATGAATAGTAACTAGTTACACTTCCAAAGTCAACTAGCCTTTTTATATTTAGGTTGTGTTTTGGATTGGTTAGTGTGTTGTAAAAGCAATCCAAGCTTTACACTCAACAAATCAAATCCAAAATCAAGCCTAACTACTTCCATCATTAGTCAAACAAATGATGTAAGTGAAGTGGGTCTCACACTTTTAAATTCCAAATTTAAGTCGGCTAACTTAACACGCAACTTCCCCAGGCCCGGGTTCGTTTAATTCCGAATAAACGAATTTTCCGTTGCGACGTAATTAAATATAATTTAAATAAATAATAACGCCTAGCAAAATTATTACGAAAGTCGCTTGCGAATTAATTATAAATTAATTCGTTTGCCCGAATTAAAATCCAATTTCAATTCCACTTTGAAATCTAATTTCAATTAACATATCTAATATATTATTTAACTGATTAATTCCAAATTAATCGTTTTCTCTTCTATCCGAATTTTATCCCAGATAAATTATTGCCGTAATTAATCCCATATTAATTTTCTCTCTCTCTTAATTAATCCCAGATTAATTCTGTTCGAGTCAAATGTCATCGGTGAATCTTTGGGAGGTGACCCAAGAGATCCCTGGATATATTGGCATTAAATACGGTCATCGGACTATCCAAATACGTACATACCCGGTACCACGTTCTTATCGATTTACAAGACATGGTTGGCTTCTAGCAAAGCATCGTGCCTACCCAATTCTCCAGAAATATTCTTTTAAGGAATATATAATCTATATCAGGCGCAGTATATATAGTATTGCGTATTACGATCCAGTATCGGCTATCACATGCTAGGCCTGAGGCTGGAGTTGTGTCTGCCCCGTACGAAGCATATATCGGATCACTAGCAACTAGTCTCTTTATGATCAGAAAGTCATGACCTAGTCATACTTTCCGATGGCTATAGCACTATAGAGTACCAGTTTTATATCTGTGCGTGATCATCATCTCCATATGACTGAAGTGATACTTCCATCTTGATATTACACCCAATACACTACGATTCTCAGTATACCCAGAAGAGGCGTACACAGAACCTGTTAAAACCCCGGACGACCAAAACCAAAGTATACTGATTGTCACAAGTATTAGCGATGCAAGTCTCAGGTTAAGACCATATACACCTACCCTGATTCGGATTCCCATAGACACATAGTCATACTACCAATGGGATTCCGAGGGGCCTATCCAGAGCAAAGTTGTTCCCGTACCATCAGAAAATAGAACCTCCTATCACACTTGCATGAGTATCCAATACCCAAATATATGACAACTATGTCGTTAAGCTTCCATAACGCGCACAGGTGTAATACTAGCCTATTCCACATTATTGATGTCCAGTCTCGATAATAATACGACTAGGGATATTTAATGATTAAACCTTACGTGGATTAATACTGTCTCATATCTTATTAATCTGGTACTAATCATATGGACTTTTATCATTTATATACCCATTTAATCCAATTACAAATAACAAAAGAGCAATTTCCTTTGTCACATAGTTAATTTTTTACAAGAACACCATGTTCTTTACAAAATAGCGATGCTATGGGTCATAATTATCTAACAATCTCCCACTTGGCCTATAGCCAATCACTCAAGTGTCCAACACCAGAACTATGTACAGGTCGCTCAAACTTTTGATGAGAAACAGCTTTCGTCTGCGGATTTGCAAGGTTATCATCTGATGCGATTTATTCGATCATCACATCGCCACGATGTATGATCTAACAAATCAGATGAAACAGTTGAAGTACATACTTGGATCGTTGATGATACCTCGGTTCCTTAGCCTATGTTGTAGCCCAACTCAGCTGCTAACAGAACTACTCATAATCCAATTAGGAAATTATAGATCCAAAATTCTTCTTTTGCTGCCTCAGCTGCAGCAATATTCCGCTTTTATTATTTAATCGGAAACAGTATCTTGCTTGGAAGATTTCCAGGTCGCTGTTCTTTTATTCAAACTAAATATGTACCCTTATTGCGACTTACAGTCGTCTTTATCAGTTTGGAAACTTGCAGTGGTGAACCCAGTTACCTCAAGTTCTCATTCTCCATAAATTAAGAAAGCATATTTAGTTCATCTAAGATACTCCATGATGTTTTTACTTCAATCTAGTGACCATCACCCAGATTGGCTTGATTGCATCTACATATGCTCAAAGCATATGAGACATCAGGTCGCGTACATTTTCATAACATATGAGCTCTGGGAGAGTGTCAGCAGCTTTCTAGATCTATCCCAGTAGATCTTTATTCCTAGAATAAAGCATGCTTTTTCCCAGGTTTTTCATGGAGAATTTTATGAAAGCCAAGCTTTCACCGATTATAGTATGGGAATGTTATTGCCGAGAAGCAATACATCATCAACATAAGGACAATGAATGTCAGTGCGCTCCCACTAACCCTCTTATAAACACAATAATCATCTTCGTTTTGAATTAAATCATATACCATTATGATTACATCAAAACGATGGTTCCAAGAATTCAATGCTTGCTTCAATTTATAAATGGATCGATTTAACTTGCAAGCCTTGTTTGCATGTTTTGGCATGACAAAACCATCAGGATGTTGCATACAAAAATCTTCGAAAAGGTTTCCGTTAAGGAAATCAGTTTTGGAGTCCAGCTGTCACATTTCATACACGAAATATGCAGTAATAACAAGTATTATCCGAATGGATTTAATCATGGCAACAGGTAAAAGGTTTTGTAGTAATAAACACTGTGTTGATGAAGATACCCTTTCGCTACAAGCCTAGCTTTGTACGTTTGTTTGTTGCCATCCATGTCAGTCTTCATTGAAAACCATTTGCAACCAATAGGTTTAACGCCTTCTGGTGCATCAACTAGTATCCAAACATGGTTCGTATATATGGAATCCATTTCGGACTTCATGGAACTTTTCCATAAAAGGAGTTGATACCTTGTATCACTTCCTCATATGTAGTCGGTCCATCTTCCTCAATACGATTAATATCTACATGAGGTGAGATCAGAAACCCATACCTCCCAGGTTGTTTTCTGACTCTCTCTGACATACGTGGTTATTGTGTATTAGAAGATTATGGTACAGTTTCATCCCTGATGAACTGTTCATGTTCCGTAAGGGATCAGTGCCTAGAAGAGTATCACTCCGAATTTCATCGAGTTATACTTTCCTCTCACTTACCACTACATTTAGGAATTCCTTTTCGAGGAAAACCGCATGGAGAGCAAAAAATACATTGTTCTCTTGAGAGTTGTATAAGTACTATACTTTGGTTTCCTTAGGATAACCTACAAATAGGCACTTATCCGATTTAGGTTCTTATTTGGTATCATCCAAACGTTTAGAGTATGCCTAGCATTCCAAAATCTTCAGGAATGAGAAACCCGATTTCTTTCCTGTTCATATCTAATATGAAGTTTGTCTAACATATTTTCATAAACCTTATTCAAAATAAGTATTACACTATTTAATGCGTATCCTCAGAAGGAAATTGGTAGCTAAGAACGACTCATCATTAACCTTACCATGTCCAACTAAGTTCGGTTTCTCCATTCGGTCACACCGTCCAACTGAGGTGTTCTGGGAGGAGTCCATTGTGAAAGAATACCATACTCTTTAAAGTAATCTTGAAACTCATATGTTTAAGTATTATCCACCATGGTCCAACCGTAATGTTTTAATACTTTTACCAGTCTGTTTTTCTACTTCGTGTCGAAACTCTTTCAATTTCTCAAAAGTTTCCGACTTGTGTTTCATAAGATACACATAACCATAACGCGATGCCACATCCGTAAAGGTTACAAAGTAATCATATCCACCTCTAGCCTAGTTAGACATGGGCCCACTTACGTCCCTATGAACGAGGGCTAACAGATCAATGACACTTGCACATTTACCATTAAAAGGTGTTTTAGGCACATTACCTAATAAACAAGATTAGCCTACATCATTTGAATTAGGATCAAATCCGTCCTAGTATCCACTCTTCAAAAGTGTGGATATACAAGTCTTGTTAATGTGTCCTAGAAAACAATGCCACAAATAAGTCTCATCTGATTTACTTAGTTTGAGCATTTTGTTTGTCATATTTTATGTTTGAGATTCATTTATACTCAAAATATAAAGACGGTTATTCACATCTAATGTGTATATCTCAATATCATCTTTATAAACAAAACACCCAGTGTTCTGGAACATAAAGGTATACCCACAACATGTTGTACTAGATATAGAGATAATATTTCTAGTCAAACTAGGTACATTATAACAGTATTCTAATTTAAGTACATGCCCCAAGGGCAGTTCCAAAACTTAGGTTTCTATGGCCAAAACAGCAACTCTCGTCTCATTTCTGACTCGTAGGTCGATCTCATCTGAAGCCAGTCTCCTGCTAATCAGTAGAACATGCACATCAGTATATATATTTATGTACCACATCCAGTAATCAAAATCCAATTCTTAAAACTAGTAGTGGACATGTTTATAACAAACATACCTGAAGCCGGAGCCTTGCCCCACCTTCACTTCCTTCATGTCTGCCTTGTCCATATGGCAGTCACGCTTCCAGTGACCCCGTTTGCCACAGTTTAGGCAGACGTCTTGGGATATGTCCTTTGTCCTCCCAGGAGACTGTGATGATTCAGCCTTGCCCCTTTTCTTCACACCCCCAGAAGCCTTCGGGCAAGCCTTGGCCTTCTGGGATGTCGAAGTAAAATGCGCCTTACGCTTCTTGCCTTTTTAGAAGCTCTGGCTCTTCCTTCTTGAGTATAGCCATTAACTCTCCAACATTTTTCTCTTGGTTCATCATGTTGAAGTTCATGACGAACCCACCCCAGCATTCAGGCAGAGACTGTAAGATCAAATCTATAGAAGTCTCGGCCTCATAGGTAATGCCCAACTAACCTAGTTGTTCGATGTCAGTAATCATCTACGACACATAGTATTCGACAGATGTACCATCTGACATGCGCGAGCGAAAGAGCTTCTTTTGTTATTCATACTTCTAAGATCTAAGGTTAGATCTATGAAGATCCTTTAATTTCAACAACATGGTTTAATGATCCAATCCTTAGTTCTGATGACCAAATTAAAGAGTCATTGCAGCAAGCATAACAGATTGAGCACTAAAGTTATCATCACGATGAGTCTTCCAAAGCTCATGCTCTACTATTTGCTGAACTCCGGGCTCAGGCCCGAGAGGTTTCTCTATCAAATAGAGTAACTTCTCAGCTCCCAGGATTATCCTGAGATTCTTTTCCCAATTTGGAAAATTAAAGCCGTTAAAGACATTTTCACCAAGGATTATGTCATTTGACACTAATCTTTCAAGTCATCTTGATTGCTATAGTCCAACTATCCAATCAACGATTTCGGGTACAATCCAATGTAATGATTACTATAGTCTAACTATATAATTAACTACAATTTGATTGGTTACTTTCAAATGTATTGATTACTATAGTCCAACTATATAACTGTTGAGTTCTAATATAGGTCCCAAGATCATGAAATCAAGCATAAAATTCGCATGAATACATCAAAGGAATAAGGCGGAATTCATACTCACATTGAATGGTTTGATGCTAGGAAGAACAAGACCCATTTTGCTCCTTGTTGAAGCTCGGTTTTGACCTCCAAAAACAGCAGGGACTGCTCGGTGGGGGGCTGTTTTGATGCTCCAAAAATCGCCCATGGAAGACCACCATTGAAGCTCCAAGCTTCAAGCTTCAATAACAAATCCAAGTTCATAAATTCGTTTCCCTATCACCTATGTATAACCCAAGTGTGTGCTAGCACTACTCTTCTTCATTTGCTTCTCAAAATTTCGGTCAAACCAGAAAAAATTAGGAGAAAAAATGGCTCCAAGCCGTGAGATGAAGAAGAAGAAAAGAGAGGGAAAAAGGTTTCTCTTAGAAAACGTATTCTAGGTTAGTGGAGAGAGAAAAGAAAATGGTTTTTATATTTATTTGATTTTCCAAAAAACAAATAACAAAACCAATTACAATAAATTAAAAGTCAAAAAGCAAAAAGGTGCTTTTCAATCATCTATCACTATTCACATCAAGTCACTTTAATAAAGTGACAACATGTCACATCACTCAAAGTGACATTTGATTTGACGCTTGATGTGACTTGCGATTTGACGCACGATTTGACTTGCGTGCCGCACTCGAATTCGAAATGCGAATGCGCTCGCAAATAATCCCGGGCTCGGGTTCGCTAATTCCAAATTAACAAATTTTCCGTCGCGTCGTAATTAAATGATTACGCCTAGAGAAATCACTATTCACGTCGCTAACGAATTAATTCTAAAATAATTCGTTCGCCCGAATTAAAATCTAATTTTAATTCCGCGTCGAAATCCAATTTCTAATAATATATCAAATATATTATTTTATCGATTAATTCCAAATTAATCGTTCTCTCTCTTTAATTAATATTTTATCCCAGATAAAATATCTCCGTGATTAATCCCAGATTAATTTTCTCTCTCTTCTAATTAATCCCAGATTAATTAAGTGCGAGTTATACGTCATCGGTGAATCTTCAAGAAGCGACCCATGAGATCTACGGATATGTTGGCAGTAAATACGGTCGTCGAACTATCCGAACACGTAAGTACCTCGTACTACGTTTATACCGATTTACAAGACAAGGTTGGCTTCTAGCAAAGCGCCATGCCTACCCAATTCTCCAGAAATATTCTTACAGGAATATATAGATCTGTATCAAGCGTAATATACCGTAGTATTGTGTATATCAGCCCAGTATCGGATAGTCACATGCTAGGGCTGGGGTTGGATAAGTGTCTGCCCCGTCCGAAGCACATGTCGGATGTCTGGTAACTAGTCTCAATAATCGGATATACATGACCTTGTCATAATATCCCGATGGCCGGCCATCACTTAAGAGCACTAATACCGTATCCTGCGTGACATCATCTCCACTATGACTGGAGTGATACTTCCGTCTTGACATCACACCCAATACACTACGACTCTCTAATAAACCCAGAAGTGGTGTACGCAGAACCGGTTAAAGCCCTGTACCACCAAGACCAAAGTCTACCGATTATCGCAAGTATTAGCGATGTAAGTCTCAGGTTAAGACTATACACACCTACCTTGATTTCGGCCTCCCAGAGACACATAGTCATAATACCAATGGGATTCCAAGGGGTCTATCCAGAGCGAAGCTGTTTCCCGTACCATCGGTGAAAAACGACCTCCTATCACACTTGCATAAGTATCCAATACTTATATATATGAGAACTATGCCGTTGTGCCCTCACAACACGCACAAGTGCAATACTAGCCTATTCCGCATTATCGATGTCCAGTCTCGATAATACTTCGGCTAGGGATATTTAATGATTAAACCTTTGGGGACTGATACTGTCTCATATCATTCTCAGTCCAGGAACTAATCATAGGGACCTCTCTTCATTTATATATCTAAGGTGATCTAATCACAAATGATGAGAGTACAATCTCCTTTGTCACATAGTTAATTTGCTACAACAACACAATGATCTGTGCAAATAGTGACGCTATGGGTCATTTTGTCCAACAATCTCCCACTTGGCACATAGCCAGTCACTCAAGTGTCTAACACCCGAACTATGAACGGTTGGCTCAAACTGCTGAGAAAATATTTTCGTCAGCGGATTTGTATGATTATCGTTTGATGCGATTTATACGATCATCACATCGCCACGATGTATGATCCGAACGAATCAGATGATATAGAAGTATATATCTGGATCGTCGATGAGACCATTAATTCTTTAGCCTGTGCTGACGCCTAACTCAGCCGCTAACAGAACTATATCTAATCTAATTAGATTTGTATCGACCCAAATGACTTCTATTGATGCCTCAGCTGCAGCAATAATCCACATTTATTGTTTATTCGGTAACAATATCTTGCATGGAAGATTTCCAGCTCACTGTACCGTTATTCAAACTGTATAGTACCGTTTGCGACTTTTAGTCGTTTTTATCGGTTATATGAAACTTGCTACAGTGACCCCAGTCACTTTAAGTTCTCCTTCTCCATAGACTAAGACAGCATCATTAGTTCTCTAAGATACTAACGGATGTTCTTAACATCAATCCAGTGACTATCACTCGGATTGGCCTGTTTGTGAATCCATATGCTCAAAGCGTATGATACACCAGGTCTCGTACATTTTTCAATGTACGGTTTCTAGGAGAGTATTGTGAAAGCCAAGCTTTCGACGATATTTATTTTATGGGAATATCATTTCCAAGAAATGACGTATTATCATTATTTTATAGGACATCCACTATCAGTGCGCTCCCACAAACCTTCTTATATATACACTAGAATTATTTTCGTTTTGAATTAAATCGTACACCATTATGATTATATCAAAACGATAATTCCAAGAACCTAATGCTTGCTTCAATCCAATCATGGATCGAATAACCTGCATAATCCAAATGGATTTACCGTGGCAACAGGTAAAAGTTTAATCGTAATCAACACAATATTGATAACGATACCTTTCCATTAAAGCCTAGCTTTATACGTTGGTATGTTGTCATCCATGTATGTCTTCCTAGAAGACATATAGTACCAATAGGCACAATGCCTTGTGGTACATCAACTAGTATCCAAACTGGTTGATATACATGGAATCCATTTCGGATTACATGACACTTTGCCATAATTAGGGAGTTGATATCTTGTATCACTTCCTCATACGTAGTCAGTTGGTATTCCTCAATAAGATTCACATCTTTATGAGGTTAGATCAGAAACCCATACCCCAGGTTGTTTTCTGACTCTGTCCGACCTGCGCGGTTCTTGTGTATTCGAAGATTAATGGTAATAGTCTCATCCTGGATGAACTATTCATGTTCCATTAAGATTCAGTGCCTTGAACAGTATTACTCCGATTTCCATCGAGTAATACTATCCTCCCACTTACCACTGCATATCGGTATTCCTCTCAGGAAAACCGTATGGGGAGTAACAATCTAATTGTTCTCTTGTGAGATGTATAAGTACAATACTTATGGTATCCCTAGGATAACCTACATTTGGCACTTATCCTATTTGGGTTTTAGTTTGGTATCATCCAAACATATTCCTAGCATACCCAAATTATCAAGAATGAGAAACCCGGTTTCTTTCCCGTTCATATCTAATATGATATCTGTTAAACAGATTATTATGGAACCTTATTCAAAATAAGTTCTTGCACTGTTTAAAGCTTATCCGTTGAAGGAAATGGTATCTCAGAGCGACTAGTGATTAACCTTATTATGTCTAACAAAATTCGGTTAATCCGTTCGGACACACCGTCAAACTGACGTATTCCGGGAGGAGTCCTTATTTGAAAGAATATTATACTCTTTCAAGTATACTAGAAACTTATTGCTTAAGTATTTTTCATTACGGTCTTACCGTGACGGTTTAATACTTTAGCCGATCTGTTTGTCTATTTCATGTCGAAACTCTAAAAGTTTCCGATTTGTGTTTCAAAAGAAACACATAACCATACGTGATGCTACATCCGTACAGGTCACGAAATATTCATATCCATATCTAGCCTAGCTAGACATGGGCCCACTTGCTTCACTATGAAGTAGGGCTAACAGATCGGTGGCATTTACACTTTTACCAAGTAAATATTGTTTTAGGCACTTTGCCCAAATAGACTAGATTCGTAGACTTTATTTGAGTGGAATCAAATCAGTCCTGGTATCCGCTCTTCAAAAGTGCGGATATACGATTCTTGTTTATCAGTGTCCCTGACAACTATGCCACAATTAAGTTTCTTAACTGATCAAATCAATTTGAGCTATTTATTTGTCATGTTATATAATTTAGATATCTTTTATATTCAAAATATAAATTCTGTTATTCACATCTAATGTGTTATCTCAATATCATCTTTATATAATAAAACATTTAGTGTTCTAGAATATAAAGGTACACCCGCAGCGGGTTATACGCGATATAGAGATAATATTTCTAGTCAAACTAGCTACATTATAACAGTTTCTAAATTTAAGTACTAACCCGAAGGTAGTTCCTAAACTCAGGTATCTAAGGTTAAAACAGCGACTTTCGTCCCGTTTTCAATTCGCAGATAAATCTCAATTGAAGTCAGTATCCTGTTCAAAATAGATTCTGAACATCAATATATATATATTATGTACCACACTAAGTATCTAAAATCCAATTTAATACTAGCTGTGAACATAATTATGACAATCATATTTGAAGTCAGAGCCTTGCTCGTCTTCTATTCCTTCTTAGGATATGTCCTTTATCTTCCCAGAAGATTATAATGATTTTGCCTTTGCCTGTTTCAACATTCCAGAAGCCTTTGGCCAAGCCTCGTGTTTCTGGAATATCGAATTAAGGTGCGCCTTGCGCTACAAGCTTAATATATTATTTTATCAAATAAAATAACCTATTAATTTCCAGGACCATCCTGAAACTTTATTCCCAATTTGAAAATTAAACCATTTAAACACATTTTCCCCAGGATTATGTTTTAAATGTCAATTTTTCAATTATATCTTGATTCTAATAGTCCAACTATTTAATCAACGATTTGTGGTACTATTTATTATAATGATTATAATAGTCCAACTATATAATCAAATATAATTTAAATTAATTAACCTCAATTACATTGATTACTATAATCCAATTATAAAATCAACTGTAAATCGAAATTAATTAATTCAAATATATTGATTAATATAATCCAATTATATATAATCAAATATAATACAGTCCAACTGCTTATTAAAACAACAATTTAAATATTAATCCAACTAACATTTAATCTAATGACGAAATAATTTTTGATTGAGCGCGTATGGCGAGTAATTGAACGAGTATTGCAAATTCAATTCTTGCCTCCCACTATTTTTCGGCGAGCCTCTAACCCTCTGTCGAGTACTCGGGAAACCGTGTTTCCTAGTGGGCTAGGATCCCGTTAAATATCACACAATCTTGACTTTGGCCAACAAATTGTATGATAATTAACTAGGTAGATCTCGAAGATCAATTGGATCCCATCCAATTCCTAGATCCAGTAGGCGGATATCCAAATCCTAAACATATATCTTATATATGCCAATACATCCAATGTATTACCTAACCTTTTTCCTCTGAATCAACTAAGCCTTGGCTTTGGCACAACAAACCTAGTGATCCCAGTCAAGTGTGACCCATTGACCATGGAAAGCTTCGTAATCAATGTCGATGGACAAGAAGTGGTCTTGACTTTGGCCAACAAACCACAACTTGGACAAGACACCGATATGGAACAAAGCCTTCGTGATTCAAACACATCTTCGACGGACAAAGGGCTTGACTTTGGCCAACAACCCAATGCCAATCTCGGATCTTGAGTGAGAATCACTCAATGGAAGGAAAAACACTTGATATTGAGCGAGGGTTTTTCGCGTGCAATTGGCTACCAATTTATTATCTTATTAAGGTCTCATCATCATACACCCTTAAACATGCATTCTAAACACATAATAAAGCGCATATGAAATAAAATAATAATGATATGCGGATGGATACTTTACATTGATCCTAGATCAAATCTCTCATTTTCTCTCTCCAAAGCTAGCATATGTATTTACTTCTACCCGTTACACTACACTTCTAAAGAAACCTCATTTACATTGAGGGGAATAGGTGAGAAGAGAATACAAAGAGTATAGAGGTGATAAGGCTGGACACGCAGGTCCAATTAATAAATCAAATTTATTACAACAATTCCAAAATTGTCCCACCCGACTAATATCCATCCGATATACATTATTCATGCATCGCAACCATGTATTCATACAAGCATGTTATCAATCAATCTAATCCAATTAATTAATCTGATAATTAGTGATCATCCAATGTTCAAACAACGATTTGATTTTTGCTCGAGTCAAACTCGTTTTGCGAATAAGTACTCAAAGTACGAATTCTCGAATTAAATTAAACTACATAATTAAATCCAATTTAATACGCATTTAATTCTAATTCACTATTCAATTCCAAATTGAATATTACACTTTTATTAACGAACCTTTACGACTTAAATTCCAAATTTAATCGCAACGGGTCTCAAAGCCCGATTAACATCTAATGTTTATTTAATTAAAGTCCAATGGGCTTTTAATTAATTTCTATAAGGCGTGGACTTTTGGTCAACTCGGGTCAAACCGAACAACCAAAATCCAATCCGGGAGTTACCCCATAAGCCCAGAAATCAATTTTGGCCCATTAGGCCCAATTAAATAATTAAGGTCCATTAAGTCATAATTGGACTTTATGGATACGATTTTAGGCCCAATTGGATCCAACCAATTTGCCTAAACTCAACTTTGTACAACAAAGCCCAAAAGCCCAATCACAACCTTAAAGGCCCAATTTCCAAAATAAGCCCAATAATTAACTTATAAAATTCTAAATTCCATAATTAATTAACCTAAGTGTAATACACAACTAACCACCCAATTAATATTTCTAAAACATCAATTAGCATACTTAATCATGCACTTTAATGACAAATAGTGTCCAACACAATTTTAACAAAATCAAACCCATTACATGCTACTTTATTCTCGGCAATTAGGGGGTTTTTCCAATCCGATTCGGTTTCAATCCAATTGAATCCACAATCATCATTTCCCAAATCAATTCAATTCATCCAATGAATTAAAATCAAAAAACACAATGAATTTCAAATTCAATTGAATTCGGCCAAGCCACTTTAATTTGGGAAAAATGTTCCAAATCAAAATTCAATCAAATTGAACTTCAAAACAACATTCCCAATTGTTTTAAGTCATCCAATGATCAAACAAACAAAATCACCAAGAAATTAGGGTTCTTTAATTTCAGCCAACATAAGCAATTTGGGGAAATTTGTTCCAAACACAATTTCAACAAATTGATCCAATCAATCCTCAATTAAACATACTTTAAGCATTCTAAATCATCCAATTTCATCAAACATGCTCAAAATCAAGTTTACCCAAATTTTTCACTTTATGCCAACATAACAAATTAGGGGGGAAATTTGTTCAAACACAATTTCTTCAAATTGATCCAATCAATCATTAATTCATCAACATTTAAGCATACTTAATCAATCAATTTAATCAAATCATGCTTCAATTGATTTTACCCAATTTGTTATGCCCAAAATTTAGGGAAAATTGAATCCAATCCAATTTCATGAAATTGATCATGCACAACTTCAATTCAACCTCATTCAAGCATACTTCATCAAACAATTCAACCAAATCATGCCTAAATCGAGTTTACCCAATTTTAACCCTAACTTTTTCATGCTTGATAATAGCTCAAGATACCATTGTTGAGTTCTAATATAGGTCCCAAGATCATGAAATCAAGCATAAAATTCGCATGAATACATCAAAGGAATAAGGCAGAATTCATACTCACATTGAATGGTTTGATGCTAGGAAGAACAAGACCCATTTTGCTCCTGTTGAAGCTCGGTTGTGACCTCCAAAAACAGCAGGGACTGCTCGGTGGGGGGCTGTTTTGATGCTCCAAAAATCGGCCATGGAAGACCACCATTGAACTCCAAGCTTCAAGCTTCAATAACAAATCCAAGCTCATAAATTCGTTTCCATATCACCTATGTATAACCCAAGCGTGTGCTAGCACTACTCTTCTTCATTGCTTCTCAAAATTTCGGTCAAACCAGAAAAAATTAGGAGAAAAATGGCTCCAAGCCGTGAGATGAAGAAGAAGAAAAGAGAGGGAAAAAGGTTTCTCTTAGAAAACGTATTCTAGGTTAGTGGAGAGAGAAAGAAAATGGTTTTTATATTTATTTGATTTTCCAAAAAACAAATAACAAAACCATTTACAATAAATTAAAAGTCAAAAAGCAAAAAGGTGCTTTTCAATCATCTATCACTATTCACATCAAGTCACTTTAATAAAGTGA
This sequence comes from Zanthoxylum bungeanum, assembly GCA_019454045.1. Classification (NCBI taxonomy): domain Eukaryota; kingdom Viridiplantae; phylum Streptophyta; class Magnoliopsida; order Sapindales; family Rutaceae; genus Zanthoxylum; species Zanthoxylum bungeanum. Next base: position 156,788 of record SKCR01032725.1, on the reverse strand, counting down.
CAACATGTCACATCACTCAAAGTGATATTTGATTTGACGCTTGATGTGACTTGCGATTTGACGCACGATTTGACTTGCGTGCCGCACTCGAATTCGAAATGTGAATGCGCTCGCAAATAATCCCGGGCTCGGGTTCGCTAATTCCAAATTAACGAATTTTCCATCGCGTCGTAATTAAATGATTACGCCTAGCGAAATCACTATTCATGTCGCTAACGAATTAATTCTAAAATAATTCGTTCGCCCGAATTAAAATCTAATTTTAATTCCGCCGTCGAAATCCAATTTCTAATAATATATCAAATATATTATTTAATCGATTAATTCCAAATTAATCGTTCTCTCTCTTTAATTAATATTTTATCCCAGATAAAATCTCCGTGATTAATCCTAGATTAATTTTCTCTCTCTTCTAATTAATCCCAGATTAATTAAGTACGAGTTATACGTCATCTGTGAATCTTCGGGAAGCGACCCATGAGATCTCCGGATATTTGGCAGTAAAACGGTCGTCGAACTATCCGAACACGTAAGTACCTCGTACTACGTTTATATACCGATTTACAAGACAAGGTTGGCTTCTAGAAAAGCGCCATGCCTACCCAATTCTCCAGAAATATTCTTACAGGAATATATAGATCTGTATCAAGCGTAGTATACCGTAGTATTGTGTATATCAGCCCAGTATCGGATAGTCACGTGCTAGGGCTGGGGTTGGATAAGTGTCTGCCCCGTCCGAAGCACATGTCGGATGTCTGGTAACTAGTCTCTATAATCGGATATACATGACCTTGTCATAATATCCCGATGGCCGGCCATCACTTAAGAGCACTAATACCGTATCCTGCGTGACATCATCTCCACTATGACTGGAGTGATACTTCCGTCTTGACATCACACCCAATACACTACGACTCTCTGATAAACCCAGAAGTGGTGTACGCAGAACCGGTTAAAGCCCTACCACCAAGACCAAAGTCTACCGATTATCGCAAGTATTAGCGATGTAAGTCTCAGGTTAAGACTATACACACCTACCTTGATTTCGGCCTCCCATAGACACATAGTCATAATACCAATGGGATTCCGAGGGGTCTATCCAGAGCGAAGCTGTTTCCCGTACCATCGGTGAAACACGACCTCCTATCGCACTTGCATAAGTATCCAATACTTATATATATGAGAACTATGCCGTTGTGCCCTCTCACAACGCGCACAAGTGCAATACTAGCCTATTCCGCATTATCGATGTCCAGTCTCGATAATACTCCGGCTAGGGATATTTAATGATTAAACCTTTGGGGACTGATACTGTCTCATATCATTCTCAGTCCAGGAACTAATCATAGGACCTCTCTTCATTTATATATCTAAGGTGATCTAATAACAAATGATGAGAGTACAATCTCCTTTGTCACATAGTTAATTTGCTACAACAACACAATGATCTGTGCAAATAGTGACGCTATGGGTAATTTTGCCCAACAATAACCAACTATAAATGAAGTAGTTTGAATACTGTCCAAATGTTCAATTAAAACAACAATTGAATATTAGTGCAACTAATATATTAATATAAATTTAATGACGAAAATGAAGAGTGTGAATTGGCCAGTATTAAATGAATATTGCAAATTGAATACTAACCTCCCACTAATTTTCGGCGACCCTCTAACCCTCTGTGGAATACTCGGGAAACCAAGTTTCCTAGTGGGCTAGGATCCCGTTAAATAACACACAACCTTGACTTTGGCCAACACGCTGTATGAAACTTAACTAGGTAGATCTCTAAGATCAATTGGATCTCATCCAATTCCTAGATCCAGTAGGTGGACCTCCAAGTCCGAAACACATATCCAATATATGTAAATATATCCAATATATTTCCTAACCTGATTCCTCTGAATCAACTAAGCCTCGGCTTTGGCTCAACAAGCTTAATGATTCCGGTTAAGCTTTACCCATTGACAGTGGGAAAGCTTCGTAATCGAAGTCGATGAACAAGAAGTGACCTTGACTTTGGCCAACAAATCACAACTGCCCAAGACATACGATATGGAACAAAGCTTACGCGGTTCAAACACATCGGCGATGGAAAAGGTCTTGACTTTGGCCAACAAACCAATGTCAATCTTGGATCTTAAGAGAGAACCACTCAATGGAAGGAAACACGTTTAATATTGTATTGAGGGTTTTTCGCGTAAATTGGCAACCAATTTATTATCTTTGATTAGGTCTCACCATACACCCTTAAACATGCATTCTAAAAGCATAATAAGGCGCGATAAAATTTAACAATGATATGTGGATGGATATATAACACATTGTTCCTAGAAAAAATCTTCCACTTTTCCTCTCTCCCGCTAGCACTATTCTTACTTCTACCCAATTACATAACATTAAAAGAAACCTCATTTGCATTAAGGGGAATTGGTGAGAAGAGAAATACAAAGAGAAAAGAGATAATAGACTGGACACGCAGGTCCAATTTAATAAATTCTAAATTTATTACAATAATTTCCAAAATTGCCCCCACCCATCTAATATCCATCTGATATACATTATTCATACAATACATCCAATTATTCACACAAAACATTCTATTCAATCAATCTAATCCAATTAATTAATCTTTGAATTAACAACCATCCAATGTTCAAACAATAATTTGATTTGCACGAGTCCAACTTGTTTAAGAATAAATACTCAAAGTACATTTTCTTGAATTATATCGAACTACAATTTCAAATCCAATTTAAATTGTATCCAATATTAATTCATGTTAATTCCAAATTAAACAATTACAATTTCAATAGTGCCTTTAAGGACTTGGATTCCAAATCCAATCCAATTGGGTCTCAAAGCCCAATTAGCATCCAATATTATTCAATTAAAGTCCAATGGGCTTTCAATTGATTCTTTAGGCATGGGCTTTGGCCATTATGGATTAAACCCAAAATGCCAAGGCCCAAGCTAGGAATCACCCTATGCCATAAAATCAATTTAGGCCCAATTAAATTATTAAAGGCCCAATGTCATATTTTTGGACTTTATGGAAATCGTTTAGGCCCAAATATGATCCAAGACCAAAATTTGGCCCAACCAAGCCCATTAGCCCAAATACAACAAATTAGATTAATATATCATTCAAAATTACATATTAATCCATTTCAAGTGTAATTAACAGAATTAATTAATTAATCTAGTATTTCCAAAACACTAATTAATCATGCTTAACATCTAATTTATGTCCAACACAAATTAATCAAATCAATCTTTCCAAAATGCTTCATATCTCACGGCAATGGCAACAAAATAACATCCAATTTGATTTCAATCCAATTAAATCAACATTCAACATCTAAGATTCATTGCATGAGATTTAACATATCCAATTGTTAAAATTCAAAAAATCACCATGAGCTACATCTAGGGTACCATTTGGCCAAGCTAACAAATTTGGGAAATTTTGATCAAATCAATTTTTCACAATCCAATGATACACAACTCCAAGTCATCATCATCCAAGCATAACTAAACATCCAATTTTGCATTTTCATGCTCCAAGCAAAAATGCCCAAATTAAAGTCATGAACCCTATAATCTAAATCAAGCTTAGATCTCGCTCTGATACCATTGTTATTGTCCCAGACATGCAACAAGATCTCTAAGCGTGATTAATCTGTGAACTAATCAAGAAAGTTATGGAATATTTACATTGATTTGGATGAGAAGTTTCAAAACTTTTTCTTGTAGATGAAAGCTCCAAGCCCTCTTTTAGTGTTTCCAACATTTGGGTGAGTCTCCCTATCACCTTGTTTCACTCCTTAATGTGCTATCATACTTGAATTTTTGCAACAAAAATCCATGGGAGAGACAATGAAGCTCACGATTTTTGAGCTTTTGGAGAAGAAGAAGATATTGTGAATAGTAACTAGTAACACTTCCAGAGTCAACTAGCCTTTTTATATTTAGGTTGTGTGTTGGATTTGGTTAGTGTGTTGTAAAAGCAATCCAAGCTTTACACTCAACAAATCAAATCCAAAATCAAGCCTAACTACTTCCATCATTATTCAAACAAATGATGTAAGTGAAGTGAGTCCCACCACTTTTAAATTCCAAATTTAAGTCGGCTAACTTAACAAGCAACTTCGCTCGGGACCGGGTTCGTTTAATTCCGAATAAACGAATTTTTCATTGTGACGTAATTAAATCTAATTTAAATAAATAATAATGCCTAGCAAAATTATTACGAAAGTCGCTTGTGAATTAATTCTAAATTAATTCATTTGCCCGAATTAAAATCCAATTTTAATTCCACTTTGAAATCTAATTTCAATTAATATATCTAATATATTATTTAATCGATTAATTCCAAATTAATCGTTCTCTCTTTTCCATCCGAATTTTATCACAGATAAATTCTTGCCGTAATTAATCCCAGATTAATTTTCTCTCTCTCTTAATTAATCCTAGATTAATTTTATTCGAGTCAAATGTCATCGGTGAATCTTTGGGAGGCGACCCAAGAGATCCCTGGATATGTTGGCAGTAAATACGGTCATCGGACTATCCGAATACGTGCGTACCCGGTACCACGTTCTTATCGATTTACAAGACACGGTTGGCTTCTACCAAAGCACCGTGCCTACCCAATTCTCCATAAATCTTCTTTTAAGGAATGTATAATCTATATTAGGCCTATTATACATAGTATTGCATATTATGATCTAGTATCGGATATCAAATGTTAGGCCTGGGGATGGAGTTGTGTATGCCCCAACGAAGCATATATCGGATCACTAGCAACTAGCCTCTTTATGATCGGAAAGTCATGACCTAGTCATACTTTCCCGATTGCTATATCACTATAGAGTACCTATTCTGTATCCCTGCGTGATCATCATCTTCATATGACTGAAGTGATACTTCCATCTTGACATCACACCTAATACACTAGGATTCTCAGTATACCCAGAAGAGGCATACATAGAATCTATTAAAGCCCCGGACGACCAAAACCAAAGTATATTGATTGTCGCACGTATTAGCAAAGCAAGTCTCAGGTTAAGACCATATACACCTACCCTGATTCGGATTCTCATAGACACATAGTCATACTACTAATGAGATTCCGAGGGGTCTATCCAGAGCGAAGCTGTTCCCGTACCATCGGTAAACAGAACCTTCTATCACACTAGCATGAGTATCCAATACCCAAATATACTACTTCCAAAATCAAGCCTAACTACTTCCATCATTATTCAAACAAATGATGTAAGTGAAGTGAGTCCCACCACTTTTAAATTCCAAATTTAAGTCGGCTAACTTAACACGCAACTTCGCTCGGGCCCGGGTTCGTTTAATTCCGAATAAACAAATTTTCGTTGTGACGTAATTAAATCTAATTTAAATAAATAATAATGCCTAGCAAAATTATTACGAAAGTCACTTGTGAATTAATTCTAAATTAATTCATTTGCCCGAATTAAAATCCAATTTTAATTCCACTTTGAAATCTAATTTCAATTAATATATCTAATATATTATTTAATCGATTAATTCCAAATTAATCGTTCTCTCTCTTCCATCCGAATTTTATCCCAGATAAATTCTTGCCGTAATTAATCCCAGATTAATTTTCTCTTTCTCTTAATTAATCCTAGATTAATTTTGTTCGAGTCAAATGTCATCGGTGAATCTTTGGAAGGCGACCCAAGAGATCCCTGGATATGTTGGCAGTAATTACGGTCATCGGACTATCCGAATACGTGCGTACCCGGTACCACGTTCTTATCGATTTACAAGACACGGTTGGCTTCTACCAAAGCACCGTGCCTACCCAATTCTCCAGAAATATTCTTTTAAGGAATGTATAATCTATATTAGGCGTAGTATACATAGTATTGCGTATTATGATCCAGTATCGGATATCAAATGTTAGGCCTGGGGATGTAGTTGTGTCTGCCCCGTACGAAGCATATATCGGATCACTAGCAACTAGTCTCTTTATGATCAGAAAGTCATGACCTAGTCATACTTTCCCGATGGCTATATCACTATAGAGTACCTGTTCTGTATCCCTGCGTGATCATCATCTCCATATGACTGAAGTGATACTTCCATCTTGACATCACACCTAATACACTAGGATTCTCAGTATACCCAGAAGAGGCATACACAGAACCTGTTAAAGCCCTGGACGACCAAAACCAAAGTATATTGATTGTCGCAAGTATTAGCAATGCAAGTCTTAGGTTAAGACCATATACACCTACCCTGATTCAGATTCTCATAGACACATAGTCATACTACCAATGGGATTCCGATGGGTCTATCTAGAGCGAAGCTGTTCCCGTACCATCGGTAAACAGAACCTTCTATCACACTAGCATGAGTATCCAATACCCAAATATATGAGAACTATGCCGTTAAGCTTTCATAACGCGCACAAGTGTAATACTAGCCTATTCCGCATTATCGATGTCCAGTCTTGATAATACTTCGACTATGGATATTTAATGATTAAACCTTACATGGATTAATAATGTCTCATAGCTTATTAATCTGGTACTAATCATATGGACTTTTATCATTTATATATCAAATGACAAAAGAGCAATTTCCTTTCTCACATAGTTAATTTTGTATAGGAACACCATGTTCTTTAAAAAATATTGATGCTATGGGTCATAATTATCCAACACAAACATCCATGAAGTTGGTGATGTGGGCATTAGGATCTTCGATTGCGCTTCCCCCGAACTGAACTAATTGATGTATCATCTGAATGCATGTTTTGATGTCATAGCCATTTGTAGGTAAGAGTGGAAGTGTAATACATGATATGAAGCCGTCAACCACCAGAATTGTTTTGTCTCGAATGGGAATTGGTGGTGCTACTTCCAAAGGTTCAGGTTCTTGATTGTTAATGTTGATCATTGCTTCTTGATCTTCTCATCTTTCCCTTCTCAATTGTCTAATAGTTCTTTCAATTTCTATGTCAAGAGGACTGATTCAAAGCTTATGGTTCTTCTCATTTAATGCTTGAGAACCTGAAACACAAAAAAATAAAAATATTAAGTAAAAATAAATTAGACACATGTAAATTATCTAGCCTCAAAATTTATAGTAAAAGATAAATAAGTCCCCGGCAACGGCGCCAAAAACTTGATCGGTTTGAAATCAATCACATTATGCAAGCACACGTATCGTTCAAGTAGTATAAAATGTATCAATCCCATGAGGACTTAATACCTATGCTATTAATTTATTGAAGTTAAATTTCTACAAGTATCTAAAAATTTATTGTTGTTTGGTTGGTGATTTTATCTAAAAATAAGTAAATAAAACAATGCAAAAGTAAATTCTAAAAATAATCAATATTATGAAACTATCTAGGGTTGTGAATCCTTCCAATATTCCTTTAAAGATGAAGTGATTATCTTATGCTTGTGTAATATATTTATTTACTAACCTGGAACATGAAGATATGCAAAAGCCTATGTCGATAGTCAGATGCAAACACCCAAAGTAACCCAATTAACTATATGTCTATGTTAACCAAGAAACTCTGAATTCATTAAGATTAAGTTCCAATTATGGCTACCCATGCAAGACATGTATATGTTTATCAGGGAAGGAAATCTCTAAGGTAAGATCGTGAGCTATTGAGTCTAGGGCTGAAACCGAATTCATCCATATAACATTTGAAAGAAATTTGTATGCACTCACTAACCCTTTTATCACATATGTATTCTCTATGCTTTGGTAGAATTAGACAATCTGACTCATGTCAAAATTAGAAGAGCACAAATTTCCGGAAAACTCTCTAAGTCTACAATAGTCCTTATAAGATAGCATACCAAACTACGATCATAGTAGAATACAAACTCCAGAGTCATTCTGTAGTGACTCGTATTTCATAGTTCAACTAAAGTCGTAACTTGGTGACTTGGATAATTTTTTCTCCTAGCATTAGCGAAAATTTTAGAGATGATTTAGTGGGCCCAACTATAAAGTTAAAGCTTAATTAGGATTGGAATAGCATGTATGCCTTAACCAAAAAAATTAAAATAAGCTTAGCCCAAGTTGTAAGCCCTAAAATTAAGCCTAAGCCCTACAATTTCTAGAGATATCTACTTATTTCATGAAGGAAATATAAAATTGGAGTTAGAAAACAAGCCTTCACTTCTTTTCCCACTTTGCCGGAAATAGCTACTTCAAAAGAGCCTAGGTGTGCTTTCAATTTTCAAGCAAAATCTTAAGGAGAATCAAGAGCAATCCAACACAAATGAAGCTTAAGTAAGGAGAAAGTAAGGCTTATGGACCCCATTAGTGAAGAAGGAATTTGACACAAGGTAAGAAAGACTTGACCCAAAATTTGGAATGTTTATTTTTGATGATTTGATGATTAATGGATGTTGTGGGCTTGTGATTAATGTTATTCATATGTTTATTGTATTAAGAAAAACATATTTTGGAGAACCCCCAAATTAGTAAAACCTTAAATATTAAACTAATTTGGAGTTATAGGACTTGTAATTACGATGATGGAAGAAGGTTGGAATTATGGTGATTTGTATAGGGGTAGTTAATCTAGCTTGTGTGAAGGTGGTGTTGGAATTTCTTTGAGCATCCTCATTGGAAAGTTAATGTTTGGCTCGGAAATGGGGCAAGCGTCTCAATGAAATCGGGCAGACATCACGTCGTGAAAAAAAGAGGTGATCTCTACCTCAGCTTTGATTATGTGGGAGTCGCGACGCAGGTTAAAGAGGTGCTCTCCGATTCAATTCTGATATTGTGGGAGTCGTGACGCCCAACACTTTGCATCGTGACACAAAACCAAATGATGCTCTGTCTCAGCTTTGTTCGTGTGAGTGTCGTGATGCCTATGGGCCAGTGTCGTGACGCGTAACCGAATTTTTCCAAGATTAGTTTTATTCATTTCAACTTCATCATAAGATTTTAGAAGGCACCCTAAGGGTTTCGTATCAATACATATACTCGTATTTTATCACGTCACAAGCATATTACGTTAATCATGAATTACATATACTTTCCCATCATCTATGAATATTACTGGTAATAAGAAAGAAAACTAATGGTTTTTTTGACTTTAGATCGACATCAAGGTACTCAAAGATCACCCACGTCGTGTACCGCACTTGACTTGTCATAACATTATGAGTGGATATTTCTTTTTCAATTGATATTAACTTATTGGCTTTTGACTTGAGACTTACTTTTAAGCACTTTAGGGCGTTAGCCTTGTTGATTTCTAGTTATTAAAAGAATGAAAATGTTTTGAAAAGTTTTGAGTTTAAAAGCATGATTTTAGTGATTTTTGGAGGCATGGGCGAAAACCCATCTAAGATGTAACTTTGAATGAAGGAATCAAGAACGTGTGCTCACATAGTTTATGACTAGAGGGATGGCGATACGTAACCCCCCTAGATCCTAGTTTCAGGTTCAGGATGATAATCTGGATTTTCACTCCTGGCTCTATTTCAGTGGCTTGGGGGACGGTGATACGTAATGCCCCAAACACTAGTTTAGGCGTATGGGGGGATGGCGATACGTAACGCCCCCCATATAGATGATTTTCAGACACCGCATATAGATGATTTTCATAAATGGTTTGAAAGAAAAAGATATGGTTTACGTTTTATGAGTTCATAAAGTAGCTATATTTTATGATCATTTGATTCAGAGATACAAAAGTTGTTTTCTGATTTTATAGCTCCACTCACTGAGTTCTTTAGGACTCACCCTCACTCTCTAGTTTTACAGGATCTTCCAGTTGGTGAGCCACGATCATCTTTTGGAGATATAGATCGGGGAAAAGAGTAGAAATACAGTAACTAGTTTTGTTGGTCCACCATGTTAGACCTATATTCACATAGAATGTTCTTTCTTTCGGTTTCTTTTTACGTGTATGTCATTTATATGATTTTAGACATGTCTGTAAAGAGTACCCAAATTATGTATATTTTTTTTGTGGTTCATGCACTAAAACAATTTCATATTATATGTATGTGTGCGTATATTAATGACATGACATCTTATTAAGTTAAGAGAATGAGTTTTCTTTAGTTAGATTCAGTGGCTTAGGTGACAGTGGAAAATGTTACCTGTCGGTAACATTCCCGGATTGGGGATGTTACAAAGTTTGTATAAGAGCATGGTCTATGGGTTAGTGACTGCAGTGAGAGAGTAGCAGTGTCTTATATATGTAGTATACCCGGGGTACTAATATATATGATAAACTATTTCGTTAGTATCCTTGTCACGAAGTATGTCTCATCCTTGTTGGTTTTGAGTTTCCTAAGAATTTAATTGATTATGTTCATTTTTCTTGTTTATTTAGATATCATTCCACCCAATGGTAGAACCGGAGATAAATGTTGTTCTAGGCATGGTAGGGCGCCCCACAGTGTAGATCCAAAACAGAGATTAGTGGCACCTTCCCCTGAGCCAGGTAAGGGACAAAAAGCTGAGTCTGAACATGAGGGTGGTGTAGGAGATGATAGGGGAAGACCAATGGTTTAGCCTAATGATGTAGTAGATGCGGGTTTGCAGCAGATCCCGCATTCAATAGAAGCTCTTGCTCAGTTGATTACCTGTCAGCAGCATCCTCCAAGCCCAGAGCCGAGAGCTGCAGAAACCAGCTCCTATCCAACCTTCACCAATAGGACCTTCGTTGGCTCACTAGACAGTAGTTCCCCCAAATAGACCAGATCCTACCATTTTCCAAGCAGGACCCTCCGCTTTACCTTCTGAATTTCCTCTAGTAATAGTTCAGCGTCGCATCGATATGAGCTACTAGTTTCTATGCATGATTTTCGAAATTTTCATCCACCTATATTTTCTAGAGTAGAGTCTTCCCCCGACCCATGCAGATTTATTGAGGAGTCAGACTGTATATGTACCGCTTTGGGATGTTCACCGGAGAGGCGATAGAGCTAGTCAGTTTCCAGTCGAGGGATGTAGCTAATACTTGGTTTAGTACTTTTCGAGATAGTCGGTGGCTGGGTGCTCATCTGTTGACTTGGGTTGAGTTCAGTACAGCTTTCCTGTCTAGATTCCTGCCGTAGAGTGTTAGAGATGCTAGGGCTCGGGAGTTTGAGCAGTTAGTATAGGGGGAACAAATGATGGTTTTTTGAGTATGATATATAATTTTCTCGACTATCTCGGTATACCCCACATTTAGTTAGTACTGAAGAGATGAAGGTGAAAAGGCTTGTCAACGGGCTTCGAGTTACTTATTTCGGTCCATCCAATTTACGGAGACTACTACATATACCCAGGTTCTTGATGCTGATTTTCAATTTTAGGTTCGCGTTAGGGAGAGACAAGTAGAGATAGAATCTTCGAAGAGGCCAAGATACGAGGAGAGATGTAGCGTGCAGCAGGGTGGAACGAGCAGCAGACATCAGCTCCTACCACTATATGTAGAGATATGGGGCCGATGCAGGGAGGTCCGAACCACAGGCCTGCCCAGAGTGTTACCTCTCGTGCGATTTCTTCTCAGTCAGTGGCTCAGCCTGGGTGAGGTCTCCAAATTTGTTCGAATTGTGGATGGTCTTATTCAGGAGCTTGTCAGATTGGGAGCAGAAGTTGTTACTGATGTGGACAGATGGGACATGTAAAGAGGGATTGTCCAGTGCCAGCATACCAGTTGTCGTCTCCCAATGCTACATGCTCTGCACCCCAACCACAACACGATAAGAGTATGAGAGGGGAGGAAAGAGAGCAGCGGACAGAGGTCACTATTTGCACAGATCATTGTGTTGTTGTAGCAAATTAACTATGTGACAAGGAAATTTCACTCTCATCATTTGTGATTAGATCACCATAGATATATAAATGAAGAGAGGTCCATATGATTAGTTCCTGGATTGAGAATGATATGAGACAGTATCAGTCCACGAAGGATTAATCATTAAATATCCCTAGTCGTAGTATTATCGAGACAGGACATCGATAATGCGGAATAAGCTAGTATTGCACTTGTGCGCGTTGTGAGGGCACAATGGCATAGTTCTCATATATTTAAGTATAGGATACTTATGCAAGTGCAGTAGGAGGTGTGTTGTTCACACCGATGGTACGGGAAACAGCTTCGCTCTGGATAGACCCCTCGGAATCCCATTGGTATTATGACTATGTGTCTATGGGAGGCCGAAATCAGGTAGGTGGTATAGTCTAACCTGAGACTTGCATCGCTAATACTTACGATAATCGATAGACTTTGGTCTTGGTGGTACCAGGGCTTTTAACCGGTTCTGAGTACACCACTTCTGGGGGTTTATCAGAGAGTCGTAGTGTATTGGGTATGATGTCAAGACGGAAATATCATCCAGTCATAGTGGAGATGATGTCACACAGGATACGGTATTAGTGCTCTTAAGTTCTGGCTGGCCATCGGGGTATTATGACAAGGTCATGTATATCCGATTATAGAGACTAGTTACCAGACATCCGACATGTGCTTCGGACGGGGCAGACACTTATCCAGCCCCAGCCATAGCACGTGACTATCCGGTACTGGGCTGATATACACAATACTACGGTATACTACGCTTGATACAGATCTATATATTCCTGTAAGAATATTCTGGAGAATTGGGTAGGCATGGCGCTTGCTAGAAGCCAACCTTGTCTTGTAAATCGGATAAAACGTAGTACGAGGGTAATTACGTATTTGGATAGTCCGACGACCGTATTACTTGCCAACAATCCGGAGATCTCATGGGTCGCTTCCCGAAGATTCACCGATGACGTATAACTCGCACTTAATTAATCTGGGATTAATTAGAAGAGAGAGAAAATTAATCTGTGATTAATCACTGAGATATTTTATATGGGATAAAATATCGTTAAAGAGAGAGAACGATTAATTTGAATTAATCGATAAATTAATATATTGATATATAAACGAAATTGGATTTCGACGCGGAATTAAAATTAGATTTTAATTCGGGCGAACGAATTAATTTAGAATTAATTCGTTAGCGACGTGAATAGTGATTTCGCTAGGCGTAATCATTTAATTACGACGCAACGGAAAATTCTAATTTGGAATTAGCGAACCCGAGGCCCGAGGTTGTTTGCGAGCGCATTCGCATTCGAATGCGAGTACGGCACGCAAGTCAAATCAAGCGTCAAATCGCAAGTCACATCAACGTTCAAATCATGTCACTTTGAGTGAATGTGACATTTGAGTGATTGATATAAGTTGATTTGTGGGGATTGACAAGCATTTAATGCTTTGTTTTTTGAAATAGAAAAAAGGTAAATGGTTTATTATATATTTTGGAAATTATATAAACCCTTTTACAATTTTTTTTATTTGGCAACTCCATTCTCTCTCTCATTTTACGGTTTTAGGTTTTGGAGCCAAAAACTTCATCTCTCTTCACGGTCTCCATGACCGTTTTCTTCACTTTTCTTCTGGTTTGACCGAGCAAATGGAGAAGCTTTTGGATCTTGTTGCAAGATCAAGTGCTAGCACACACCTTGGGTTATACATAGGTGATAGGGAAATGAATTTATGAGCATGGAATTCTTTTGAAGCTTGAAGCTTTGAGTTCCATGGAGGTCTTCAATGGCCGAATTTTCAAGGAGGAAGACAGCCCAAACGAGCATGATAGCAGTCCAAGGAGGCCAAAATCGAGCTTGACAAGGAAGGGGGAAAATGGGTTTTGTTCTTCCTAGCATCAAACCAATCAATGTGGAGTATGTATTCCGCCTTATTTCTTGATGTATTCATGCGTTTTTGGCTTGATATTGTTGATCTTGGGACCTAATTTAGAAACTCAACAATGGTATCTTGAGCTATTATCAAGCATGAAAAAAGTTAGGGTTAAAATTGGGGATAATCAATTGAAGCATGATTTGGTTAAAATGGATGATTAAGTATGCTTGTTATGTTGATTAATTGAAGTTGTGCATGATCATTTCATGAAATTGGATTGGATTCAATTTTCCCTAAATTTTGGGCATGACAAATTGGGTAAAATCAATTGAAGCATGATTTGATTAAATTGATTGATAAGTATGCTTAAATGTTGAGAATTAATGATTGATTGGATCATTTGAAGAAAATTATGATTTGGAACAAAATTCCCCAATTGTTATGTTGGCCTAAAGTAAAAAATTTGGGTAAACTTGATTTTGAGCATATTTGTGAAATTGGATGAATGAGAATGCTTAAAGTATGTTTAATTTAAGATTGATTGGATCAATTTGTTGAAATTGTGTTTGGAACAAATTTCCCCAAATTGCTTATGTTGGCCGAAATTAAAGAACCCTAAATTTCTGGTGATTTTGTTTGTTTGATCATTGATGACTTAAAACAATTGGGTAATGTTGTTTTGAAGTTCAATTTGATTGAATTTTGATTTGGAACATTTTTCCCAAATTAAAGTGGCTGGCCGAATTCAATTGAATTGAAATTCATTGTGTTTTTGATTTTATTCATTGGATGAATTGAATTGATTTGGGAAAGATGATTGTGGATTCAATTGGATTGAAACCGAATCGGATTGGAAAAACCCCTAATTAGACCGAGAACAAAAGCATGTAAAATGGGTTTGATTTTAATAGATTGTGTTGGAATTATTTGTCATTAAAGTACATGATTAAGTATGCTAATTGATGTTTTAGAAATATTAATTGGGTGGTTAATTGTGTATTACACTTAGGTTAATTAATTATGGAATTAAGAATTTTATAAGTTAATTATTGGGCTTATTTTGGAAATTGGGCCTTTAAGGTTGTGATGGGCTTTTGGCTTTGTTGTACAAAGTTGAGTTTAGTTAAATTGGTTGGATCCAATTGGGCCTAAAACGCATCCATAAAGTCCAATTATGACTTAATGGACCTTAATATTTAATTGGGCCTAATGGGCAAAAATTGAATTATGGGCTTATGGGGTAGGCTCTCCGGATTGGATTTTGGTGTTCGGTTTGACCAGAGTTGACAAAAGTCCACGCCTTATAGAAATTAATTAAAAGCCATTGGACTTAATTAAATAAAAATTAGATGTTAATCGTGGCTTTGAGACCTGTTGCGATTAAATTTGGAATTTAAGTCATAAAGGTTCGTTAATAAAAGTGTAATATTTAATTTGGAATTAAATAGTGAATAGAATTAAATGCGTATGAAATTGGGATTTAATTATGTTAGTAGTTTAATTTAATTTAAGAATTCGTACTTTGAGTACTTATTCGCAAACGAGTTTGACTCACGCAAAAATTAAATCGTTGTTGAACATTGGATGATCACTAATTATCAGATTAATTAATTGGATTAGATTGATTGATAACATGCTTGTGTGAATACATGGTTGCGATGCATGAATAATGTATATCGGATGGATATTAGTCGGGTGGGACAATTTTGGAAATTGTAATAAATTTGATTTATTAATTGGACCTGTGTGTCCAGCCTTATCACCTCTATACTCTTTGTATTCTCTTCTCACCTATTCCCCTCAATGTAAATGAGGTTTCTTTAGAAGTGTAGTTGTAACGGTAGCAGTAAATACATGTGCTAGTTTTGGAGAGATAAAATGATAGAGTGATCTAGATCAATGTAAGTATCCATCCGCATATCATTATTATTTTATTTCATATGCGCTTTATTATGTGTTTAGAATGCATGTTAAGGGGTGTATGTGATGAGACCTTAATAAAGATAATAAATTGGTTTCCAATTGCACGCGAAAAACCCTCGCTCAATATTAAATTTTTTGACCTTCCATTGAATGATTCTTACTCAAGATCCGAGATTGGCATTGGGTGTTGGCCAAAGTTGATTTTATAATTGGATTATAGTAATCAATGTAATTGAGGTTAATTAATTTGAAGAGCGGATACCAGGACTGATTTGATTCCATTCAAATAAAGTCTACGAATCTAGTCTATTTGAGAATGATATGAGACAGTATCAGTCCACGAAGGATTAATCATTAAATATCCCTAGTCGTAGTATTATCGAGACAGGACATCGATAATGCGGAATAAGGTAGTATTGCACTTGTGCGCGTTGTGAGGGCACAATGGCATAGTTCTCATATATTTAAGTATAGGATACTTATGCAAGTGCAATAGGAGGTTGTGTTTCACCGATGGTATGGGAAACAGCTTCGCTCTGGATAGACCCCTCGGAATCCCATTGGTATTATGACTATGTGTCTATGGGAGGCCGAAATCAAGGTAGGTGTGTATAGTCTTAACCTGAGACTTGCATCGCTAATACTTACGATAATCGATAGACTTTAGTCTTGGTGGTACAGGGCTTTAACCGGTTCTGAGTACACCACTTCTGGGTTTGTCAGAGAGTCGTAGTGTATTGGGTGTGATGTCAAGACGGAAGTATCACTCCAGTCATAGTGGAGATGATGTCACGCAGGATAGGGTATTAGTGCTCTTAAGTGCTTGCGGCCATCGGGATATTATGACAAGGTCATGTATATCCGATTATAGAGACTAGTTACCAGACATCCGACATGTGCTTCGGACGGGGCAGAACTTATCCAGCCCAGCCCTAGCACGTGACTATCCGATACTGGGCTGATATACACAATACTACGGTATACTACGCTTGATACAGATCTATATATTCCTGTAAGAATATTTCTGGAGAATTGGGTAGGCATGGCGCTTTGCTAGAAGCCAACCTTGTCTTGTAAATCGGTATAAACGTAGTACGAGGTACTTACGTGTTTGGATAGTCCGACGACCGTATTTACTGCCAACATATCCGGAGATCTCATGGGTCGCTTCCCGAAGATTCACCGATGACGTATAACTCGCACTTAATTAATCTAGGATTAATTAGAAGAGAGAGAAAATTAATCTGGGATTAATCACGGAGATATTTTATCTGGGATAAAATATCGTTAAAGAGAGAGAACGATTAATTTGGAATTAATCGATAAATTAATATATTTGATATATTAAACGAAATTGGATTTCGACGCGGAATTAAAATTAGATTTTAATTCGGGCGAACGAATTAATTTAGAATTAATTCGTTAGCGACGTGAATAGTGATTTCGCTAGGCGTAATCATTTAATTACGACGCAACGGAAAATTCGTTAATTTGGAATTAGCGAACCCGAGCCCGAGGTTGTTTGCGAGCGCATTCGCATTTCGAATGCGAGTACGGCACGCAAGTCAAATCAAGCGCCAAATCGCAAGTCACATCAAACGTCAAATCACATGTCACTTTGAGTGATGTGACATTTGAGTGATTGATATAAGTTGATTTGTGGTGATTGACAAGCATTTAAGCTTTGTTTTTTGAAATAGAAAAAAGGTAAATGGTTTATTATATATTTTGGAAATTATATAAACCCTTTTACAATTTTTTATTGGCAACTCATTCTCTCTCTCATTTTACGGTTTTAGGCTTTTGGAGCCAAAAACCTTCATCTCTCTCTCACGGTCTCCATGACCGGTTTCTTCATCTTTTCTTCTGGTTTGACCGAGCAATGGAGAAGCTTTTGGATCTTGTTGCAAGATCTAAGTGCTAGCACACACCTTGGGTTATACATAGGTGATAGGGAAACGAATTTATGAGCATGGAATTTCTTGGAAGCTTGAAGCTTTGAGCTTCCATGGAGGTCTTCAATGGCCGAATTTTCAAGGAGGAAGCAGCCCAAAACCGAGGCATGATAGCAGTCCAAGGAGGCAAAATCGAGCTTGAACAAGGAGGGAAATGGGTTTTGTTCTTCCTAGCATCAAACCAATCAATGTGAGTATGTATTCCGCCTTATTCCTTTGATGTATTCATGCGTTTTTGTGCTTGATATTGTGATCTTGGGACCTATATTAGAAACTCAACAATGGTATCTTGAGAGCTATTATCAAGCATGAAAAAAGTTAGGGTTAAAATTGGGGATAATCAATTGAAGCATGATTTGGTTAAATTGGATGATAAGTATGCTTGTATGTTGATTAATTGAAGTTGTGCATGATCAATTTCATGAAATTGGATTGGATTCAATTTTCCCTAAATTTTGGGCATGACAAATTGGGTTAAAATCAATTGAAGCATGATTTGATTAAATTGATTGATTAAGTATGCTTAAATGTTGATGAATTAATGATTGATTGGATCAATTTGAAGAAATTGTGTTTGGAACAAATTTCCCCAATTTGTTATGTTGGCCTAAAGTAAAAAATTTGGGTAAACTTGATTTTGAGCATATTTGTGAAATTGGATGAATGAGAATGCTTAAAGTATGTTTAATTTAAGATTGATTGGATCAATTTGTTGAAATTGTGTTTGGAAAAAATTTCCCCAAATTGCTTATGTTGCGCAGAAATTAAAGAACCCTAAATTTCTTGGTGATTTTGTTGTTTGATCATTGGATGACTTAAAACAATTGGGTAATGTTGTTTTGAAGTTCAATTTGATTGAATTTTGATTTGGAACATTTTTCCCAAATTAAAGTGGCTTGGCCGAATTCAATTGAATTTGAAATTCATTGTGTTTTTGATTTTTTTAATTCATTGGATGAATTGAATTGATTTGGGAAATGATGATTGTGGATTCAATTGGATTGAAACCGAATCGGATTGGAAAAACCCTAATTGCCCGAGAACAAAAGCATGTAAAATGGGTTTGATTTTAATAGATTGTGTTGGACACTATTTGTCATTAAAGTACATGATTAAGTATGCTAATTGATGTTTTAGAAATATTAATTGGGTGGTTAATTGTGTATTACACTTAGGTTAATTAATTATGGAATTTAGAATTTTATAAGTTAATTAATTGGGCTTATTTTGGAAATTGGGCCTTTAAGGTTGTGATTGGGCTTTTGGGCTGTTGTACAAAGTTGAGTTTAGGTAAATTTGGTTGGATCCAATTGGGCCTAAAACCGCATCCATAAAGTCCAATTATGACTTAATGGACCTTAATTATTTAATTGGGCCTAATGGGCCAAAATTGATTTCTGGGCTTATGGGGTAACTCCCGGATTGGATTTTGGTTGTTCGGTTTGACCCGAGTTGACCAAAAGTCCACGCCTTATAGAAATTAATTAAAAGCCCATTGGACTTTAATTAAATAAACATTAGATGTTAATCGGGCTTTGAGACCTGTTGCGATTAAATTTGGAATTTAAGTCATAAAGGTTCGTTATAAAAGTGTAATATTTAATTTGGAATTAAATAGTGAATTAGAATTAAATGCGTATTAAATTGGATTTAATTATGTAATTTAATTTAATTCAAGAATTCGTACTTTGAGTACTTATTCGCAAACGAGTTTGACTCACGCAAAAATCAAATCGTTGTTTGAACATTGGATGATCACTAATTATCAGATTAATTAATTGGATTAGATTGATTGATAACATGCTTGTGTGAATACATGGTTGCGATGCATGAATAATGTATATCGGATGGATATTAGTCGGGTGGGACAATTTTGGAAATTGTAATAAATTTGATTTATTAATTGGACCTGCGTGTCCAGCCTTATCACCTCTATACTCTTTGTATTCTCTTCTCACCTATTCCCCTCAATGTAAATGAGGTTTCTTTAGAAGTGTAGTGTAACGGGTAGAAGTAAATACATGTGCTAGTTTTGGAGAGAGAGAGAAAATGAGAGATTTGATCTAGGATCAATGTAAAGTATCCATCCGCATATCATTATTATTTTATTTCATATGCGCTTTATTATGTGTTTAGAATGCATGTTTAAGGGTGTATGATGATGAGACCTTAATAAAGATAATAAATTGGTTGCCAATTGCACGTGAAAAACCCTCGCTCAATATCAAGTGTTTTTCCTCCATTGAATGATTCTTACTCAAGATCCGAGATTGGCATTGGGTTGTTGGCCAAAGTCAAGCCCTTTGTCCGTCGAAGATGTGTTTGTGTGTTTGAATCACGAGAGTTTTGTTCCATATCGGTGTCTTGTCCAAGTTGTGGTTTGTTGGCCAAAGTCAAGACCACTTCTTGTCCATCGACATTGATTACGAAGCTTTCCATGGTCAATGGGTCGCGCTTGACTGGGATCACTAGGTTTGTTGTGCCAAAGCCAAGGCTTAGTTGATTCAGAGGAAAAAGGTTAGGTAATACATTGAATGTATTGGCATATATAAGATATATGTTTAGGATTTGGATATCCGCCTACTGGATCTAGGAATTGGATGAGATCCAATTGATCTTCGAGATCTACCTAGTTAATTATCATACAATTTGTTGGCCAAAGTCAAGATTGTGTGATATTTAACGGGATCCTAGCCCACTAGGAAACACGGTTTCCCGAGTACTCGACAGAGGGTTAGAGGGCTCGCCGAAAAATAGTGGGAGGCAAGAATTGAATTTGCAATACTCGTTCAATTACTCGCCATACGCGCTCATTCAAAATTATTTCGTCGTTAGATTAAATGTTAGTTGGAATAATATTTAAATTGTTGTTTTTATAAACAGTTGGACTGTATTATAGTTGATTATATATAATTGGATTATATTAATCAATATATTTGAATAATTAATTTCAGTTTACAGTTGATTTTATAATTGGATTATAGTAATCAATGTAATTGAGGTTAATTAATTTGGATTATATTTGATTATATGTTGGACTATTATAATCATTATAATAAATAGTACCACAAATCGTTGATTAAATAGTTGGACTATTAGAATCAAGATATAAAAATGAAAGATTAGTGTTTAAGACATAATCCTGGGTGAAAATGTATTTAAACGATTTTAATTTCAAATTGGGAATAAATTTCAGGATGGTCCTGGAAAAATAATAACTTATTTATTTGATAAAATAATGTATTATGCCTAAGCTGGAGTTAAGCAATAGTAGAGCATAATCTTTGGAAGATCATGTAATGATAACTTAAGTGCTTAATCCATTATGTTTGTCATAATTATGTTCACAACTAGTATTGAAATTGGATTTTAAATACTTAGTGTGGTACATAAAATATATTGATGTTCAGAATCTGTTTTGAACAGGATACTGACTTCAATAGAGATTTATCTGCGAATTGGAAACAGGACGAAAGTCGCTGTTTTAACCGTAGATACCTGAATTTAGGAACTACCTTCGGGTTAGTACGTAAATTAGGAAACTGTTATAATGTAGCTAGTTTGACTAGAAACATTATCTCTATATCGCGTATAACCCGCGGCGGTGTGTACCTTTATATTCTAGAACACTAAAGTGTTTCATTATATAAAGATGATATTGAGATAAAACACATTAGATGTGAATAACAGAATTTATATTTTGAATATAAATGATATCTCAATTATATAACATGACAAATAAATAGCTCAAACTGATTTGATCAGTTAAGAAACTTAATTGTGGCATAGTTGTCAGGGACACTGGTAAACAAGAATCGTATATCCGCACTTTTGAAGAGCGGATACCAGGACTGATTTGATTCCATTCAAATAAAGTCTACGAATCTAGTCTATTGGGCAAAGTGCCTAAAACACTATTTACTTGGTAAAAGTGTAAATGCCACCGATTGTTAGCCCTACTTCATAGTGAAGCAAGTGGGCCCATGTCTAGCTAGGCTAGATATGGATATGAAATTTCGTGACCTGTACGGATGTGGCATCGCGTATGGTTATGTGTTTCTTTTGAAACACAAATCGGAAAACTTTAGAGTTTCGACACGAAATAGACAAATAGATCGACTAAAGTATTAAACCGTCATGGTAAGACTGTAATGGAAAAATACTTAAGCAATAAGTTTCTTGTATATATGAAAGAGTATAGTATTCTTTCAAATAAGGACCCTCCGGAATACGTCAGTTTGACGGTGGTGTCCGAACGGATTAACCGAATTTTGTTAGACATGATAAGGTTAATCACGAGTCGCTCTGAGCTACCATTTCCTTCAACGGATAAGCTTTAAACAGTGCAAGAACTTATTTTGAATAAGGTTCCATAATAATCTGTTTGACAGATATCATATTAGATATGAACGGGATAGAAACTGGTTTCTCATTCTTGATAATTTGGGTATGCTAGGCATATGTTTGGATGATACCAAACTAAAACCCAAATAGGATAAGTGCCAAATGTAGGTTATCCTAGGGATACCATAAGTATTGTACTTATACACCTCACAAGAGAACAATTAGATTGTTACTCACCATACGGTTTTCCTGAGAGGAATACCGATATGCAGTGGTAAGTGGGAGGATAGTATTACTCGATGGAAATCGGAGTAATACTGTTCAAGGGACAGAATCTTAATGGAACATGAATAGTTCATCCAGGATGAGACTATTACCATTAATCTTCGAATACACAAGAACCGCGTAGGTCGGACAGAGTCAGAAAACAACCTGGGGTATGGGTTTCTGATCTAACCTCATAAAGATGTGAATCTTATTGAGGAATACCAACTGACTACGTATGAGGAAGTGACACAAGATATCAACTCCCTAATTATGGCAAAGTGCCATATAATCCGAAATGGATTCCATGTATCTCAACTAGTTGGATACTAGTTGATGTACCACAAGGCATTGTGCCTAATGGTACTTAAAAGTCTTCTAGGAAGACATACATGGATGGCAACATACCAGCGTATAAAGCTAGGCTTTTAACGGAATGGTATCGTTACAACATTGTGTTGATTACGATTCAACCTTTTACCTGTTGCACGGTAAATCCATTTGGATAATGCAGGTTATTCGATCCATGATTGGATTGAGCAAGCATTAGGTTCTTGGAATTATCGTTTTGATATAATCATAATGGTGTACGATTTAATTCAAAACGAAAATAATTCTTGTGTATATAAGGAGGTTAGTGGGAGCGCACTGACAGTGGCTATCCTAATAAAATGATAATACGTCATTTCTGGAAATGATATTCCATAAAATAAATATCGGCGAAAGCTTGGCTTTCGAAATACTCTCCTAGAAACCGTACATTGAAAAATGTACAAGACCTGGTGTATCATACGCTTAAGCATATGGATTCACAAACAGGCCAATCCGAGTGATAGTCCACTGGATTAATATTAAGAACATCCGTTAGTATCTTAGAGAACTAAGGACTGTCTTAGTCTATGGAGAAGGAGAACTTGAAGTGACTGGGGTCACTGTAGCAAGTTTCCTATAACCGATAAAGACGACTAAAAGTCGCAAACGGTACTATTATATATAGTTTGAATAACGGTACAGAGCTGGAAATCTTCCAAGTAAGATACTGTTACCGAATAAAACAACAAATGCGGGTTGTTGCTGCAGCTGAAGCAGCAATAGAAATCATTTGGGGTCGATACAATCTAATTAGATTAGATATAGTTCTGTTAGCAGCTGAGCTAGGCGTCAGCACAGGCTAAAGAATTAATGGTCTCATCAACGATCCAGATACATATTAGATACTCATCTGATTCATTCGGATCATATATCGTGGTGATGTGATGATCGAATAAATCGCATCAAGATGATAATCATGCAAATCCGCTGACGAATGCATTTCTCAGCAGTTTGAGCCAACCGTACATAGTTCAGGTGTAGGACACTTGAGTGACTGGCTATGTGCCGAGTGGGAGATTGTTGCACAAAATGACCCATATCGTCACTATTTGCATAGATCATTGTGTTGTTGTAGCAAATTAACTATGTGACAAGGAAATTGCACTCTCATCATTTGTGATTAGATCACCATAGAATATAAATGAAGAGAGGTCCATATGATTAGTTCCTGGATTGAGAATGATATGAGACAGTATCAGTCCACGAAGGATTAATCATTAAATATCCCTAGTCGTAGTATTATCGAGACAGGACATCGATAATGCGAATAAGGCTAGTATTGCACTTGTGCGCGTTGTGAGGGCACAATGGCATAGTTCTCATATATTTAAGTATAGGATACTTATGCAAGTGCAGTAGGAGGTTGTGTTTCACCGATGGTACGGGAAACAGCTTCGCTCTGGATAGACCCCTCGGAATCCCATTGGTATTATGACTATGTGTCTATGGGAGGCCGAAATCAAGGTAGGTGTGTATAGTCTTAACCTGAGACTTGCATCGCTAATACTTACGATAATCGATAGACTTTGGTCTTGGTGGTACACGGCTTTAACCGGTTCTGAGTACACCACTTCTGGGTTTGTCAGAGAGTCGTAGTGTATTGGGTGTGATGTCAAGACGGAAGTATCACTCCAGTCATAGTGGAGATGATGTCACGCAGGATACGGTATTAGTGCTCTTAAGTGCTGGCCGGCCATCGGGATATTATGACAAGGTCATGTATATCCGATTATAGAGACTAGTTACCAGACATCCGACATGTGCTTCGGACGGGGCAGACACTTATCCAGCCCCAGCCTAGCACGTGACTATCCGATACTGGGCTGATATACACAATACTACGGTATACTACGCTTGATACAGATCTATATATTCCTGTAAGAATATTTCTGGAGAATTGGGTAGGCATGGCGCTTTGCTAGAAGCCAACCTTGTCTTGTAAATCGGTATAAACGTAGTACGAGGTACTTACGTGTTTGGATAGTCCGAAACCGTATTTACTGCCAACATATCCGGAGATCTCATGGGTCGCTTCCCGAAGATTCACCGATGACGTATAACTCGCACTTAATTAATCTGGGATAATTAGAAGAGAGAGAAAATTAATCTGGGATTAATCACAGAGATATTTATCTGGGATAAAATATCGTTAAAGAGAGAGAACGATTAATTTGGAATTAATCGATAAATTAATATATTGATATATTAAACGAAATTGGATTTCGACGCGGAATTAAAATTAGATTTTAATTCGGGCGAACGAATTAATTTAGAATTAATTCGTTAGCGACGTGAATAGTGATTTCGCTAGGGTAATCATTTAATTACGACGCAACAGAAAATTCGTTAATTTGGAATTAGCGAACCCGAGCCCGAGGTTGTTTGCGAGCGCATTCGCATTTCGAATGCGAGTACGGCACGCAAGTCAAATCAAGCGTCAAATCGCAAGTCACATCAACGTCAAATCACATGTCACTTTGAGTGATGTGACATTTGAGTGATTGATATAAGTTGATTTGTGGTGATTGACAAGCAATTTAAGCTTTGTTTTTTGAAATGAAAAAGGTAAATGGTTTATTATATATTTTGGAAGGAAATATATAAACCCATTTACAAATTTTTATTTGGCAACTCATTCTCTCTCTCATTTTACGGTTTTAGGCTTTTGGAGCCAAAAACCTTCATCTCTCTCTCACGGTCTCCATGACCATTTTCTTCATCTTTTCTTCTGGTTTGACCGAGCAAATGGAGAAGCTTTGGATTTTGTTGCAAGATCTAAGTGCTAGCACACACCTTGGGTTATACATAGGTGATAGGGAAACGAATTTATGAGCATGGAATTCTTTTGAAGCTTGAA
This sequence comes from Zanthoxylum bungeanum, assembly GCA_019454045.1. Classification (NCBI taxonomy): domain Eukaryota; kingdom Viridiplantae; phylum Streptophyta; class Magnoliopsida; order Sapindales; family Rutaceae; genus Zanthoxylum; species Zanthoxylum bungeanum. The sequence continues at coordinate 131,374 of SKCR01032725.1, read as the reverse complement.
GCTTTGAGCTTCCATGGAGGTCTTCAATGGCCGAATTTTCAAGGAGGAAGACAGCCCAAAACCGAGCATGATAGCAGTCCAAGGAGGCCAAAATCGAGCTTGAACAGGAGGAAAATGGGTTTTGTTCTTCCTAGCATCAAACCAATCAATGTGAGTATGTATTCCGCCTTATTCCTTTGATGTATTCATGCGTTTTTGTGCTTGCTTGATATTGTTGATCTTGGGACCTATATTAGAAACTCAACAGCTTAGACATTTATGCAGTTGTCACATGTACACTATTAGTTGGTTCTGATATACTAGAGTGTTGTTTGATTTGAGCGCCACTCATTCTTTCATATCACGGTATTTTGTGACTCACTGGGGTATAGATACAGAGCCAGTAGATACACTCATCATCATAACTACACCAGTATGAGATCCTATAGAGGTTACACATGGAGTGAGGGTTTGTCCAGTTCTTGTTGATGGGCACATGACACGCTTAAAAATGTTTACTCCTTAGTATAGAGTGCCGAAGTAAAAAATAACTCGGTAAGTCCGGGATCGATCAACCGGGAGAGATCTAGTAAAATATAATAACAAAATTGAGTAAAAATAAAAGGCTTGATTTGTTTGAAGAGGATTGGAAAATTTTAAATTGGATTGCAAAAATAAAATAAAAATACTAGGATTAAGGGATCCACTTTTAATATTTATAATTTAGAAATCTCACTTTTTATAATATATAAATTGTGATTATTACCCAATTAATTTATTTTAGGAATTCATTATGCCAAAACATATAAAATCAGCCATAAAGGCGGGGGGGGGGTGACAACTTTTTTCTATAAAAAAATCTAATTAGGTACTCAATTATGCCAAATAAATAAAACCAGCCATGTAGACGGTAACAAAGTTTGTCAATAATTAATCCAGATTTAATTTAAATTAGTATAACCATTAGATTAGATTACAATTTTATATTATAATATAAGTGAGATCAATATATATTTTCATTTTAAAAGCTCACCATTTTTCCATAGCAGAAAGAAATTACTTACTTATAATTTTAATAAAAACCACATAATTCTTATTATTGAAAGAAAAAGAAAATACAAAAAAAAAAAGCTTACAAAAATAAAACATAGAAGAACTGGCTCCCTTCATAATTTTTCAGAACGAATTCATGTGAAGGAAGCTGAAGATTGAGGAGTCGAACACCTTAATTTAAAGAGGTGTTTCAGTACCTTATCGCAAATGTAAATGGAGAAAATGGCAATCACCAAACGGTGGATTGTCATTTTCCATTTAATTTTTTAAAAGTCAAGAATCATACATCATATGTAGACAATAGCCAGCTAGCCAACAACATCACAAATAATGTACCAAAAATTTTAATTTCTTAGTCATGTTCGCTCTCTTTCTTTTTGCAACACTTGACATCTTCCCCAAAGAATTCAAATGTCCAGCTGTTGCATTTCCTCTAACGTGGAATAGAATAAAAGTTGTCTCTCCCAAGAATTCTACAGAAAATTTTCATGAAAGCCAGCTTTCACCGATTGTATTATGGGAATATCATTTCCAAGAAATGATATATCATCATTATTTAGGACAATCACTGTCATTGCGCTCCCACTAACCCTCTTATATACACAAGAATCATTTTCGTTTTGAATTAAATCATATACTATTATGATTACATCAAAACGATAGTTCCAAGAACACAATGTTTGCTTCAATCCATAAATGGATCGAAATAACTTGCAAACCTTGTTTGGTTGTTTTGATACGACAAAACCGTCAGGATATTGTAAACATCCTCCAAGAGGTTTCTTTTAAGGAAATCGATTTTGACGTTCAGCTGCCATATTTCATAAATGAAACATGCAGCAGTAGCAAGCATTATCCAAATGGATTTAACCATGGTAATGAGTAAAAGGTTTCGTCATAATCGACACAATGTTAATAACGATACATTTTCGCTACAAGCCTAGCTTAGTACGTTGGTATGTTGCCATCCATGTATGTCTTCCTTGAAGACACATATCATACCAATAGGCACAATGCCTTCCGGTACATCAACTAGTGTCCAAACTTGGTTGATATACATGGAATCCATTTCGGACTTCATGGAACTTTGCCATAACAAGGAGATGATACCTAGTATCACTTCCTCAAACGTAGTCAGTTATTCTTCCTCAATAAGATTGACATCTTTATGAGGTGAGATCAGAAACTCATACCCCAGGTTGTTTTCTGACTCTCTCCGACTTACGCGGTTCTTGTGTATTCGAAGATTATTGGTATAGTTTCATCCTTGATGAACTATTTGTGTTCCATTAAGGAATCTGTGCCGAGAACAATATCACTGTGATTTTCATCGAGGTTTACTTTCCTCCCACTTACCACTGTATATAGGTATTCCTCTTAGGAAAACCGCATGGCGAGCAATAATTACATTGTTCTCTAGTGATTTGTATAAGTACTATACTTAGGTTTCCCTAGGATAACCTACAACTTAGGCACTTATCCGATTTGGGTTCTAGTTTGGTATCATCCAAACGTATGCCCAGCATTCCCAAATCAGCAGGAATGAGAAAACCTAGTTTCTTTCCTTTTAATATCTAATATGAAGTCTGTCAAACAGATTTTTATGGAACCTTATTCAAAATAAGTGTTATAGTTGTTAAATGCATATCCCTTGAAGGAAAATGGTAGCTCAGAGCGACTCATGATTAACCTTATCATGTCCAACAAAATTTGGTTTCTCTGTTTGGACACACCATCAAATTGAGGTGTTCCGTGAAGAGTCCATCATGAAAGAATATTATACTCTTTCATATAATTGAGAAACTTATTGTTTAAGTATTTTCCATCACAGTCTAATCGTGATATATTAATACTCTTGTCGATCTGTCTGTCTACTTCGTGTCGAAACTCTAAAAGTTTCCGATTTATGTTTCATAAGAAACACATAACCATAACACGATGCCACATCCGTAAAGGGTACGAAGCATTCATATCCACTTCTAGCTTAGCTAGATATGGGCCCACTTACGTCACTATGAACAATGGCTAACAGATCGGTGGCACTTACACTTTTACCATGTAAAAGGTGTTTTAGGCACTTTGCCTAATAAACTAGATTCATAGACATTATTTGAATGGAATTAAATTTGTCCTAGTGCCCACTCTTCGAAAGTGTGGATATACGAGTCTTGTTTAATGTGTCCCAGACAATAACAATAATGCCACTTTTAAGTTTCAACTGATTAATTCAGTTTGAGCTATTTGTTTGTCATGTCATATGTTTGAGATTTATTTATATTCAAAATATAAATACTGTTATTCACATCTAATGTGTTTATCTCAATATCATCTTTATAAAATAAAACACTTTAGTGTTCTAGAATATAAAGGTATACCCGTAACGGGTTAAACCCTGATATAGGGATAATGTTTCTAGTCAAACTAGTTACATTGTAACAGTTTCCTAATTTAAGTACACACCCAAAGGGTAGTTCCTAAACTTAGGTCTCTACGGTTAAAATAGCGACTCTCGTCCCGTTTTCATTTCGCAGATAAATCTCAACTAAAGTCAGTGTCATGCTAATCAGCAGATACTGCACACCAGTACATATTTATGTACCACACTCAGTATCTAAAATCCAATTTTAATACTAGTAGTGAACATGTTTATGATAAACATATTTAAAGTCGGAGACTTGACCCTCTTTACTTCCTTCATGTCTGCCTTTTACATATGGCAGTCATGCTTCAGTGACCCCATTTTCCACATTTTAGGCAGACATCTTGGGATATGTCTTTTGTCTTCCTAGAAAACTGTGATGATTTTCCCTTTGCCCATTTTAGAAGCTCTGGCTCTGCCTCCTAGAGCATAGCCATCAATTCTCCAAGAGTTTACTCTTGATTCACAATGAACCTGCCCCAGCTTCCGGGTAGAGACTATAAGATCAAATATTTGGTAGTCTCGGCCATGTAGGTAACGCCCAGCTAACCTAGCTGATCGATGTCAGCAATCATCTGTGACACCTAGTGCTCGACAGATGTACCCTCTGACATACACGAGCTAAGGAGCTTCTTTTGCAATTTATACTTCTAAGATTTAAGAATAAATCTATGAAGATCCTTTAATTTCAACATCATGGTACAAGGATCTAATCCTTAATTCTGACGACGGAATTAAAATGTCATTGCATCTAATATAATGGATTGAGCACTAAATTTATCATCACATGAATCTTCCAAAGATCATGTTCTACTATTTGCTCAACTCCGGGCTTAGGCCCAAGAGGTTTCTCTATCAAATAGAGTAACTTCTCAGTTCCCAGGACTATCCTGAGGTATCATTCCCAATTTGAAAATTAAAGCCGTTTAATGGCATTTTCTCCCAGGATTATGTTCTAAACGCTAATCTTTCAATTATCTTGATTGCTATAGTCCAACTATCCAATCAACGATTTCAGGTACTATTTAATATAATGATTACTATAGTCTAACAATATAATCAACTATAATTTATATGGTTAAATTCAAATATATTGATTACTATAATCCAATTATATAATCAACTATAATTGAAGTAGTTTGAATACAGTCCAACTGTTTAATTAAAACAACGATTAAATATTAGTCCAACTAATATATTAATTTGATGACGAAAAATTATAATGAGCGCATATTGGCAAGTAACTAAACGAATTTGCAAATTTAATACTTGCCTCCCACTATTTTTCGGCGAGCCTTAACCCTCTGTTGAGTACTCGGAAAACCTTGTTTCCTAGTGGGCTAGGATCCCGTTAAATAACACACAATCTTGACTTTGGCCAACAAATTGTATGATATTTAACTAGGTAGATCTCTAAGATCAATTGGATCTCATCCAATTCCTAGATCCAGTAGGTGGACAACCAAGTCTGAAACATATATCTTATATATGGCAATATATCCAATATATTCCCTAACCTTTTTCCTCTGAATCAATTAAGCATTGGCTTTGGCACAACAAACTTAATGATTCCAGTTAAGCGGGACCCATTGACTTTGGAAAGCTTCATAATCGATGTCGATGGATAAGAAGTGATCTTGACTTTGGCCAACAATCAAAACTTGGACAAGACACCGATATGGATGTAGAGTTTCAATCAAGTCCCAAGATCATAAATCATGCATAAAAACGAGTGAATACATGTCAAAGGAGGTGCGGAATAAACTCACATTGATCGGTTGGATGCTACGAAGACCAAAAACGCACTGCATGTCTCTGCTCGGTAGTGAGCTGCGCACAGGTGGACTGCTCGGCGTTGTGGTGGTGGTCTCCTCCATGTTCGGCCATTGATGACCTCCATTAAAGCTCCAAGCTTCAAGCTTTCCAAGCTCAAAAATTCGTTTCCCTATCACCTATGTATAACCCAAGGTGTGCTAGCACTTCTTCATCTTCCTTGCTTCTCTTCTTGATTCGGTCATACCAAAAATTTTGAGAAGAAATCGGCAGTGAGCCGTGAGAGGGAGAAGAGAGAAAGAGAGGGAAAATGGTTTCTATAAGAAACCGTAAATGAGAGAGAGAAATTGTCTAAAAGAAAAATGTAATTTTGGTTTATATATTTTCCAAAAAAAATAAACCATATACAACTTTTCAATTTTCCAAAATACCAAAGTCAAAAGCCAAAAGCAAAAAGTAAAAAGCTTTCAATCAACTTTTCACCCATCATTCTACTTTTACTTTAACTCTCACATCACATCACTTAATAAAGTGACATGTTGTCAAGTCACATCACTCAAAGTGACAATTGATTCGACGCTTGATGTGACTAGCGATTTGACGCACGATTTGACTTACGTGCCGCACTCGAATTCGAAATGCGAATGTGCTCGCAAATAATCCCGGGCTTGGGTTCGTTAATTCCAAATTAACGAATTTTCCGTTGCGTCATAATTAAATGATTGCGCCTAGCGATATCACTATTTACGTCGCTAACGAATTAATTCTAAATTAATTCGTTCGCCCGAATTAAAATCTAATTTTAATTCCGCGTCGAAATCCAATTTCTTATAATATATCGAATATATTATTTTATCTATTAATTCCAAATTAATCGTTCTCTCTCTTTAATTAATATTTTATCCCAGATAAAATATCTCCGCAATTAATCCCATATTAATTTTCTCTCTCTTCTAATTAATCCCAGATTAATTAAAGTGCGAGTCATACGTCATCGGTGAATCTTCAGGAAGCGACCCATGAGATCTCCGGATATGTTGGCAGTAAATACGGTCGTCGGATTATCCGAACACGTAAGCACCTCGTACTACGTTTATACCGATTTACAAGACAAGGTTGGCTTCTAGCAAAGCGCCATGCCTACCCAATTCTCCAGAAATATTCTTACAGGAATATATAGATCTGTATCAAGCGTAGTATACCGTAGTATTGTGCATATCGGCCCAGTATCGGATAGTCACGTGCTAGGCCTAGGGCTGGATTTGTGTCTGCCTCGTACGAAGCACATGTCGTATGTCTTGTAACTAGTCTCTATAATCGGATATGCATGACCTAGTCATAATATCCCGATGGTTGCGCAACACTCAAGAGCACTAGTACCGTATCCTGCGTGACATCATCTCCAATATGACTGGAGTGATACTTCCGTCTTGACATCACACCCAATACACTACGACTCTCTGATAAACCCAAAAGTGGTGTATGCAGAACCGGTCCGGTTAAAGCCCTGTACCACCAAGACCAAAGTCTACCGATTATCGCAAGTATTAGCGATGCAAGTCTCAGGTTAAGACTATACACACCTACCTTGATTTCGGCCTCCCATAGACACATAGTCATAATACCAATGGGATTCCGAGGGGTCTATCCAGAGCGAAGCTGTTTCCCGTACCATCGGTGAAACACAACCTCCTATCGCACTTGCATAAGTATCCAATACTTAAATATATGAGAACTATGCCGTTGTGCCCTCACAACGCGCACAAGTGCAATACTAGCTATTCCGCATTATCGATGTCCTGTCTCGATAATACTCCGGCTAGGGATATTTAATGATTAATCCTTCATGGACTGATACTGTCTCATATCATCTCAATCCAGGAACTAATCATATGGACCTCTCTTCATTTATATATATATGGTGATCTAATCACAAATGATGAGAGTGCAATTTCCTTGTCACCTAGTTAATTTGTACAACAACACCGTGATCTGTACAAATAGTGACGCTATGGGTCATATTATCCAACAATGGAACAAAGCCTTCATGATTCAAACACCGTGATCTGTACAAATAGTGACGCTATGGGTCATATTATCCAACAATCTCCCACTTGGCACATAGCCAGTCACTCGAGTGTCTACACCCGAACTATGTACGGTTCGGGCTCAAATTGCTGAGGAAAGGGTTTCATCAGCGGATTTGATTGATTATCGTCTGACGCGATTTACACGATTATCACATCGCCACGATGTATGATCCGAACGAATCAGATGATATAGAAGTATATATCTGGATCGTCGATGAGACCTTTAATTCCTTGGCCTGTGCTGACGCCTAGCTCAGCTGCTAAAAGAACTATATCTAATCTAATTAGATTTATTTTCGATCCAAATGGCTTCTATTGCTGCCTCAACTGCAGCAATAATCCGCATTTGTTGTTTATTCGGTAACAGTTATCTTGCTCGGAATATTTCCAGCTTACTGTCCCGTTATTCAAACTTTATAGTACCGTAGTATTTACCGGTTTGGAAACTTGCAGCAGTGATCCTAGTCACTTCAAGTTCTCATACTCCATAATTTAAGACAGCATCTTTAGTTCTCTAAGATACTAATAGATGTCCTTAACTTCAATCCAATGACTATCACTTAGATTGTCCTGATTGTGACTCCATATGCTCAAAGCGTATGAGACACCATATCAAGTACATTTTAAATGTACAATTTCCCAGAGAGTGTTAACAACTCCAAATCTATCCCAGTAGATCTTTATTCCTTGAATAAAGGTTGTTACTCCCCAGAATTCTACAGAGATTTCTTATGAAAGCCAAGCTTTCACACCGATTGCTTTATGGGAATTTCATTTCCAAGAATGACATATTATCATTATTTTACATGACATTCATGTCAGTGCACTCCCACTAACCCTTTTATATACACAAGAATCATTTCGTTTTGAATTAAATCATACTCCATTATGATTACATCAAAACGATAATTCCTAGAACCTATGCTTGCTTCAATCCAAACATGGATCGAATAACCTGCAACCTTGTTTGCTTGTTATGGTACTATAAAACCGACAGGATGTTATAACCATCCTCCGAAAGGTTTCCTTTTCAGGAAAGCGATTTTCGGTTAAGCTGTCATATTTCATAAATGAAATACACAGCTTCAGCAAGCATTATCCAAATGGATTTACAATGGCAACAGGTAAAAGATTTTGTCGGAATCAACATAATGTTGATAACTCTACCTTTTCTTTACAAACCTAGCTTAGTACGTTGGTATGTTGCCTTCCATGTATGTCTTCCTTGAAGACTTATAAAGTACCAATAGGCACAATGCCTTATGGTACATCAACTAGTATCCAAACTTGTTGATATACATGGAATCCATTTTGGACTCATGACACTTTGTCATAATAGGGAGTCGATACCTTGTATCACTACCTCATACGTAATCAGTTGGTATACCTTAAAAGATTAACATCTTTATGAGGTGAGATCAGAAACCCATACCCCAGGTTGTTTTCTGACTCTCTCTGATCTACGCGGTTCTTGTGTCTCAAAGATTAATGGTATAGATTCATCATAGATGAACTATTTGTGTTCCATTAAGGACTTCGTGCCTTGAACAGTATTACTCATTATCTCACTATTTTCATCGATTCATCGAGTATCACTATCCTCCCACTGATCACTGCATATCGGTATTCCTCTCAGGAAAAACCGCATGGTGAGCAACAATCACATTGTTCTCATGTGAGATTTATAAGTACTATACTTATGGTTTCCCTTAGGATAACCTATATTGGCACTTATCCAATTTGGGTCCTTAGTTTGGTATTATCCAAACATATGCCTAGCATCCCAAATAGTCAGGAATGAGAAACCCGGTTTCATTCCTGTTCATATCTAATATGTAATCTGTCAAACAGATTATTATGGAACCTTATTCTAAATAAGTTATTGCACTGTTAAAACTTATCCGTTGAAGGAAATGGTAGCTCAGAGCGACTCATGATTAGCCTTATCATGTCTAACAAGATTCGGTTAATCCGTTCGGAAACACCGTCACTTTGACGTGTTCCGGGAGGAGTCCTCATTTGAAAGAATACTATACTCTTTCAAGTATATAAGAAACTTATTGCTTAAGTATTTTCCATTACGGTCTTACCGTGATGATATAATACTATAGCCGATCTGTTTATTTACTTCGTGTTGAAACTTCAAAAGTTTACGATCTGCGTTCTTCAAAAGAAACACATAACCATAACGTGATGCCACATCCGTTAAGGTCACGAAATATTCATGTTCACATCTAGCCTAGCTAGATATGGGCCCACTTACTTCACCATGAATAAGGCTAACAGATCGGTGGCCCTTTTACTATTACCAAGTAAATAGTATTTTAGGTACTTTACCTAATAAACTAGATTCGCAGACTTTATTTGAATAGTCAAATCAGTCATAGTACCCACTCTTCAAAAGTGTGGATATACGAGTCTAGTTAAATTGTGTCCTAGACAACAATGCCACAAATAAGTCTCTATTGATCAAATCAATTTGAGCTATTTATTTGTCATTTTATATGTTTGAGATTTTATTTATATTCAAAATATAAATTCTGTTATTTACATCTAATGTATTTATCTCAGTATCATCTTTATATAATAAAACACTTAGTGTTCTATAATATAAAGGTTTTATCCGCAACGGATTAAACACTGATATAGAGATAATGTCTCTAGTCAAACTAGTTATTATAGCAGTTCCTAATTCAAGTACACACCTGAAGGGTAGTTCCTAAACTTAGGTATCTACGGTCGAAACAGCGACTTTCGTCCCGTTTCCGATTCGCAGAGCAATCTCAGCTTGAAGTCAGTATCCTGCTCAAAGCAGATTCTGAACATCAATACATATATTTTATGTACCACACTAAGTATTTAAAATCTAATTTCAATACTAGCTGTGAACATAACTAAGACAAACATTTTCAAAGTAAGAGCCTTGCCCTTTCGTTAATTCCTTCGTGTCTGCCATATCCAAATGGTAGTCACTTTGGGATATGTCAATTATTTTTCAATATTTCACAAACCTTTGGCCAAGCCTTGGGTTTCGGAATATCGAAACGATGTGCACCTCGTGCTACATGCCCAATTGCAAACTTTGACTTTATCTCATCTAGAATAGTCAATTAATTCTCCAAGAATTATAAATTGCAATTTTAATACTTCTTAAATCTAAAATTAGATTTATGACAAGTATATTAAATTAAGCATTAAAGTCATCATCACATAAATCTTCCAAAGATTTTATGCTCTACTTATTTTGCTTAATTTTGCGTAAGGTGTAATAAGTTATTTTATCAAATAAAGTAACCTATTATTTATTCCCAATTTGAAAATTAAATCATTTAAAATATTTTAATCCCAGATTATATTTTAAATATCCAACTTTTCAATTTTATCTTGATTACAATAGTCCAACTATTTAATCAACGATTAGTGGTACTATATATATTATAATGATTATAATAGTCCAACTATATAATCAAATATAATCCAAATTAATTAACCTCAATTACATTGATTACTATAATCCAATTATAAAATCAACTGTAAACTGAAATTAATTAATTCAAATATATTGATTAATATAATCCAATTATATATAATCAAGTATAATACAGTCCAACTGTTTATTAAAACAACAATTTAAATATTAGTCCAACTAACATTTAATCTAATGACGAAATAATTTAAATGAGCGTGTATGGCGAGTAATTGAACGAATGTTGCAAATTCAATTCTTGCCTCCCACTATTTTCGTCGAGCCTCTAACCCTCTGTCGAGTACTCGGGAAACCGTGTTTCCTAGTGGGCTAGGATCCCGTTAAATATCACACAATCTTGACTTTGGCCAACAAATTGTATGATAATTAACTAGGTAGATCTCTAAGATCAATTGGATCTCATCCAACTCCTAGATCCAGTAGGTGGACATCCAAGTCCCAAACATATATCTTATATATGCCTATACATCGAATGTATAGCCTAACCTTTTTCCTCTGAATCAACTAGGCCTTGGCTTTGGCACAACAAACCTAGTGATCCCAGTCAAGCGCGGACCCATTGACATGGAAGCTTCGTAATCAATGTCAATGGACAAGAAGTGGTCTTGACTTTGGCCAACAAACCACAACTTGGACACGACACCGATATGGAACAAAGCCTCGTGATTAAAACACATCTTTGACGGACAAGGGCTTGACTTTGGCCAACAACCCTTGCCAATCTCGGATCTTGAGAAAGAATCACTCAATGGAAGGAAAATAAACGCTTGATATTTAACGAGGGTTTTTCGCGTGCAAATTGGCTACCAATTTTATTATCTTTGTTAAGGTCTCATCAACATACACCCTTAACATGCATTCTAAACACATAATAAAGCGCATATGTAAAATAATAATGATATGCGGATGGATATTTTACATTGATCCTAGATCAAATCTCTCACTTTCTCTCTCCCGCTAGCAAAATATTTCTTCTACCCGTTACACTACACTTCTAAAGAAACCTCATATATACAGAGGGGAATAGGTGAGAAGAGAATACAAAGAATATAGAGATAAGGCTGGACTCGCAGGTCCAATTAATAAATCAAATTTATTACAATTTCCAAAATCGCCCCACCCAGCTAATATCCATCCGATATACATTATTCAAACATCACAACCATGTATTCATACAAGCATGTTATCAATCAATCAAATTAATTAATCTTGATAATTAGTGATCAACCAATGTTCAAACAAAGATTTGATTTTGTTCGAGTCAAACTCGTATTGCGAACACGTACTCAAAGTACGATTTCTACGAATTAAATTAAATTACATGATTAAATCCAATTTAATACGTATTTAATTCTAATTCATTATTTAATTCCAAATTAAATATTACACTTTATAAAATAAACCTTTACGACTTAAATTCCAAATTTAATCGTTACGGGTCTCAAAGCCCGATTAATATCCAATATTAATTTAATTAAAGTCTAATGGGCTATTAATAATTTCTTGAGGCGTGGACTTTTGGTCAACTCGGGTCAAACCCGCAACCAAAGTCCAATCCGGGAGTTACCCCATAAGCCTAAATTAATTTAGGCCCATTAGGCCCAATTAAACGTTAAAGGTTCATTAGTCGCATTGGGCCTTTTGGAAGCGGTTTTGGGCCTAATTGGATCCAACCAATTTTGGCCTAAACCAACTTTGTACAACAAAGTCCAATAAACCCAATAACAACTTTAAAAGCCCAAATCCAATTTTAAGCCCAATAATTTAATTTCAAAAAATCTAAATTTTCCAATTAATTACCTAAAGTGTATAGCTTTATTAATTGCCCAAATCAAAGTTTCCAAAACATCAAATTTGTCCAATTAATCATGCTTAACATCAATTAATCATGTCCAACATAATTAAATCAAAATCAAACCCAATTTACATGCTAAGTCTAAAGTCTCGGCCATAAGGGGAAAAAATGCCCAAATCAAATTCAATCCAATTGAACCCAATCAAACATAAATTCAACATCCCCAAATGATTTCTAAGTCATCCAATGAACAAAAATAAAAACCAAGACATTAGGGCACTTGCAAATTCGGCCATCACAAGCAAATTGGGGAAAATTGTTCCAAACACTTTTTCATGAATTGATCTAATCAATCATCAATTAAACAACATTCAAGCATTCTAAATCATCAATTTCATTAAACATGCTCAAAATCAAGTTTACCCAAATTTGTCATGCCAAAATTTGGGGAAAAATGGATCCAACCAAATTTCATGAAATGATTATGCACAACATCAATTCAACCTCATTCAAGCATACTATACTAAACAATTTAATCATTTGATGCTCAAATTGAGTTTACCCAAATTAAAGTTTTGGCCAACAATAAGCAAATTGGGGAAAATCAATCCAATCAATTTTTCTTCAAATTGATTACATATAACTCTAATTTAATCATATACAAGCATTCTTAAACAAACAATTTGTCAAAATCATGCTTAAATCAAAAGGCCCCAAATTTAGCTCAAGAACCCTATTCGTTTTATGCAACCAATAGCTCAAGATACCATTGTAGAGTTTCAATCAAGTCCCAAGATTATAAATCATGCATAAAAACGAGTGAATACATGTCAAAGGAGGTGCGGAATAACTCACATTGATCGGTTGGATGCTACGAAGACCAAAAATGCACTGCATGTCTCTGCTCGGCAGTGAGCTGCGCCAGGTGGACTGCTCGGCGTGGTGGTGGTGTCTCCTCCATGTTCGGCCATTGATGACCTCCATTAAAGCTCCAAGCTTCAAGCTTTCCAAGCTCACAAATTCGTTTCCCTATCACCTATGTATAACCCAAGGTGTGCTAGCACTTCTTCATCTTCTTCCTTGCTTCTCTTGATTTGGTCATACCAAAAATTTTGAGAAGAAATCGGCAGTGAGCCGTGAGAGGGAGAAGAGAGAAAGAGAGGGAAATGGTTTCTACAAGAAACCGTAAATGAGAGAGAGAAATTGTCTAAAAGAAAAATGTAATTTTGGTTTATATATTTTCCAAAATAAAATAACCATATACAACTTTTCAATTTTCCAAAATACCAAAAGTCAAAAGCCAAAAGCAAAAAGCAAAAGCTTTCAATCAACTTTTCACCCTCACTTCTACTTTTATTTTAAGTCACATCACATCACTTTAATAAAGTGACATGTTGTCAAGTCACATCACTCAAAGTGACAATTGATTCGACGCTTGATGTGACTAGCGATTTGACGCACGATTTGACTTGCGTGCCGCACTCGAATTCGAAATGCGAATGCGCTCGTAAATAATCCCGGGCTTGGGTTCGCTAATTCCAAATTAACGAATTTTCCGTTGCGTCATAATTAAATGATTACGCCTAGCGATATCACTATTTACGTCGCTAACGAATTAATTCTAAATTAATTCGTTCGCCCGAATTAAAATCTAATTTTAATTCCGCGTCGAAATCCAATTTCTTATAATATATCGAATATATTATTTTATCTATTAATTCCAAATTAATCGTTCTCTCTCTTTAATTAATATTTTATCCTAGATAAAATATCTCCGCAATTAATCCCAGATTAATTTTCTCTCTCTACTAATTAATCCCAGATTAATTAAAGTGCGAGTCATACGTCATCGGTGAATCTTCAGGAAGCGACCCATGAGATCTCCGGATATGTTGGCAGTAAATACGGTCGTCGGATTATCCGAATACGTAAGCACCTCGTACTACGTTTATACCGATTTACAAGACAAGGTTGGCTTCTAGCAAAGCGCCATGCCTACCCAATTCTCCAGAAATATTCTTACAGGAATATATAGATCTGTATTAAGCGTAGTATACCGTAGTATTGTGCATATCGGCCCAGTATCGGATAGTCACGTGCTAGGCCTGGGGCTGGATTTGTGTCTGCCCCGTACGAAGCACATGTCGGATGTCTGGTAACTAGTCTCTATAATCGGATATGCATGACCTAGTCATAATATCCCGATGGTTGCGCAACACTCAAGAGCACTAGTACCCTATCATGCGTGACATCATCTCTAATATGACTGGAGTGATACTTCCGTCTTGACATCACACCCAATACACTACGACTCTCTCATAAACCCAGAAGTGGTGTATGCAGAACCGGTTAAAGCCCTGTACCACCAAGACCAAAGTCTACCGATTATCGCAAGTATTAGCGATCCAAGTCTCAGGTTAAGACTATACACACCTACCTTGATTTCGGCCTCCCATAGACACATAGTCATAATACCAATGGGATTCCGAGGGGTCTATCCAGAGCGAAGCTGTTTCCCGTACCATCGGTGAAACACAACCTCCTATCGCACTTGCATAAGTATCCAATACTTAAATATATGAGAACTATGTCGTTGTGCCCTCACAACACGCACAAGTGCAATACTAGCCTATTCAGCATTATCGATGTCCTGTCTCGATAATACTCCGGCTAGGGATATTTAATGATTAATCCTTCGTGGACTGATACTGTCTCATATCATCTCAATCCAGGAACTAATCATATGGACCTCTCTTCATTTATATATATATGGTGATCTAATCACAAATGATGAGAGTGCAATTTCCTTGTCACATAGTTAATTTGTACAACAACACCGTGATCTGTACAAATAGTGACGCTATGGGTCATATTATCCAACAATGGAACAAAGCCTTCATGATTCAAACGCATCCGCGATGGACAAAGGTCTTGACTTTGGCCAACAAACCAATGCCAATCTTGAATCTTGAGAATGAATCATTCAATGGAAGAAAAAACGCTTAATATATGTTGAGGGTTTTTCGAGTAATTGGCAACCAATTAGTTATCTTTGTTAAGGTCTCATAATCATACACCCTTAAACATGCATTCCAAAAAACATAATAAGGCGCGTATAAATAAAATAATAATGATATGCGGATGGATACTTAACACATTGTTCCTAGAACAAATCTCTCCCTTTCCTCTCTCCCGCTAGCACAAATATTACTTCTACCCAATTACATAACACTTCTAAAGAAACCTCATTTACATTGAGGGGAATAGGTGAGAAGAGAAATACAAAGAGTCAATAGGTAATAGGCTGGACACGCAGGTCCAATTTAATAAATTCTAAATTTATTACAAAAATTTCCAAAATTGCCCTTACCCATCTAATATCCATCTGATATGCATTATTCATACATCGCATCCATGTATTCACACAAAGCATGTTATCAATCAATCTAATCCAATTAATTAATATGAAATTAATGACCATCCAATGTTCAAACAACGATTTGATTTTGTGCGAGTCAAACTCGTTTTGCGAATAAGTACTCAAAGTACGAATTCTTGAATTATGTTAAACTATAATATTAAATCCAATTTAATTTGTATTTAATACCAATTCTATATTTAATTCTAAATTAATTAATTACACTTTTTAATGTGCCTTTACGACTTAGATTCTAAATCTAATCTTTACAGATCTCAAAGCCCATTTAACATCCAATGTCAATTTAATTAAAGTCCAATGGGCTTTCAATTAATTTCTAAAGGCTTGGACTTTGGTCAACATGGGTTAAACCCAAATACCAAAGCCCATTTAAGGAATCACCCTTATTAGCCAAGAAACCAATTTAGGCCCATTAGGCCCAATTAAAATATTAAAGGTCCATTTAATTATATTTGGACTTTATGGATATGGTTTTGGGCCCAATTGGATCTAACCAATTAACCTAAACCAAACTTGGCCCAACCAAGCGCATTAAGCCCAAATACAACTTTACAAGCCCAATTCCAAATTTGGCCCAATTAATTAAATTACAAAATTCCAAATTTCACAATTAAATTAATCTAAAGTGTATAGCCATAATTAATTAACCAAATTAATATTTCCTAAACACCAATTTACATAATTAATCATGCTAATTATCATCAACACATGTCCAACACAATTGAATCAAAAATCATATCATTTTCCATGCTACTAGTCACGGTAATTGTAGGGTTTTATTGTCCAATTCCGAATTCAATCTAGTTAAATCCTAAATCAACATATCCCAAGTGATTTCAACTCATCCAATGATCAAAAACAAAAATCACCATGACTTAGGGTAACACATAACTTTCGCCCAAGCCAAATTATTTGGGAAAATTGGATCCAATTCAATTTTCATCAAATTGATCATGCATAACATTATGTTATCATCATTCAAGCATATTCAAACAATCAATTTCATCAAAACATGCTCAAATCAATTTTACCCAATTTTACCCTAATTCCAATTTCATGCTTAAATCATGGCTCTGATACCATTGTTGGGTTTCTAAGGTCAAACCAAGATCGATTTAAGCGTAAAACATGTGTGAATACAACAAAGTTAAGTTGTGGAATACTCACTTTGATCGGCTTTTGCGATGCGAGGAACAACAAAAATTCTTCAAGCTTTTCTTCCAAGGTTCGGCCATGGCTCCTTTTTGTGCTCCAAGTTGAATCTCCAAGCTCCAAGCTTTGTTTGTAGATTCCATGCTCATAGATGGGTTTCCCTATCACCTTTGGATGACTCCTAATGTGTGCTAGCACTTGTGAAAATTTGCAACAAATCTTCACATTTTCCCTTGTGTGATTCACAGCAAAAGGAAAAACAAGAGAGAAAAAATGGCCCTTGGCCGAGAGTATTGAGAGAGGAAAGAGATGAAGATGTCAAGTGTTGGTTGTAATTGATTTTAAAAATCAATTAATTGATATACCAAATTCAAAAAAGGTACAAGACATTTAAGCCTTCCAACCATCACCATCAATCACAAGTGACAACCATCATATCACTCAAAGTGATGTGACTTACATCACAAGAATGACTAATGATGTGACGCTTGATGTGACTTGTGGGCCGCATTTGAATTAGAAATGCGAGTGGGCCCACAAACAATCCTGGGCTCGAGTTCGCTAATTCCGAATTAATGAATTTTCCGTTGCGACGTAATTAAATCAAATTTAATTAAATAATTATGCCTAGCAAAATTACTGTTCACGTGGCTAGCGAATTAATTCTAAATTAACTCATTCGCCCGAATTAAAATCTAATTTTAATTTCGCGTCGAAATCTAATTTCGTATAATATATCGAATATATCATTTTATCAATTAATTCCAAATTAATCGTTCTCTCTCTTTAAATAATATTTTATCCCAGATAAAATATCTCCATAATTAATCCCAGATTAATTTTCTCTCTCTAATAATTAATCCTAGATTAATAATGTGCGAGTCATACATCATCGGTGAATCTTCAGGAAGCGACCCATGAGATCCCCGGATATGTTGGCAGTAAATCCGATCGTCGGACTATCCGAACACGTATGTACGTATTACTACATTTTTACCGATCTACAAGACATGGTTGGCTTCTAGCAAAGCACCGTGCCTACCCAATTCTCCAGAAATATTCTTAAAGGAATATGTAATCTTTATCAGACGTAGTATATGTAGTATTGCGTATTACGATCCAGTATCAGATGTCACGTGCTAGGCCTGAGGCTGGAATTGTGTCTGCCCCGTACGAAGCACATGTCGAATCTCTGGTAACTAGTCTCTATAATCGAATAAACATGACCTAGTCATAATATCCCGATAGCTGCAGCATATAAGAGCGCCAGTTCCGTATCTTACGTGATCATCATCTCCACTATGAGTGGAGTGATACTTCCATCTTGACATCACACCCAATACACTACGATTCTCAATATACCCAGAAGAGGCGTACACATAACCGATTAAAGCCCTGGACGACCAAAACCAATGTATATTGATTGTCGCAAGTATTAGCAGTGCAAGTCTCAGGTTAAGACCAAATACACCTACCCTGATTCGGAATTCCATAGACACATATTCATACTACCAATGGAATTCCGAAGGGTCTATCCAGAGCGAAGCTGTTTCCGTACCATCGGTAAACACAACCTCCTATTACACTTACATGAGTATCCAATACCCAAATAAATGAGAACTATGTCGTTATGCTCCCACAACACGCACAAGTGTAATACTAGTCTATTCCGCATTATCGATGTCCAATCTCGATAATACTACGATTATGGATATTTAATGATTAAACCTTCATGGATTGATACTGTCTCATATCATCTCAATCCAGAACTAATCATAAGGACCTTCTATCATTTATACATCTTGGTAATCTAATTACAAATGATAAAAGAGCAATTTCCTTTGTCACATAGTTAATTTTGACAACAACACCATGTTCTGTACAAATAGTGATGCTATGGGTCATAATTATCTAACAAGTGAGACATTCCCAAAAATGTTTTGAAAGCTGTTCGGTATGCCCAAAGTGCATCAGTCATTCGAAGAGACCAATCTTTATGATTAAGGTTGAATGTTTTTTCCAAAAATTGTATAATTTCCCTATTTCCTAGTTCAACTTGACCATTTGTCTGAGGGTGATAAGAGGTAGAAACTTTATGTGTAACTCCATACCTTTTCATTAAGGACTCAAAAAGTCTATTACAAAAGTATTTACCTCAATCACTCAAAATTGCCCGAGGGATTCCAAATCGACTTAAAATATTTTCTTTTAAAAATTTAATCTATGTTTTGTGATCATTATTTTGACAAGGAATCGCCTCAACCCATTTTAAGACATAATCGACTGCAACTAAAATAAATAAAAATCTAAATGACGGTGGAAATGGACCCATGAAATCTATCCCCCAACAATAAAACATTTTGATGCCAATGATGGGATTTAAAGGCATCATATTTATGTTTGAAATGGATCCCAACTTTTGACAATTTTCATAAGATTTTTACAGTGGTTTTCTTAAATGAGAAATGACCTCCACATGCTTATAAATGACAAAACTGAATAACACCACTTATCTCATTTCCCGATATGCATCATCGAAAATTTGATAAGGGCAATAATTGCACATATATGGATCGTCCCAGTAGATTCTTTTGACTTCGGTCAAAAATTTCTTCTTGTCTTGATGGCTCCAATTTGGAGGTATTTTTCTTGTTGTAACAAAATTGATAATATTAGCATACCAAGGCATTGTATTTATAGAAAATACAAAATCATCAAGAAAAGAGTCATTGATAGGAGTTATGTCAATTGCTGACTCATTTGTAAGTCTCGATAAATGATCTGCAACTACATTCTCTGCTCTTTTCTTATCCTTGATTGTGAGATTGAATTCTTCAAGCAACAAAATCCATAGTAGTAATCTTGGCTTTTCATCATGTTTAGACATCAAATATCTAACAACAGCATGATCAGAATAAACAACGATTGAAGAAAAAATTAAATATGATCAAAATTTATCCAATGCAAATATCACAACAAGTAGTTCTTTTTTCATGGTAGTGTATTTCATTTGTGCACGTTTAAAGTTCTACTTGCGTAATATATTACATGTGGCTTACCTTCATTTCTCTGTCCTAGCACTACACCAACTGCATAATCACTGGCATCACACATTAGCTCAAAAAGCAAAAACCAATTAGGGGATTGCATGATAGGAGTAGAAGTCAAAAGACTGATAATCTTTTTGAATGATTTTTGACATTCTTATGTCCATTCAAATGCTGCATCTTTTAATAGGAGGTTACATAGGGCTTTGGATATGGTACTAAAGTTTTTAATGAACCTCATATAAAATCCTACATGTCCTAAGAAAGAACGGATTTCCCTGACTATTTTTGGTTATGGCAATTTAGAGATTACCTCTATATTTGCCTTGTCAACCTCAATACCTTTAGATGACAAAATGTGTCCCAAAACAATTCCCGAATTAGTCATTGTTGGATAATATGACCCATAGCGTCACTATTTGTAC
This sequence comes from Zanthoxylum bungeanum, assembly GCA_019454045.1. Taxonomy (NCBI): domain Eukaryota; kingdom Viridiplantae; phylum Streptophyta; class Magnoliopsida; order Sapindales; family Rutaceae; genus Zanthoxylum; species Zanthoxylum bungeanum. The sequence goes on along the minus strand of SKCR01032725.1, from coordinate 110,715 downwards.
AGATCACGGTGTTGTTGTACAAATTAACTATGTGACAAGGAAATTGCATTCTCATCATTTGTGATTAGATCACCATAGATATATAAATGAAGAGAGGTCCATATGATTAGTTCCTGGATTGAGATGATATGAGACAGTATCAGTCCACGAAGGATTAATCATTAAATATCCCTAGCCGGAGTATTATCGAGACAGGACATTGATAATGCGGAATAGGCTAGTATTGCACTTGTGCGCGTTGTGAGGGCACAACGGCATAGTTCTCATATATTTAAGTATTGGATACTTATGCAAGTGCGATAGGAGGTTGTGTTTCACTGATGGTACGGGAAACAGCTTCGCTCTGGATAGACCCCTCGGAATCCCATTGGTATTATGACTATGTCTCTATGGGAGGCCGAAATCAAGGTAGGTGTGTATAGTCTTAACCTGAGACTTGCATCGCTAATACTTGCGATAATCGGTAGACTTTGGTCTTGGTGGTACAGGGCTTTAACCGGTTCTGCGTACACCGCTTCTGGGTTTATCAGAGAGTCGTAGTGTATTGGGTGTGATGTCGAGACGGAAGTATCACTTCAGTTATAGTGAAGATGATGTCACGCAGGATACGGTATTAGTGCTCTTAAGTGCTGGCCGGCCATCGGGATATTATGACAAGGTCATGTATATCCGATAATAGAGACTAGTTAGCAGACATCCGATATGTGCTTCGGACGGGGCAGACACTTATCCAGCCCCAGCCCTGGCACGTGACTATCCGATACTGGGCTGATATACACAATACTATGGTATACTACGCTTGATACAGATCTATATATTCCTGTAAGAATATTTCTGGAGAATTGGGTAGGCATGGCGCTTTGCTAGAAGCCAACCTTGTCTTGTAAATCGGTATAAACATAATACAAGGTACTTACGTGTTCGGACAGTCCGACGACCGTATTTGCTGCCAACATATCCGGAGATCTCATGGGTCGGTTCCTGAAGATTCACCGATGACGTATGACTCGCACTTTAATTGATCTGGGATTAATTAGAAGAGAGAGAAAATTAATCTGGGATTAATTGCGAGGATATTTTATCTGGGATAAAATATTTATTAAAGAGAGAGAACGATTAATTTGGAATTAATCGATAAAATTAATATATTCGATATATTAATCGAAATTGGATTTTGACGCGGAATTAAAATTAGATTTTAATTCGAGCGAACGAATTAATTTAGAATTAATTCGTTAGCGACGTGAATAGTGATTTCGCTAGGCGTAATCATTTAATTACGACGCGACGGAAAATTCGTTAATGGAATTAGCGAACCCGAGCCCGAGAGTGATTGCGAGCGCATTCGTATTTCGAATTCGAGCGCGGCACGCAAGTCACATCAAGCGTCAAATCGTTAGTCACATCATGCATCAAATCAATTGTCATTTTGAGTGATGTGACTTGACAACATGTCACTTTATTAAAGTGATGTGATGTGACTTAAAGTAAAAGTAGAAATGACGAAAAGCATTAATAGGCTTTTTGCTTTTTGACTTTTGTACTTGGTAAATGTAAATGCTTTTTGTATTTGATTTTATTTTTGGAAAATAAAATAAATATATAAGTAAAAACCATTTACCTTTCTCTCTCTCAATTCACGATCTCTTCCTCTCCCTCACTTTTCTTCTTCCTCTCTTCACGCTTGGAACCGATTTCTTTCTTGTTTTTCTGGTTTTTGCCGAATCAAGAAGAGAATAAAAGGAAGAGACAAGTGCTAGCACACCCCTTGGGTTATATTATGGTGATATGGAAACGAATTTGTGAGCTTGGAAAGCTTGAAGCTTGAAGCTTCAATGGAGTCTTCAATGGCCGAATCTTGGAGAGACAAGAAGAACCAAAACCGAGCAGCCCCTGCTGTTTTTGGAGGCCAAACCGAGCACCAACAAGGAGCAAAAACGCAACTTGTTCTTCCTAGCATCAAACCCATCAATGTGAGTATGTATTCTGCCTTACTCCTTTGTGTATTCTACTCGTTTTTATGCATGTTTGTGATCCTTGGGACTTGATTGAAACTCAACAATGGTATCTTGAGCTATTGGTTGCATAAAACGAATTAGGGTTCTTGAGCTAAATTTGGGGCTTTTTGATTTAAGCATGATTTTGACAAATTGTTTGTTTAAGAATGCTTGTATATGATTAAATTAGAGTTATATGTAATCAATTTGAAGAAAAATTGATTGGATTGATTTTCCCCAATTTGCTTATTGTTGGCCAAAACTTTAATTTGGGTAAACTCAATTTGAGCATCAAATGATTAAATTGTTTAGTATAGTATGCTTGAATGAGGTTGAATTGATGTTGTGCATAATCAATTTCATGAAATTGGTTGGATCCATTTTTCCCTAAATTTTGGGCATGACAAATTTGGGTAAACTTGATTTTGAGCATGTTTAATGAAATTGGATGATTTAGAATGCTTAAATGTTGTTTAATTGATGATTGATTAGATCAATTTGATGAAAAGTGTTTGGAACAATTTTTCCCCAATTTGCTTGTGATGGCCGAATTTGGGAAATGCCCTATTGTCTTGGATTTTGATTTTTTGTTCATTGGATGACTTAGAAATCATTTGGGGATGTTTAATTTATGTTTGATTGGGTCAATTGGATTGAATTTGATTGGGGCATTTTTTTCCCCTTATGGCCGAGACCTTAGCATGTATTAATTGGTTTGATTTGATTAATTATGTTGGACATGATTAATTGATGTTAAGCATGATTAATTGGACAAATTTGATGTTTTGGAAACTTTGATTTGGGTAATTAATAATGCTATGCACTTTGTTTAATTGAATTGTAAAATTGGATTTTGTATTTAATTAAAATGGGCCTTAAAATTGGATTGGGCTTTTTAAGTTGTTATTGGGTTTATTGGACTTTGTTGTACAAAGTTGGTTTAGGCCAAAATTGGTTGGATCCAATTAGGCCCAAAACCGCTTCCAAAAGGCCCAAATGCAACTAATAAACCGTTAACGTTTAATTGGGCCTAATGGGCCTAAATTAATTTATGGGCTTATGGGGTAACTCCCGGATTGGACTTTGGTGGCGGTTTGACCCGAGTTGACCAAAAGTCCACGCCTTGAAGAAATTAATTAAAAGCCCATTGGACTTTAATTAAATTAATATTGGATATTAATCGGGCTTTGAGACCCGTAACGATTAAATTTGGAATTTAAGTCGTAAAGGTTTATTTTATAAAGTGTAATATTTAATTTGGAATTAAATAATGAATTAGAATTAAATGCGTATTAAATTGGATTTAATTATGTAATTTAATTTAATTCGTAGAAATCGTACTTGAGAACGTGTTCGCAATACGAGTTTGACTCGAACAAAATCAAATCTTTGTTTGAACATTGGATGATCACTAATTATCAAGATTAATTAATTTGATTGATTGATTGATAACATGCTTGTATGAATACATGGTTGTGATGTTTGAATAATGTATATCAGATGGATATTAGCTGGGTGGGGCGATTTTGGAAATTGTAATAAATTTGATTTATAATGGACCTGCGAGTCCAGCCTTATCTCCTATTCTTTGTATTCTCTTCTCACCTATTCCCCTCAATGTAATGAGGTTTCTTTAGAAGTGTAGTGTAACGGGTAGAAGAAATATTAGTGCTCGGGGAGAGAGAAGTGAGAGATTTGATCTAGGATCAATGTGTAAAATATCCATCCGCATATCATTATTATTTTACATATGCGTTTTATTATGTGTTTAGAATGCATGTTTAAGGTGTATGATGATGAGACCTTAACAAAGATAATAAATTGGTAGCCAATTTGCACGCGAAAAACCCTCGTTAAATATCAAGCGTTTATTTTCCTTCCATTGAGTGATTCTTACTCAAGATCCGAGATTGGCAGGGGTTGTTGGCCAAAGTCAAGCCCTGTCCGTCGAAGATGTGTTTTAATCACGAGGCTTTGTTCCATATCGGTGTCGTGTCCAAGTTGTGGTTTGTTGGCCAAAGTCAAGACCACTTCTTGTCCATTGACATTGATTACGAAGCTTCCATGTCAATGGGTCCGCGCTTGACTGGGATCACTAGGTTTGTTGTGCCAAAGCCAAGGCCTAGTTGATTCAGAGGAAAAAGGTTAGGGTATACATTCGATGTATAGGCATATATAGATATATGTTTGGGACTTGGATGTCCACCTACTCGATCTAGGAGTTGGATGAGTTCCAATTGATCTTCGAGATCTACCTAGTTAATTATCATACAATTTGTTGGCCAAAGTCAAGATTGTGTGATATTTAACGGGATCATAGCCCACTAGGAAACACGGTTTCCCGAGTACTCGACAGAGGGTTAGAGGCTCGACGAAAAATAGTGGAAGGCAAGAATTGAATTTGCAATACTCGTTCAATTACTCGCCATAACGCTTTCATTTAAATATTTCGTCGTTATATTAAATGTTAGTTGGACTAATATTTAAATTGTTGTTTTAATAAACAGTTGGACTGTATTATACTTGATTATATATAATTAGATTATATTAATCAATATATTTGAATTAATTAATTTCAGTTTACAATTGATTTTATAATTGGATTATAGTAATCAATGTAATTGAGGTTAATTAATTTGGATTATATTTGGTTATATAGTTTGACTATTATAATCATTATAATATATATAGTACCACTAATCGTTGATTAAATAGTTAGACTATTGTAATCAAGATAAAATTGAAAAGTTGGATATTTAAAATATAATCTGGGATTAAAATATTTTAAATAATTTAATTTTCAAATTGGAATTAATAATAGGGTTAATTTATTTGATAAAATAACTTATTATGACTACGCCCATAATTAAGCAAATAAGTAGAGCATAAAATCTTTGGAAGATTTATGTGATGATGACTTTAGTGCTTAATTAATATACTTATCATAAATCTATCTTTAGATTTAAAAGTATTAAATTGCAATTATAATTCTTAGAGAATTGATTTGACTATTCTAGAGGTGAAAAGTCAAAGTTTGCAATTGGGCGTGTTGCACAAGGTGCACATCGTTTCGATATTCCGAAACCCAAGGCTTGGCCAAAGGTTTTGAAATATTGAAAAGATAATTGACATATCCCAAAGTGACTACCATTTGGATATGGAAGACACGAAGGAATTAAAGAAAAGGCGAGGCTCTAACTTTAAAATATTTGTCAAAGTTATGTTCACTACTAGTATTGAAATTGGATTTTAAATACTTAGTGTGGTACATAAAATATATGTATTGATGTTCAGAATCCGCTATGAGCTGGATACTGACTTCAAGCCGAGATTTCTCTGCGAATCGGAAACGGGACGAAGTCGCTGTTTCGACCGTAGATACCTAAGTTTAGGAACTACCCTTCGGGTATGTACTTAAATTAGGAACTGTTATAATATAACTAGTTTGACTAGAGACATTATCTCTATATTAGTGTTTAATCCGTTACGGATAAAACTTTATATTATAGAACACTAAGTGTTTTATTATATAAAGATGATACTGAGATAAATACATTAGATGTAAATAACAGAATTTATATTTTGAATATAAATAAAATCTCAAACATATAAAATGACAAATAAATAGCTCGAATTGATTTGATCAATAGAGACTTATTTGTGGTATTGTTGTCTGGGACACAATTATACAAGACTCGTATATCCGCACTTTTGAAGAGCGGGTACTAGGACTGATTTGACTATTCAAATAAGGTCTGTGAATCTAGTTTATTAGGTAAAATACCTAAAATACTATTTACTTGGTAATAGTAAAAGGGCCACCGATCTGTTAGCCCTATTCATGGTGAAGAAAGTGGACCCATATCTAGCTAGGCTAGATGTGAACATGAATATTTCGTGACCTTAACGGATGTGGCATCACGTTATGGTTATGTGTTTCTTTTGAAGAACACAGATCGTAAATTTTGAAGTTTCGACACGAAGTAAATAAAACAGATCGGCTGTAGTATTATTCCTCCACGGTAAGACCGTAATGGAAAATACTTAAGCAGTAAGTTTCGTACATACATGAAAGAGTATGATATTCTTTCAGATGATGACTCCTCCCGAGACACGTCAGTTAGACGGTGTGTCCGAACCAAAAACCAAATTTTGTTGGACATGATATGGTTCATCACGAGTCGCTCTGAGCTACTATTTCCTTCTAAAGGATATGTATTATCAGTGCAAAACTTATTTAGAATAAGGTTCCATATAAATCTGTTTGACAGATATCATATAGGATATGAACAGGGAAGAAACGATGTTTCTCATTCCTGACCATTTGGGATGCTAGGCATATGTTTGGATAATACCAAACTAAGACCCAAATTGGATAAGTGTCAATTGTAGGTTATCCTAAGGGAAACCTTAAGTATAGTACTTGTAAATCTCACATGAGAACAATGTGATTGTTGCTCACCATGCGGTTTTTCCTGAGAGGAATACCGATATGCAGTGGTCAGTGGGAGGACAGTGATACTCGATGAAAATCAGTGTAATACTGTTCAAGGCACGAAGTCCTTAATGGAACACAAATAGTTCATCAATGATGAAACTGTACCATTAATCTTCGAATACACAAGAACTGTGTAGATCGGATAGAGTCAGAAAACAACCTAGGTTATGGGTTTCTGATCTAACCTAATAAAGATGTCAATCTTATGAAGGTATATCCACCGACTACATTTTGAGGAAGTGATACGAGGTATCGACTCCCTATTATGGCAAAGTGCCATGAGTCCGAAATGGATTCCATGTATAACAACTATTTTGGATACTAGTTGTTGTACCACAAGGCATTGTGCCTATTGGTACATTAAACGTCTTCAAGGAAGACATACATGGAAGGCAACATACCAACGTACAAAGCTGGGCTTTTGACGGAAAGGTATCGTTATCAACATTGTGTTAATAACGATTCAACCTTTTACCTATTGCCATGGTAAATCCATTTTGAAGATGCTTGTTGATAACTGCATATTTCATTTATGAAATGTATCAGTTGCAGATCAAATCGCTTTCCTGAAAAGGAAACCTTTTGGAGGATGCTTACAACATCCTGACGATTTTTATAACCGACAAACAAGGTTTGCAGGTTATTCGATCCATGTTTGGATTGAAGCAAGCATAGGTTCTAGGAATTATCGTTTTGATGTAATCATAATGGTTTATGATTTGACTCAAAACGAAATAATTCTTGTGTATATAAGGAGGTTAGTGGGAGAGCACTGACAATGAAATTCCCATAAAACAATCGGTGAAAGCTTGGCTTTCATAAGAAATTCTCCATGAATTCTGGGGAGTAACAACCTTTATTCAAAGAATAAGATCTACAGGGATAGATTTGGAGTTGTTAACACTCTCTGGAAATTGTACATTTAAAATGTACTTGTATTGGTGTCTCATACGCTTTGAGCATATGGAGTCACAATCAGGTCAATCCAAGTGATAGTCACTGGATTGAAGATTAAGAACATCTGTTAGTATCTGAAAGAACTAAAGATGTTGTCTTAAACTATGGAGATGGAGAACTTGAAGTGACTGGGATCACTGTTGCAAGTTTCCAAACTGGTAAATACTGCAGTACTATAAAGTTTGAATAACGGGACAGTAAGCTGGAAATATTCCGAGCAAAATAACCATTGCCGAATAAACAACAAATGCGGATTATTGCTGCAGCTGAGGCAGCAATAGAAGCCATTTGGATCGATAATAAATCTAATTAGATTAGATATAGTTCTTTTAGCAGCTGGGCTAGGCGTTAGCACAGGCTAAGAATTAATGGTCTCATCGACGATCCAGATATATACTTCTATATTCATTTGATTCGTTCGGATCATACATCATGACGATGTGATGATCGTATAAATCGCGTCAGAAGATAATTACGTAAATCCGCTGACTAAAATCTTTTCTCAGCAATTTGAGTGAACCGTACATAGTTCGGGTGTTAGACACTCGAGTGACTGGCTATGTGCCAAGTGGGAGATTGTTGGATAATATGACCCATAGCGTCACTATTTGTACAGATCACGGTGTTGTTGTACAAATTAACTATGTGACAAGGAAATTGCACTCTCATCATTTGTGATTAGATCACCATAGATATATAAATGAAGAGAGGTCCATATGATTAGTTCCTGGATTGAGATGATATGAGACAGTATCAGTCCACGAAGGATTAATCATTAAATATCCCTAGCCGGAGTATTATCGAGACAGGACATCGATAATGCGGAATAGGCTAGTATTGCACTTGTGCGCGTTGTGAGGGCACAACGCATAGTTCTCATATATTTAGTATTGGATACTTATGCAAGTGCGATAGGAGGTTGTGTTTCACTGATGGTACGAGAAACAGCTTCGCTCTGGATAGACCCCTCGGAATCCCATTGGTATTATGACTATGTGTCTATGGGAGGCCGAAATCAAGGTAGGTGTGTATAGTCTTAACCTGAGACTTGCATCGCTAATACTTGCGATAATCGGTAGACTTTGGTCTTGGTGGTACAGGGCTTTAACCGGTTCTGCGTACACCGCTTCTGGGTTTATCAGAGAGTCGTAGTGTATTGGGTGTGATGTCGAGACGGAAGTATCACTTCAGTTATAGTGAAGATGATGTCACACAGGATACGGTATTAGTGCTCTTAAGTGCTTGCCGGCCATCGGGATATTATGACAAGGTCATGTATATCCGATAATAGAGACTAGTTAGCAGACATCCGACATGTGCTTCGGATGGGGCAGACACTTATCCAGCCCCAGCCCTGGCACGTGACTATCCGATACTGGGCTGATATACACAATACTACGGTATACTACGCTTGATACAGATCTATATATTCCTGTAAGAATATTTCTGGAGAATTGGGTAGGCATGGCGCTTTGCTAGAAGCCAACCTTGTCTTGTAAATCGGTATAAACGTAATACAAGGTGCTTACGTGTTCGGATAGTCCGACGACCGTATTTGCTGCCAACATATCCGGAGATCTCATGGGTCGGTTCCTGAAGATTCACCGATGACGTATGACTCGCACTTTAATTAATCTGGGATTAATTCGATGAGAGAGAAAATTAATCTGGGATTAATTGCGGAGATATTTTATCTGGGATAAAATATTTATTAAAGAGAGAGAACGATTAATTTGGAATTAATCGATAAAATTAATATATTCGATATATTAATCGAAATTGGATTTCGACGCGGAATTAAAATTAGATTTTAATTCGGGCGAACGAATTAATTTAGAATTAATTCGTTAGCGACGTGAATAGTGATTTCGCTAGGCGTAATCATTTAATTACGACGCGACGGAAAATTCGTTAATTTGGAATTAGCGAACCCGAGCCCGAGAGTGATTGCGAGCGCATTCGCATTTCGAATTCGAGCGCGGCACGCAAGTCACATCAAGCGTCAAATCGTTAGTCACATCATGCGTCAAATCAATTGTCACTTTGAGTGATGTGACTTGACAACATGTCACTTTATTAAAGTGATGTGATGTGACTTAAAGTAAAAGTAGAAATGATGAAAAACATTAATAGGCTTTTTGCTTTTTGACTTTTGTACTTGGTAAATGTAAATGCTTTTTGTATTTGATTTTATTTTGGTTAAAAATAAAATAAATATATAAGTAAAAACCATTTACCTTTTCTCTCTCTCAATCACGATCTCTTCCTCTCCCTCTCTTTTCTTCTTCCTCTCCTTCACGCTTGGAACCGATTTCTTTCTGTTTTTCTGGTTTTTGCCAAATCAAGAAGAGAATAAAAGGAAGAAGACAAGTGCTAGCACACACCTTGGGTTATATTATGGTGATAGGGAAGCGAATTTGTGAGCTTGGAATGCTTGAAGCTTGAAGCTTCAATGGAGTCTTCAATGGCCGAATCTTGGAGAGACAAGAAGGACCAAAACCGAGCAGCCCCTGCTGTTTTTGGAGGCCAAACCGAGCACCAACAAGGAGCAAAAACGCAACTTGTTCTTCCTAGCATCAAACCCATCAATGTGAGTATGTATTCCGCCTTACTCCTTTGTGTATTCTACTCGTTTTTATGCATGTTTGTGATCCTTGGGACTTGATTGAAACTCAACAGTCATGAAATGGAATTTTTCCCAGTTTAACACAAGTAATTTTTCTTGGCATCTTTTCAAAGACAGTTATATCATACATAAAGACCTCTAAACAGTGTTCAATCACGTCACTAAATATAGTTAACATGCATCGTTGAAATTTTGCTGGTACATTACAAAGTCCAAAAGGTATTTTCCTAAATGCAAATGTTCCAAAGGGACATGTGAATGTGGTCTTTTCCTGGTCTTCTAAATCAATGGGAATTTGATAATAACCTGAGTAACCAACAAGAAAACAATAGTATAGATGTCTTGCTAGTATTTCCAAAATTTAGTCAGGACATGGTAAAGGAAAATTATATTTTCTAGTGGCATCATTTAATTTTATATAGTCAATCCACATACGCCAACTAGATGGGATTCGAGTTGGAATTTATTCTCCTTTATCATTTTTCACAATATTTATTCCAGACTTTTTAGGTACAACTTGTGTAGGACTCACCAACTTACTATCGGAGATATGATAGATAATGCCTACATCAAGAAGTTTAAGGACCTCTATTTTTACCACTTCTTTCTTGCGAGGGTTTAATATTCTTTGGGGTTGATGATATGTCCGAGCATTATCTTCTAAATATATTATGTGTGTAGATCAAAGGATTAATGCCTTTTATGTCTTTTAAAGTCCATCCAATTGCCAGTTTATGTTCTTTCAACACATTAACAACTTACCTTCTTGATTGCTTATGAGGGAAGTAGAAATTACCACAGGTTAAGTTTGTTTGTCTCCAAGAAATGCATACTTCAATCCTTTTGGCAAAGTCTTAACTCCAATTTGGGTGCTTCCTAATGTTTTTCTTCTTCCAACGCTCCTAGTTCCTCCAAATTCTGTTTTTCTCTATCGTCTTCCAGTACCTGTGTAGAATCAGGTAAAAAATTATTAGGAGTATCCGAATTTAATTGCATACTTGATTCAAGAAAGTTAGCAGTATAAATTTCCATGGGACCAGATAAACTCCCCTGAATATGTTCCTCCAAAATTGGTTCATTAGTTCTATGCTCTCGTTTTAACTGTCTTCATCATATGGTTGTTTGCACATATTAAAAACATTAATATCCAATGTCATATTGCCAAAAGACAAATTCATGATTCTATTCCTGTAATTGATTAAAGTGTTAGCTGTTGCAAACAATGGGCGACCAAGTATTATGAGAATTGCATTATAACTGTCTGCTACATGTTGTGTTTCCAAGACAATAAAATCCACAGGATATAAGAATTTATCAACTTGTAATAGCACGTCTTCCATAATTCTTTTTTTAGTACATTGACTGATCTATCGACAAGTAAAAGAGTAGTTGAAGTTGGTTTTAACTCGCCAATATTAAGTTGTTGGTAAACCGAAAATGGAAGCAAATTGACACTGGCTCCAAGATCAAGCAAAACATGTTCAATTTTTTGATTTCCAATAATACATGAAATAGTTGGACAACCAAGGTCCTTGTATTTTGATGTATTATTGGTTGAGAGAATGGAACATACCTGTTCAGCTAGAAAAGCTTTATTTTTTACCTGATGTTTCCATTTAACGGTGCACAAGTCTTTCAGAAATCTGGCATAAGATGGTATCTATTGGATGACATCTAACAAAGGAATATTGACCTTTACCTATTTGAATATTTCATAAATCTCTGGGGAATGGTTCAATTTCTTGACTTTTAATGCTGAGGAAATAGAGGTGCATGAGAAAAATTATTATCATCAATGATGGGTTATGATTCATCTACCTATTTCCTTACCCTTCTGAATCTGATTTATTTTTTACTTCACGAGGTTAAAGAATAGGTCTATTAATGACCTTACCACTACAAATAGTAATAACATAATTGACTTGGTCTATTTGTTGACTACAAGAAATACCCTCGTGAGGGTTTTGATGACTTTTTTGGTTTGGTTGTGGTTGTGCAGGAAACTTTCCTTTCTCATTAATGGTCAAAACATATGTGATTTTGGAAAAAAAATATATTTCAAATCAATCAATGTTTGCACATTTTGGTTATTGATGGCTTCTTGTTTCTCAATAAATGGATGCAAGGTATACTCAAGGGTTTTCCTAGGCAGTGGGACATATGGTGCATAATTCTGGGAATTTCAGAAATTCTAGTGTACCTAGGGAGGTTCTTACGATGGTTGTGCTTGGTTATCATTCCTCCAATTGAAGTTTGGATGGCTTCTCCAACCAGAATTGTAGGTTTGGGAGTATGTGTTTGGATGTGGTCTATTGAAAGTGTTTATGGAACTGACTTGGTCATGGAGACATTCTTGCAGAGCTGGCAAGATTGGGTAAACTTGTGTGACGTGTTCATGTGAATTACAGATTTGACATGTGACTTCTTGAATTGGCTTGACATGATCACTCTTCCACATTTCTAATGCCTATACATTTTTAGCTAGAGATGCATATTTAGCAGAAAGATAACGGTCTTCCCTAAGGTTAAACATACCTCTACCAGATGACTGTGGTTTTTACAGACGACTCATAACAGTCAACTGTGTCCCATTGTGAAACATTCTCTATTATGTGTTATAGGTAATCTAGTACATCTTCGAGATTTTTTTCTCTAAACTCACCATTACACATCATTTCCACTATTTGTCTACCTTGGGGTGTTAAACCCTTGTAGAAGTAGGCGACCAGCCTCTATGTTTTAAACCCGTGATGTGGACAAACATACAACATATCTTTAATCCTCTCTCAACATTAGTAAAGTGTTTCCCCGACTATTGTGTAAAAGTTCTGATTCTCCTCTTAAATGAGTTTGTCCTGTGAGGGGGAAAATTTTTTTTTAGAAGCTGTTCTTGCAAATCATCCAATGTTTGGATGGATCCTGACCTAAGGTTTTGCAGCCAAATTTATAGCTTTATCCTTTAAAGAAAGGGAAAAAACTTTAAAAGAATTATATTCATGCTGCAATTTTAGTATGTGCATGTGTTACATACCTCTTCAAATTTCCTTAAGTGCAGATAAGGATTTTTTGATTCTAGACCGTGGAATGTGGGTAAAAGTGGATGACACATGGCTTAAAATTGAAATGTGATGCATCTGGGGGGAAAACAATGCAAGATGGTGATCATGTCCTAGTGGAATCCATAAATTATCTGAGTGTCCTAGGATGATTAAGATCACCATGCTGAGACTCGTTCTCTTCCTGATCAACTGGATTTTCAAATAGGGCAGGTGGATTTTCATTTTGGTTCTCGGCCATTTTGACTGACGATGAAGGTGATTGAGACTCTCTATTTAATCTACCGCTAGATGACCGAGACCAATGTCTCATGCAACCTAAATGGAGACTATATGCTAAAATATAAAAATGCAATTGCAATACGTACAAAAAGAAAAAATAATAAACAAGTGAACGAAAGAGCAAAAAAAAAACTTAAAATAAATAAAAAAAATACAAATGCAGTGTTAAAAAATGAGATACAAAAAATACAAAAAAAAAAAAAATACAAAAAAAAATTCAAAAAAAGAAAAGAAAAGGAAAAATATATATATGTTTACAAGGATCTTAAATTATTATATCTACTTAATTATATTCCCCGCCAACGACATAAAAAATTTGACACACTTAAAAAATTGGTTCTTTACTATCAAGTATAAGAGTGTCGTAATAATAAAATAACCAGATAAGTCTCGGGTCGATCAAAATGGAATAGATTTAGTAAAATAAAATACCAATTTGAGTAAATATAAAAGGCTTGATTTTTTTGAAGAGAATGGAAAATTTAAAATTGGATTGCAGTAATAAAATAAAATACTGGGATTAGGGTATCCATTTTTAATATTTCTAATTTAGAAATCTCACTTTTTATAATATATAAATTGTCATTATTACCCAATTAATTTATTTTAGGAATTAATTATGCCAAAACATATAAAATCAGTCATAAAGGCGGTGATAACATTAGTCTATAACAAGTCTAGTTAGGTACTCAATTATGCCAAATAAATAAATACAGTCATGAACGTGGTAACAAGTTTGTCAATAATTAATCCATATTTAAATTAAGTATTAATCATTAGATTATAATTTATATATTATAATATAAGTGAAATTAATCTATATTTTCATTTTAAATGTTTCACCCTTTACCCCAATAGAAAGAAATTAGCTACTCATAATTTGAATAAAAACACAAGTAATTTTTATTACTGAAAGAAAAAAAAACTTAAAAAAATAAAATACACAAGAGCTGGATCCATTTACAAATTTTAAGAACGAATTCATATGAAGGAAGTTGAAGATTGATGTGCCGAACACCTCAATTTATAGAGTTGCTTCAGCACCTCATCGCAAATGCAAATGGAGAAAATGACAATCAACCAAACGGTGGATTGCCATTTTCCATATAATTTTTTAAAAGTCAAGAATCATACATCACATGTAGACAATAGCCATCCAGCAACATCACAAATAATGAACCAAAAATTTTAATTTCTTATTCATGTTCTCTCTCTGTCCTTTTTGCAAGACTTGACATCTTCCCCCAAGCATTCAATTGGCCAGCTGTTGCATTTCCTCTTACGTGGACTAGTGTCTTCCTCTCTCCCCCTAAATCTGGGCTTTCGAAATAGAGATTTCATGTCAACTTTCCTGTTGATCATTTAAAATATTATTTTGCCTACACAATAAATAAAAAGCATAATAAAATATAAATATAATTATTATTTAACAAATGTGCTAAATTTAGGGGATTAATGAAACTACAAGTGTAAAATGATTAATTTTTCTTTTAATAATTGTGCACTTCTTAGTGTTCATCAGCACACGTATTACGTTGAATTAGTAATGTTAAGCATTTTGGGTTTTGATACAATTTTTGGGGATGGATTGGTTAGCTACGCACTATGCTATATTAGATTGCCGGAAGAAAACAGTTACTTTGCATGCTTCTGATCAATCAATTAAAGTTTATTAGGGGGATAAGAGTGTAGTGCCACATAACTTGATATCAGCAATGCAAGCGTATAAGCTTTTTCGAAAGCAAAACGTGGGTTATTTAGCTTATGTAACAGAAAGTAGAATGGAAGAAAGAAGCTGAGCAGATTTCGATGGTAAGAGAGTATCTTGATGTTTTTCCAGATGAGTTGTAACATCCCCAATCCGGGAGATGCTACCGTCAGGGAATAGGCCATACTATTCCCCGAAGCCTCTAAACTCTCCAACCACAAACAATTACTACTACTTTTTCTCTAATTAGATATCTTATTGGCGGGACCGTAGCCCAAACTCAAAAACTTATCATACAAACTCAACATCTATAACTGAAAACTTAATTACACACGTTTACAATGACTATCTCAAAACCAAAAACTAATACATAACTTTTACTTAACTCTGACTGGACTCTCACTTTTTCTAACTTGAACTGATGGACTCCATACCCTAGTGACTGCATCAGTATCTGTCCTCCCGAGCTCGTCCTCCGAGAATACCTATAAGAACAGAAAACTGGGAGTGGGGGGTTAGACCGTTGTACGATCTAAGTGAGTGGACAAAAATTGAAATGCTGATATAAAATCATTTGGTTCTAAAACCAAAGTTCAAGAAATAACATTATATGAAAACTCTTTTTCTGAAAACTTTCTCTGAAATCTCTTTCATAAAACTCAGCTTTCTGAAATCTGCTTTTGAAAGTTTGGTTTTTGTAAACTTGTATCTGAAAGATCTATTATTAAAACTATTTTTGAAATGGCTGCTTTCTGAAAACTGTTTCTAAAATATGGTCACTGAAAACTATCTTTTTGAAAACCTGATTTCTGATAACTGATATGTTTTTGAAAAAATTGATGTTTGAGGCGTTACGTATCATCGTCCCCCCATACGCCTAACTAAAGCCAGGAGTGCAAATCCATGACTTTAGGGCGTTACGTATCACTGTCCCCCAAAACATTCCACCATTGTCCATGAAACTAATGGTCTTAGGGCGTTACGTATCACCGTCCCCCAAGCCACTGAACTAGAACTGTGGGTGCAGATCTATCCTACCCTCCAAGCTCTGAAACTAAGATCTATGGGCATCTGTCATCCCTAGTCTTGAACTAGGATCTAGCGGCGTTACGTATCGCCGTCCCCTAGTACTCTACATGTGCACATGTGCTATCCGTCAATTCCAAACTGAATCAAGTTACATACTGAGGTGGGTTTTTCCCTTATGCCTCGAAAACATAAAACTCATGTTTAAAAATATTTCTTTTCTAATCATTTCTTAAAACATGCAAAACATAATGTGATCTGATAATGAAATTGGCTAACGCCCTAAAAGCGAAAAATAAGTCTATTTATATAAAATAACAAATTGAAAATCAACTTAAGGGAAAATGTCCACTCAATATTTTGGAGTTCCGCTAGCCTTTTTTCAGTTTGCTGAAGAAACTTGTGGTTCCTACTGTTGGACAATTATGACCCATAGCTTCACTATTTGTAAAGAACATGGTGTTATTGTACAAATTAAATATGTGACAAAGGAAATTGCTATTTTATCATTTTGTAATTGGATTACTTGGATATGTAAATGATAAAAGTCCATATGATTAGTACCAGATTAATAAGATATGAGACAATATTAATCTCTAGTCGTAGTATTATAGAGACTGGACATCGATAATGCGGAATAGACTAGTATTACACTTGTGCGTGTTATGAAAGCTTAAGGACATAATTCTCATATATTTAAGTAATGGATACTTATGCAAGTGTGATAGGAGGTTCTGTTAGCCGTTGGACCGGGAACAGCTGCACTATGGATAGACCCCTCAGAGTCCCATCGGTAATTTGACTATGTGTCTTTGGGAATGTAAATCAGGGTAGGTGTTTGTGGTCTTAACCTGAGACTTGCATCGCTAATACTTGTGACAATCGGTATACTTTGGTTTTGGTCGTCCGGAGCTTTAACAGGTTCTGTATATGCCTCTTCTGGGTATACTGAGAATCGTAGTGTATTGAGTGTGATGTCAAGATGGAAATATCACTTCAGTCATATGGAGATGATGATCACGCGGGGATACATAACTAGTAATCTTAAATGCTATAGCTATCGGGATAGTATGACTAGGTCATGATTATCCGATTACAGAGACTAGTTGCTAGTGATCCGATATATGCTTCGTACGGGGCAAACACAATTCCAGCCCCAGGCCTAGCATGTGACATCATATACTGGATCGTAATACGTAATACATTGTATACTACTCCTGATAAAGATTATATATTTCTCGTTGAATATTCTGGAGAATTGGGTAGGCACGGTGTTTTGCTAGAAGCGAACTATGTCTTCTAAATCTGTAAGAACGTGGTATTGGGTACGCACGTGTTCGGATAATCCGATGACCGTATTTACTACCAACATATTCATGGATCTCTTGGGTCGATTCCCAAAGATTCACCGATGACATTTGACTCGAACAGAATTAATCTGGGATTAATTATGAGAAAGAATATTAATTTGGGATTAATTACTGCAAGAATTAATCTGGGATTAATTATCAGAGAGAAAATTAATCTGGGATTAATTGCGTCAAGAATTAATCTGGGATTAATTCATATAGAAGAGAGAACATGATTAATTTGGAATTAATCGATTAAATAATATATCGGGTATATTAATTGACATTGGATTTCAATACGGAATTAAAATTGGATTTTAATTCAAGCGAACGAATTAGTTTGGAATTAATTCGTAAGCGACTTTCGTAATAATTTTGCTAGGCATTATTATTTAATTAAATTAGATTTAATTAAGTCGCAACGGAAAATTCGTTTAATCGGATTAAACGAAACCGAGCGCAAAGTGTGTAGTGTAAGCCAACTTAAATTTGGAATTTAAAATTGGGTGGGACCCATCAACTTACATCACAAGTCACTCTTGTTAGTGTCCTAGACATACCCAAGGTCTCTAATACATGATTTAGAGTGTGAATGATCAAGAGAGTTGTGGAAAAACTTACATTGATCGGATGTGGATTTCAAAAATTTTTTGTATTTGTTGAAGCTCCAAGCTTTTTTGAACCTTTAATTCCAAGGGTGAGTTTCCCTATAACCTCGATTTACTCTTTAAAGTGCTAGCTTTGTTTGATTTTGAAGCAAAATTAAAAGGAGGAAGAACCCTAGGTTCACGACAATTTGAAGGAGAGAAGAGAGAGTATTTTGTTTTTGGTAATTTTGTTTCTTAAAACCAATTTCAAAAGTCAACTTACAAAGAGTTGTATATGCTTTTTCCAAAAAGCAAAATTACAAAATGAGTTGGAGGGAAAAAACCATTTAATGCCCTCAACCACTTCCATCACCAAAAAGTGACTAGTGATGTAAGTTGGTGGGTCCCACACTTAAATTCAAAATTCAAGTTGGGTGAGACTACACACTTCGGGCTCGGGTTCGTTTAATCCGATTAAACGAATTTTCTGTTGCGATGTAATTAAATCCAATTTAATTAAATAATAATGCCTAACAAAATTATTACGAAAGTCGCTTATGAATTAATTTCAAATTAATTCGTTCGCCCGAATTAAAATCCAATTTTAATTCTGCTTTGAAATCCGATTTCAATTAATATATTTTTAATATATTATTCAATCGATTAATTCCAAATTAATCATGTTCTCTATTCTATTCGAATTTTATCCCAGATAAATTATTGTCGTAATTAATCCTAGATTAAATTTCCCTCTCTTATAATTAATCCTAGATTAATTCTGTTCGAGTCAAATGTCATCGGTGAATCTTTGGGAAGTGACCTAAGAGATCCCTGTTTATGTTGGCAGTAAATCCGGTAATCGGACTATCTGAATACGTGCGTACCCCGTACCACGTTCTTACCAATTTACAAGACATGGTTGGCTTCTAGAAAAGCACCGTGCCAACCCAATTCTCCAGAAATATTCAACGAAGAATATATAATCTATATCAAGCGTAGTATACTATGTATTACGTATTACGATCCAGTATCGGATGTCACATGCTAGGCCTGGGGCTGGAATTGTGTATACCCCGTACGAAGCATATATCAGATCACTAGCAACTAGTCTCTTTAATCAGATAATCATGACCTAGTCATACTATCCCGATAGCTGCAACATATTAGATTACTAGTTCTGTATCCCTGCGTGATCATCTTCTCCATATGACTGAAGTGATACTTCCATCTTGACATCACACCCAATACACTACGATTCTCAGTAAACCCAGAAGAGGAGTACACAGAACCTTTAAAGCCCCGGATGACCAAAACCAAAGCGTACTGATCGCAAGTATTAGCAATGCAAGTCTCAGGTTAAGACCACATACACCTACCCTGATGCGGATTCCCATAGACACATAGTCATACTACCAATGGGATTCCGAGGGGTCTATCCAGAGCGAAGCTGTTCCCGGTCCAATGGCTAACAGAACCACCTATCACACTTGCATAAGTATCCTAAACTTAAATATATAAGAACTATACAGTTAAGCTTCTATAACGCACATAAGTGTAATACTAGTCTATTCCGCATTATCGATGTCCAGTCTCAATAATACTACGACTAGTGATATTTAATGATTAAACCGTTCGTGGATTAATACTGTCTCATATCTTATTAATCTGGAACAAATAATAAGGACTTCTATCATTTAGATATCAAAGTAATCTAATTACAACATGATAAAATAACAATTTCCTTTGTCACATAGTAAATTTGTACAAAAACCACAAGGTTTTTCACAAATAGTGATGCTATTGGTCATAATTGTCGAACAATATCCCACTTGGCTCATAGCCAATCACTCAAGTATCTAACACATGAACTATGTACGTGTCGCTCAAGATTCTGCTGAGAAATAGCTTTTGTCAGCGGATCTGCAATGTTGTCATATAAAGCGATCTTTTTGATCTTCACATCGCCATGATGTATGATCTCACGAATCAGATGGAAATGTCGAATTACATGCTTGGATCATTGATGAGACCGCGGTTCCTTAGCCTGCGCTATAGCCCCATTATTGTCACAATTCTGAGGAACAGGCTCAGCTGCTAACAGATTTACTCCTAATCCAATTAGGAATTTACGGATCCAAATTGCTTTTTTTGTTGCCTCAGCTGCAGTGATATATTATGCTTCTGTTGTTTAATCAGCAACAGTCTCTTGCTTGGAAGAGTTCCAGCTCACTACTCAGTTGTTCAAACAAAATATATATCCAGATTGCGACTTAGAGTTGTCTTTATCAGTTTGGAAACTTACATTGGTGAACCCAGTCACCTCAAGTTGTCCATCTCCATATACTAAGAAAGCATCCTTAGTTCGTCTAAGATACTTAAAGATGTTCTTAACAGCAATCCAGTGACCATCACCTGGATCGGCCTGATATCGACCGCACATGCTCAAAGCATACGAGACATTAGGTCGTGTACATATCATGGCATACATGATCAATCTGACTGCAAAAGCGAACGAGATCTGACTCATGTTATCTCTCTCATCTTTATTTTTAGGACACATGTCATTAGATAGAGAGACGCCATGTGACACTGGAAGCAGTCCTCTCTTAGATTGATCCATGTTGAATCGCTTCAACACTTTGACAATGTACGAGCTCTAGGATAGACCAAGTAGCTTTCTGGATCTATCCCGGTAGATCCTTATTCCCAGAATAAAGGCTGCTTCTCCCAGATCTTTCATGGAGAATTTTAATGAAAGCCAAGCTTTCACCGATTGTAGCATGGGAATGTCATTGCCAATAAGCAATACATCATCAACGTAAAGGACAATGAATGTCAGTGCGCTCCCACTAACCTTCTTATATACACAAGAATCATCTTCGTTTTGAATGAAATCATATTCTTTTATGATCTCATCAAAACGTTGGTTCCAATAACGCGATGCTTGCTTCAATCCATAAATGGATCGATTTATCTTGAAAACCTTTCTTGCATGTTTTGGTACGACAAAATCGTCAGACTGTTGCATATAAACATCCTCCAAAAGGTTTCCGTTAAGGAAAGTAGTTTTGACGTCCATCTGCCATATTTCATAATCGAAATATCCAGCAATAGCAAGCATTATCCTAATGGATTTAATCGTGGCAACAAGTGAAAAAGTTTTGTCGTAATCGACACCATGTCGTTGACGATACCCGTTCGCTACAAGCCTAGCTTTGTATGTTTAATTATTACCATCTATGTCAGTCTTCCTCTTGAAGACCCATTTACAACCAAACGGCTTAATGCCTTCTGGTGCATCAACCAATGCCCAGACTTGGTTGGTATACATGGAGTCCATTTCGGCCTTCATGCCATTCTTCCATAAAGTAGAGTCGATACCTTGTATCGATTCCTCATACAAAGCTGGCTCATTATCCTCAATAAGATTAATATCTACGTGAGGTGAGATAAGAAACCCATACCTCTCAGGTTGTTTTATGACTCTCTCTGACCTACGCGGTTCTTGTGTATTAGAAGATTGTGGTACAGTTTCATCCCTGATGAACTGTTCGTTTTCCGTTAGGTAGTCGGTACGAGGAACAATATCACTACGATTTTCATCGAGTTCTACTTTCCTCTCACTTACCACTGCATTTAGGAATTCATTTTCAAGGAAAACCATATGGAGAGCAACAAATACCTTGTTCTCTTATGGGTTGTAGAAGTAATATCATTTGGTTTCCCTAGGATAACCTACAAATAGGCACTTATCCGATTTGGGTTTTATTTTGGTACCATCCAAACGTTTAACGTATGCCAATCATCCCCAAATCTTCAGGAATAAGAAACCCGGTTTCTTTCCTGTCCATATTTCATATGGAGTCTGTTCAACAGACTTTGATGGAACCTTATTCAAAATAAGTATTGCATTGTTCAATGCGTCTCCCCATAAGGAAATTGGTATCTTAGTTTGACTCATCATAGACCTTACAAAGTTCGGTTTCTCCGTTCGGACGCACCGTTTAGTTGAGATGTTTCGGGAGGATTCCACTACTAAAGAATACCATACTCTTTCAAGTAATCGAGAAACTCATTGCTCAAGTATTCTCCACCACGTTTCGACCGTAATATTTTAATAGTTTTGCCGGTCTATTTTTCTACTTTGTGTCGAAACTCTTTGAATTTCTCAAAAGTTTCTGACTTGTGTCTCATAAGATACACATAAGCGTAATGTGATGCACCATCCTTAAAGGTTACGAAGTATTCAAATCCACCTCTAGCCTTGCTAGACATGGGCCCACATACATCTCTATGAACGAGGGCTAACATTTCGGTGGCTCGAACACCTTTACCGTTAAAAGGTGTTTTAGTCATCTTTCCTAATAAACAAGATTCGCAGACATCATATGAATTAGGATCAAATCCGTCCAAGTATCCACTCTTCGAAAGCGTGGATATACGAGTCTTGTTAATGTGTCCTAGACGACAATGCCACATATAAGTTTCATATGTTTTACTTATTTTGAGCCTTTTGTTTGTTATGTTATATGTTTGAGATTCATTTATATTCAAAATATAAAGACCATTATTGTCATTAGCAGTACATATCTCAAAATCATCTTTATAAACAAAATACACAGTGTTTCAGAATACAAAAGTGTACCCGCATTGGGTAAAAGATATAGAGATAATGTTTCTAGTCAAACTATGTACATAATAAACGTATGATAATGTAAGCACATGCCCCGAGGGCAGTTCCAAAATATAAGCCCCTACAGCTAAAACAGCGACTCTGGTCCCGTTTCCAACCCGTAAGTCAGTCTCGCTTGAAGCCATTCTCCTGTTAATCTGCAGATCCTGCACATCAGTACATATATGAGTACCATATCCAGATTGAAAAATCTAATTTTTTAAACTAGAAGTAGACATGTTTATTTCAATAACAAATATACCTGAACCCGGAGCCTTACCCGCATTCACTTCCTCCATGTGCACCTTGTACTCACGGCAGTCACGCTTCCAGTGACCCCGTTTGCCACACTACAGGTAGGCATCCTGGGATTTATCCTTTGCCTTCCCAAAAGACTTTGATGATTTGGCCTTGCCCTTTCTTTTCATCTTCTTCACACCTCCGGAAGCCTTCGGCCAAGCCTTGGCCTGCTGAGATGTCGAATTGAAGTGCGTCTCGCGCTTCTTACCCTTCAGAAGCTCTGGCCTTGCCTCTTTCAGCATCGCCATCAAATCTCCAAGAGTCTTCTATTGGTTCATCATATTGTTGTTCATGATGAACCCACCTCAGCAGTCAGGAAGAGACTGTATGATCAAATCTATGGAAGTCTCAGCCTCAAAGGTTATGCCTAACTGACCTAGCTGTTCGATGTCAGCAATCATCTGTGACACATAGTGCTCGACAGATGTACTCTCTGGCATGGGAGAGCGAAAGAGCTTCTTTTGCAACTCATACTTCTGAGATCTAAGGTTAGATCTATGAAGGTCCTTTAATTTCAACATCATGTTGTAGGGATCCAATCCCTTATTTTGACGATGAAATTGAGGGGTCATTGCGGCAAGCATGACGGATTGAGTAGTTGAGTTGTCATCACTGTGAGTCTTCCAAAGCTCATAATCAACAACCCGCTCTTGTCTAGGCTCAGGCCCGAAAGGTCTGTCTATTACATAGAGCAACTTCTCGACTCCCAGGACAATCCTGAGATTCATATCCCAATCTGGAAAATTAGAACCATTAAAGACATTATCACCCATGATGATGTCCCTAACGTTAATCTTTCCAGTCATCTTGATTGTAATAATCTAACTATTCAATCAACGATATCGGGTATAGTCAAATGTAATAATTACTATAGTCCAACTATATAATCAACTACAAATGAAGTTATGGTACAATCATACTGTTCAAAGAAAATAATAAAATATTAGTCCAACTAATAAATATATAGCGACGAAAATAATTAAAAGCGTGTATTGGGCAAGTATTAAACGAAATTATAATTTTAATACTGGCATCCCACTATTTTTCGGCGAGGCTCTAACCCTCTGTTGAGTACTCGGGAAACCCAGTTTCCTAGTGGGCTAGGATCCCGTTAAATAACTCACAACCTTGACTTTGGCCAACAAGCTGTATGAAACTTAACTAGGTAGATCGATCAATTGGATCCCATCCAATTCCTAGATCCGGTAGGTGGACCTCCAAGTCCAAATATATATCCAATATATATATCCTAACCTTTTCCTCTGAATCAACTAAGCCTTGGCTTTGGCTCAACAAGCTTAATGATTCCAGTTAAGCGCGACCCATTGACAGTGGGAAAGCTTTGTAATCCACGTCGATGTACAGAAGTGACATTGACTTTGGCCAACAAGTCACAACTGCCCAAGACATGCGATATATAACAAAGCCTTCATGGTTCAAACACATCCGCGATGGACATTGATCTTTACTTTGGCAAATTAACTAATGCCAATCTTGGATCTTGAGAGAGAACCACTCAATGGAAGGAAAACGCTTAATATTTGAGTAAGGGTTTTTGCGTAAATTGGCAACCAATTTATTATCTTTGACTAGGTCTTATCATACACCCTTAAGCATGCATTCTAAAAGAATAATAAGGCGCGAATAAATTAATAACGATATGCAGAAGGATATATAACAAATTGTTCATAGAACAAATCTATCAATTTCGTCTCTCCCGCTAGCACTATTCATACTTATACCCAATTACATAATACATTAAAGAAACCTCATTAACATTGAGGGGAATTGGTGAGAAGAGAAATACAAAGAGTAAAGAGATAATAGGCTGGACACGTAGGTCCAATTTAATAAATTCTAAATTTATTACAATAATTTCAAAAATTGCCCCCGCCCTTCTAATATCCATCTGATATACATTATTCATACAATACATCCATGTATTCACACAAAGCATGTTATTCAATCAATCTAATCCAATTAATTAATCTTTGAATTAATGACCATCCAATGTTCAAACAACGATTTGATTTGCGCGAGTCTAACTCGTTTAAGAATAAATACTCAAAGTATGTATTCTTGAATTTTATCGAACTACAATTTTAAATCCAATTTAATTTGTATTCAATACTAATTCTAATTTAATTCCAAATTAAATAATTACACTTATTTATGTGCCTTTTTAGACTTAGATTCTAAATCTAATCTAAATGGGTCTCAAAGGCCCAATTAGTATACAATACTATTTTAATTTAAGTCCAATGGGCTTTTAATTAATTATTAAGGCATGGGCTTTGGCCAATATGGATCAAACCCAAAATGCCAAGGCCCAATAAGGAATCACCCTTTTAGCCAAAAATCAATTTAGGCCCATTTGGCCCAATTAAATTATTTAAAGGCCCAATAATCATATTTGGACTTTATGGTATGGTTTTAGGCCCAATTGGATCCAACCCAATTGTCCAAAACCAAACTTGGCCCAACCAAGCCCATTAAGCCCAAATACAATAAATTAGCCCAATCCAATTTAAAGACTAATTCTTTTAACATAATATTCTAAATATCACATTAATTTTATTAAAGTGTAATTAACACAATTAATTAATTAAACTAATATTTCCAAAACATCAATTAAATTAATTAATCATGCTAATATCATCCAATCATGTCCAACACAAATTGAAGCAAAATCAATCCATTATACATGCTTATTGTTCACGGAAAATGGGTATAAAATAACATCCAATTTGATTTCAATCCAATTAAATCAACATACAAGATTTATTTCATGCTTTAAACTCATCCAATAGTCTAAAATCAAAAAATCACCATGAACTTGTTTTAGGGTTATATTCGGCCATTTGATAAATTTTGGGGAAAATTAATCCAATCAATTTTCTCAAATCCTATGATGCACTAATCCAATTCATCATCATCATACACAACCAAACAACCAATTTTGAAAAAATCATACTCCAAGCACAAAATTCCCAAATAAAGTCTATAAACCCTAAATACTAATCATGCTTAGAAAATGCTCATGATACCATTGTTAGGGTCCTAGACAAGCTCAAGGTCTCTAATACATGATTTAGTGTGTGAATTATCAAGAGAGTTGTGGAAAAACTTACATTGATCGGATGTGGATTTCAAAAATTTCTTTGTATTTGTTGAAGCTCCAAGCTTTGTTGAACCTTCAATTCCAAGGGTGAGTTTCCCTATCACCTTGATTTACTCTTTAAAGTGCTAACTTTGTTTGATTTTGAAGCAAAATCAAAAGGAGGAAGAACCCTAGGTTCACAGCAATTTGAATGAGAGAAGAGAGAGTATTTTGTTTTTGGTAATTTTATTTCTTAAAACCAATTCCAAAAGTCAACTTACAAAAAGTTGTTTATGCTTTTTCCAAAAAGCAAAATTACAAAATGTGTTGGAGGGAAAAATCATTTAATGCCCTCAACCACTTCCAATACCAAAAAGTGACTAGTGATGTAAGTTGGTGGGTCCCACACTTAAATTATAAATTCA
Organism: Zanthoxylum bungeanum; assembly: GCA_019454045.1. Taxonomy (NCBI): domain Eukaryota; kingdom Viridiplantae; phylum Streptophyta; class Magnoliopsida; order Sapindales; family Rutaceae; genus Zanthoxylum; species Zanthoxylum bungeanum. Next base: position 84,132 of record SKCR01032725.1, on the reverse strand, counting down.
AGTTGGGTGAGAGTACACACTTTGGGCTCGGGTTCATTTAATCCGATTAAACAAATTTTCCGTTGCGATGTAATTAAATCCAATTTAATTAAATAATAATGCCTAGCAAAATTATTGCGAAAGTCGCTTGTGAATTAATTCCAAATTAAATCGTTCGCCCGAATTAAAATTCAATTTTAATTCCGCTTTGAAATTTAATTTCAATTAATATATCCAATACATTATTTAATCGATTAATTCCTGTTGATTTCTAATATAGGTCCCAAGAATCATGAAATCAAGCATAAAAATGCATGAATACTTCAAGGAGTAAGGCGGAATACATACTCACATTGAATGGTTTTGATGAAATGAAGAACACAAGCCTTCAAGCTCCCTCAATCCTCACGGTAGTAGCTCCTCCTTGCTGTGGACTGCTCGGTTTGGGCGTTCCTAGATGGTCCAATATTCGGCCATGGGTGGGCACCATTGAAGCTCCAAGCTTCAAGCTTTCCATGCTCACAAACTCACTTCCCTATCACCATAATATAACCCTAGAGTGTGCTAGCACTTGTTCTTCTCCATATTAATTGATCAAACCAAAAATTGATGAAGAATTAGGTCTCCAAACCGTGAGAGAGATGAAGAAGATTTTGGCTCCAAAATGGATCAAAACCGTGAAACCCTTCCAGGGAGAGAGAGAGACGAATTCCAAAAACATAAGGAGAGAGAGAAAATAAAAAGCTTTTTATATATATTACTTTAAAACATTTACCAAGTAAATAAATAAAGTATATATATATATTAAACTTTAAATCAAAAGTCAAAAGAAAAAGCAAAAAGCAAAAAGGTACAAGTCATATCAACTTTATTCCCATCACTTTTTACTTTTCACATCAAGTCACTTTATTAAAGTGACATCATGTCATGTCACGTCACTCAAAGTGACAAGTGATTTGACGCGTGATGCGACTAGTGATTTGACGCTTGATGTGACTTGCGTGCCGCGCTCGGATTCAAAATACGAATGCGCTCGCAATCACTCTCGGGCTCGGGTTCGCTAATTCCAAATTAACGAATTTTCCGTCGCGTCGTAATTAAATGATTACGCCTAGCGAATTCACTATTCACGTCGCTAACGAATTAATTCTAAATTAATTCGTTCGCCCGAATTAAAATCCAATTTCAATTCCGCGTCGAAATCTAATTTCATATAATATATCGAATATATTATTTTTACCGATTAATTCCAAATTAATCGTCCTCTCTCTTTAAACGATATTTTATCCGAGATAAAATATCTCCGTAATTAATCCCAGATTATTTTTCTCTCTCTAGAAATTAATTTTCTCTCTCTTCTAATTAATCCCAGATTAATTAAAGTGCGAGTCATACATCATCGGTGAATCTTTGGGAACCGACCCATGAGATCTCCGGATATGTTGGCAGTAAATCGGGTCGTCGGACTATCCGAACACGTAAGTACCTCGTACTACGTTTATACCGATTTACAAGACAAGGTTGGCTTCTAGCAAAGCGCCATGCCTACCCAATTCTCCAGAAACATGCTTACTGGAATAAGCGATCTATATCAAGCGTAGTATACCGAAGTATTGTGTATATCAGCCCAGTATCGGATAGTCACGTGCTAGGGCTGGGGCTGGATAAGTGTCTGCCCCGTCCGAAACACATGTCGGATGTCTGGTAACTAGTCTCTATAATCGGATATACATGACCTTGTCATAATATCCCGTTGGCCGGCCAGCACTTAAGAGCACTAATACCGTATCCTGCGTGACATCATCTCCACTATGACTGAAGTGATACTTCCGTCTTGACATCACACCCAATACTCTACGATTCTCAATATACTCAGCTTCGGCGTACACAGAACCGGTTAGAGTCCTAGACGACCTCAACTAAAGTATATTGATTGTCGTAAGCATTAGCGGTGCAAGTCTCAGGTTAAGACCAAATACACCTACCCTGATTTCGGATTCCCATAGACACATAGTCATAATACCAATGAGATTCCGAGGGGTCTATCCAGAGCGAAGCTGTTTCCCGTACCATCGGTGAAACACGACCTCCTATCGCACTTGCATAAGTATCCAATACTTATATATATGAGAACTATGCCGTTGTGCCCTCACAACGCGCACAAGTGCAATACTAGCCTATTCCGCATTATCGATGTCCTGTCTCGATAATACTACGACTAGGGATATTTAATGATTAAACCTTCGGGGACTGATACTGTCTCATATCATTCTCAGTCCAGGAACTAATCATAGGGACCTCTCTTCATTTATATATCTATAGTGATCTAATCACAAATGATGAGAGTACAATTTCCTTGTCACATAGTTAATTTGCTACAACAACACAATGATCTGTGCAAATAGTGACGCTATGGGTCATTTTGTCCAACAATTCCAAATTAATCGCGATCTCTCTTCTATTCGAATTTTATCCCAGATAAATTATTGCCGAAATTAATCCTAGATTAATTTTCACTCTCTTATAATGAATCCTAGATTAATTCTGTTCGAGTCAAATGTCATTGGTGAATCTTTGGGAAGCGACCCAAGAGATCCCTGGATATGTTGGCTGTAAATCCGGTCATCGGACTATCCGAACACATGCGTACCTCGTACCACGTTCTTATTGATTTAGAAGACATGGTTGGCTTCTAGCAAAGCACCGTGCTTACCCAATTCTCCAGAAATATTCAACGAAGAATATATAATCTATATCAAGCATAATATACTATATATTGCGTATTACGATCCAGTATCAAATATCACATGCTAGGCCTGGGGCTGGAATTGTGTCTGCCCCGTACGAAGCATATATCGGATCACTAGCAACTAGTTTCTTTAATCGGATGATCATGACATAGTCATACTATCCTGATAGCTTTAGCATATTAGATTACTAGTTCTGTATCCCTGCGTGATCATCTTCTCCATATGACTGGAGTGATACTTCCATCATGACATGACACCCAATACGCTACGATTCTTAGTAAACCCAGAAGAGGCGTACACAGAACCTGTTAAAGCCCAGGACGACCAAAACCAAAGCGTACTGATTGTCGCAAGTATTAGCGATGCAAGTCTCAGCGATGCAAGTCTCAGGTTAAGACCACATACACATACCCTGATGCAGATTCCCATAGACACATAGTCATACTACCAATGGGATTCTGAGGGGTCTATCCAGAGCGAATCTGTTCCCAGTCTAACGACTATTAGAACCTCCTATCACACTTGCATAAGTATCATATACTTAAATATATGAGAACTATGTCGTTAAGCTTCCATAACGCGCACAAGTGTAATACTAGTCTATTCCGTATTATCAATGTCCAGTCTCGATAATACTACGACTAAGGATATTTAATGGTTAAACCGTTCGTGGATTAATACTGTCTCATATCTTATTAATTAGGAACAAATCATAAAGACTCTTATCATTTATTTATCAAGTAATCTAATTACAAAATGATAAAATAGCAATTTCCTTTGTCACTTAGTTATTTTGTACAAAAACCACAATGTCTTTCACAAATAGTGATGCTATAGGTCATAATTGTCCCACAACTCTTGTGATGGAAGTAGTTGGAAATTAAAAGGAAACTTTTATAACACAAAACAAATGTGTTTAAAATGATTTTGGAAGTCAACTTTTGATTTAAGTTTTTTGAAAACACAAAATCAACTATTCATTCTCTCTTCCCTTTGAAAAAACCGTGAGCTCCTCTCCCTCCCATGCAAATTTTGTTGCAAAATTTCTACCTTGCTAGCACATGAGGAGTCAAAAAAAGGTGATAGGGAATCTCACCCTTGAGATGGAAACAACAAATGAAAGCTTGGAGCTTCTACATCCATGGAGTTTTTAGAAAATTCAAAGTTGATCAATGTGAGTATTCCGCAACTCCCTTTGGTTTATTCACACACAAATCAATGTTTAGAGATCCTTGGCATGTCTAGGACACTAACACCTACGATGATCTATCATCGATAATTTCGATTAGAAAATTGACTAATATATACAGATTGGAATCAAACTAGGTTTGCTTATTCAAGTAAAGTTATCATTCTAAGGCGTATTATACTCATATCAGGATGTTATATACATACGAGTTGATACGAGACTCTTAGGGTGGTTTCTAACATGTTGGAGTACAGCTGGAATGAATTAAAAACTGATTCGGGGAAATTTTGGTTTTACGTCGCGACGCAAAGTGTTGCGCATCGCAACGTAAACATTCCAGTAACAGCTCTAAATTTTCCATTACGCATCGCGACGTGATCCCCTTTTGCATCGCGACGCGATCCCCTTTTGCATCGCGACGCAATACCGATTTTCCAGATTTCTGCACTGGCTTTCACAATCCAATCTTTCCCAAATACATTCTTAAAACTTCTATATCAATTTTTTTTACACAAACCATTCCATTAAAGCTCAATAATCATTCACAACACTATCATTATCATATAATATCAATTCTATTAACTTCTTTTAATTTTCACCCAAAATTGAATAAGTTGGGGTTTTCCCCAATCACCATATTTTTAACACAACAATCACACATTCATCATCACTTCCAAGTCAATCAATTCATCAAAACATAAAAACTCAAAATATAACAATTTGGGTCAAGTCTCCTTACCTTGCTTTGCTTGATTCTTTTGTCCATCTTCAAGTCCTCCATGGTTGACAATGTTCTTTCTTGCTTCATCCTCTCTCTTTTTCTCAATTTTCTCTCTCTTATTCTCTTCTTCTTCTTCTTCTCTTTTCTTCCATTCTTCACGTTTTTTCTCTATTCTTTTTGTTCTCTCCTTTTCCAAATTTTGTGAAGTGGTAATAGTGCTCTCTTTATATAGTAGAGGTTATTTGATATTTGGAATAATGGGGAAAAATGTGGAAATGTGGAGAAGTTTTGAGATTGTTCTAGATAGGTCTGTGGTACTATTCATCTAGACACTTTTAACTTACGTTTTTGCCTGTTTCCGGTTTGATTTTGGAAAACGGTTCAACACAAAGGTTGTAGGTATCGATCTCTTCTTTCCGGTGATATAAGATTCATTAAAATCGGAGTTTATATGAGAATGTTATTGCCCAAACACTGTGGGTTGCCCGGAGTGAAACATCATACAATTATGTATCGGAACTTCGAGGAATGATGATTGTCCCCAAGGTTGCCTCATGAGTGAATGTGTGTTCAACATAACTTATATTATGAGTATTCTGTTGGTTTCTATAATTAGTCCCAAAGAAAGATTAAGCCATAGAAATACAATAAACATACATGCAAAGCTTGAAGGATGGCGGAAACATACTTACAAAGCTTTGTGACGAAAATGGTGAAGAGGATCCTTGAGCCTCCAAGGAGGGTGATATGCGGCCAAGAACAAGAATGATAGAAGTTGCAAATCTTGGGGCTGTTTTCGGCCAAGATCTTCAGTGTGAGAAAGCTCAAATCTTCTAGTACTCCAAGCTCCAAATGCGTTTCCCTATCACCTCCTTTGATCCCTTGTTGTGCTAGCAAAAATGGAGAAAACAATTTTCTGCCATGGATGAAGCTCACGGCTTGCGTGAAGAAGAAGGAGAGGAGAGAGTGATGTATCTTTTATTTTTTTTGTTCTCAATGTTTCAAAAACCGTGAGAGACAAATGAATAATAAAGTGATATGATATCAAAATACAAAAATGAATTTTTAATCAATCAAAAACCCTTCAAAAACCGTGAAAGGTTTTCCCTCCAAAATTAAATTCATCATTTGCCATCATTACTTCACTTTGAGAATAGAGACAATGTATCATCCCTTAAAGGTGACTAGATACATCCATCATCTATTTGCATCAAGTAATGAGATATCGCGATGTGATTTTCGGATACCACTCGATTCAAAATACGAATGTGTCCGCAAACACTTTCGGGCTCGGTTTCGCTAATTCCGAATTAACGAATTTCCGTCGCGACGTGAATTAAACAATTACGCCTTGCGGAATTACTATTCAGTTCGCTAAAGAATTAATTCTAAATTAATTCGTTTGCCCGAATTAAAATCCGATTTTAATTCCGCGTCGAAATCTAATTTCGTTTAATAATATATCGATATATTATTTTATCGATTAATTCCAAATTAATCGATCTCTCTCTCTCTCCTAACAAGGCATTTTATCCAAGATAAAGTTTCTCTCCGTAATTAATCCAAGATTAATAAAGTTCGAATCAAACATCATAGGTGAATCTTCAGGAAGCGACCCAAGAGATCTCCAGATATGTTGGCAGTAAATACGGTCGTTGGATAATCCAAACACGTACGTACCTCGTACTACGTTTTTTACCGATTTACAAGACAAGTTTGGCTTCTAGCAAAGCGCCATGCCTACCCAATTCCCCAGAAATATTCTTACTGGAATATTAGATCTTTATCAAGCGTAGTATACCGCAGTATCACGTATATCGATCCAGTATCGGACGGTCACATGTTAGGCCTGGGGCTGGAATGTGTCTGCCCCGTACGAAACATATATCGGATATCAAACAACTAGTCTCTTTAAATCGGACAATCCTGACCTGGTCATATTGTCCCGACGGTTTTTATAGAGTACTAGTTCTGTATCCTGCGTGATCATCATCTCCATATGTCTGAAGTGATACTTCCATCTTGACATCATATCCAGTACACTACGATTCTCGATAAACCCAGAAGAGGCGTACACAGAACCGGTTAAAGCCCCGAACCACCACAACCAAAGTTTACCGATTGTCGCAAGTACTAGCGATGCAAGTCTCAGGTTAAGACCATATACACCTACCCTGATGCGGCCTCCCATAGACACGCAGACATACTACCAATGAGATTCCGCGGGGTCTTTCCAGAGCGAAGCTGTTTTCCGTACCATCGGTAAAACACACCTCCTACCGCACTTGCATAAGTATCCAATACTTAAATATATGAGAACTATGCCGTTGTGCCATCATAACTCGCACAAGTGCAATACTAGTCTATTCCGCATTATCGATGTCCGATCTCGATAATACTCCGACTAGGGATATTTAATGATTAAACCTTTTATATTGATACTGTCTCATATCATCTCAATACGGAACTAATCATATGGACTTTTGCCATTAATATATTAAAGTAAATAATTTTACAAAACGGCAAAAGGGCAATTTCATTATCACATAGTTAATTTTGTACAATAATACCATATCATTTACAAAACAGTGACGCTATGGTCATAATGTCTAACAATCTCCCACTTGGCCTATAGCCAGTCACTCAAACATCTAATACCTGAACTATGTATATGTCGTTCAAACACTTGCTGAAGAACATCCTTCGTCAGCGGATCTGCAATGTTGTCATCCGATGCGACCTTCTCGACTTTTACATCGCCACGATGTATAATCTCTCGAATTAGATGGTAACGCCGAAGAACATGCTTGGATCGTTGATGAGACCTCGGTTCCTTAGCTTGTGCTATAGCCCCGTTATTGTCACAATACAATGACACGGGCTCAGCAGCTAACGGAACTACTCCTAATCCGATTAGGAATTTTCGGATCCAAACTGCCTCCTTTGCTGCTTCTGATGCAGCAATATACTCCGCTTCTGTTGTTGAATCGGCAACAGTATCTTGCTTGGAAGATTTCCAGCTCACTGCTCCGTTATTCAAACAAAAAATGTACCCGGATTGTGACTTGAAGTCGTCCTTGTCGGTTTGGAAACTTGCGTCGGTGTATCCAGACACCTCAAGTTCTCCACCTCCATAAATTAAGAAAGCATCCTTGGTTCGTCTAAGATACTTAAGGATATTCTTAACAGCCATCCAGTGACCTTCACCTGGATCGGCCTGATAGCGACTGCACATGCTCAAAGCATATGACACATCAGGTCGCGTACATATCATGGCATACATGATCGATCCGACTGCCGAGGCGAACGATATCGATTCATGTTATCTCTCTCTTCTTTAGTTTTAGGACACATGTCCTTAGACAGAAGGATACCACGTGACATTGGCATCAATCCCTTTTTGGATTGATCCATGTTGAATCGCTTCAACACTTTGTCAATATATGTACTCTGGAGAGTCCAAGCAGCTTTCTAGATCTATCCCGGTAGATTTTTATTCCCAGAATAAAGGCTGCTTCTCCCAGATCTTTCATGGAGAATTTTAATGAAAGCCAAGCTTTCACCGATGTTAGCATGGGAATGTCATTGCCTATAAGCAATACGTCGTCGACATAAAGGACAATAAAAGTCAGTGCTCTCCCACTAACCTTCTTGTATACACAAGGGTCATCATCGTTTTGTACGAATCATATTCTTTTATGATCTCATCAAAACGCTGATTCCATGACCATGATGCTTGCTTCAATCCATAGATGGATCGATTTAACTTACAAACCTTGTTTGCAAGTCTGGGTACGATAAAACCGTCAGGCTGTTGCATATAAACATCCTCCAAAAGGTTTCCGTTAAGGAAAGCGGTTTTAACGTCCATCTGCCATATCTCGTAATCGAAATATGCAGCTATTGCAAGCATTATTCGAATGGATTTAATCATGGCAACGGGTGAGAAAGTTTCGTCATAATCAATACCATATTGTTGACGATACCCCTTTGCTACAAGCCTAGCTTTGTACGTTTGTACGTTGCCATCCATGTCGGTCTTCTTCTTGAAGATCCATCTGCATCCAATAGGCTTTACGCCTTCTGGTGCATCAACCAGTGTCCAAACTTGGTTGGCATACATGGAATCCATCTCGGACTTCATGGCATCTTGCCATAAAGCGGAATCAATATTCTGTATTGCTTCCTCATACGTAATCGGTTCATTATCCTCAATAAGATTAATATCTACATGAGGCGAGATCAGGAACCCATACCTCTCAGGTACCTTCCTGACTCTCTCCGACCTACGCGGTCATTGTGTATCTGAAGATTGTGGTACAGACTCATCCTGGATGGTCTGTTTATGTTCGTCGTTGATTCATTGCCAGGAACAGTATCACTACGATTTTCATCGAGCTCCACTTTCCTCCCACTTACCACTGCATCTAGGAATTCCTTCTTAAGGAAAAATGCATGTAGAGCAACAAACACTTTGTTCTCTTGTGGGTGATAGAAGTAATATCCTTTGGTTTCCTTAGGATATCCCACGAAAAGGCATTTATCTGATTGGGTTCTAGTTTGGTACCTTCCAAACGTCTAACATATGCCCAGCATCCCCAAATCTTCAGGAAAGAGAAACCTGGTTTCCTTCCTGTCCATTTCTCATATGGAGTCTGTTCAACAGACTTTGACGGAACCTTATTCAAAATAAGTACCGCACTGGTTAAAGCATATCCCCAGAAGGATATTGGTAGCTCAGTCTAACTCATCATCGACCTTACCATGTCTAACAAGGTACGGTTTCTCCGTTCAGACACACCGTTTAATTGCGGTGTTCCAGGAGGAGTCCACTTTGAAAGAATACCATTTTCTTTCAAGTAATCTTGAAACTCATAACTTAAGTATTCGCCACCACGGTCCGACCGCAATGTCTTAATACTCTTGCCTGTTTGTTTTTCTACTTCGTGTCGAAACTCTTTGAATCTCTCAAAAGTTTCTGACTTGTGTCTCATTAGATACACATAACCATAACGAGATGCATCATCCGTAAAGGTTACGAAGTAATGATATCCACCTCTAGCCTGGCTAGACATGGCCCACATACGTCACTATGAACGAGGGCTAATAGTTCTGTGGCACGTTCACCTTTACCACTAAAAGGTGTTTTAGGATTTTTCCTAAAAGACAAGATTCGCAGACATCATATGAATTAAGATCAAATCCGTCCAAGTACCCACTCTTCGAAAGTGTGGATATGCGAGTCTTGTTTATGTGTCCTAGACGACAATGCCACATGTAAGCTTCATCTTTTAGATTACTCTTTTTGAGCCTTTTGTTTGTTATTTTATGTTTAGGAGTCATTTATATTCAAAATATAAAGGCCATTATTTGCTACAGCAGTGCAAATTTCTGCATCATTTGTATATAAATAACACCCAGTGTTTCTAAATACAAAAGTGTACCCATGCTGGGTTAACAAAGATACAGATATGATATTCCTAGTCAAACTAGGTATATAATAACAGTTCAAAAGTTTAAGCATATGCCCCGAGGGCAATTCCAAAACAAAAGTCCCTACAGCCAAAACAGCAACTGGAGTTCCGTTTCTGACTCGTAGATCAATCTCCCCTGAAGCCAGCATCCTGCTATCCTGCAGATCCTGCAAATCAGTACAAATATGAGCAGCACAACCAGAATCAAAAATCCAATTTTTAAAACTAGAAGTAGTCATATTTATCTCAATAACAAACATACCAGAGGCTAGTGCCTTGCCTGCCTTGATATCCTCCTTTTGTCCCTTGCCCATTCGGCAGTCACGTTTCCAGTGACCCTTCTTGCCGCAGTTGAGGCAGACATCTTGAGATTTGTCCCTTGGCTTCCCAGAAGCTTTTGTCAACTTGCTTTTACCCTTTTTCTTATGTTTCTTCTTCCTCACCCCTCCAGTAGCTTTGGGCCCAGCCTTTGGCCTCTGAGAGGTCGATGTAAAGTGCGCCTCGCGCTTGCCCCCTTTTTGGAGTTCTTTTTCAGACTCCTTCAAAATGGATAATAACTCCCCAAGAGTGTCATCCGTATCCATCAACTTATAGTTGATTATGATTTGTCTCCAAGTATCAGGAAGTGACTGTAAGATCAAATCTATGGTCAGCTCAGCCTCCAAGACTATTCCCATATTGGCCAACTCATCAATATCAGCGATCATTTGAGCCCCGTGGGCTTCAACTGATGCGCCTTTAGTCATTCGGGCGCGGAAGAGTTTCTTCACCAACTCGTACCTTTCCATCCGCTTGTTGGAGCGGTGGAGATCTCGAAGTCTAGCCATCATACTATAAGGATCCAAGTCCCTATTCTGGCGACGAAAGTGCTGAGTCATCGAAGCTAACATAATAGCCTGAGCTGTGTCACAATCATTGCTGTGAGTTTTCCATAACTCCAGCTCAAGTGGGTCAGTGGGCTTAGGCGGGAGAGGTGTTTGTATAGTGTACAGCATCCTCTCAGCCCCAAGGACTATCCTCAGGTTCATTTCCCAATCAGCGAAGTTTGTCCCCTTAAAGACATTGTCACCCATGATGATGTCTCAGACATTTACCATGCTAGCCATCTCAACTAAGATAGTCCAACTATCTAGTTAACGATAAAATGGGTACAGTCAAACTGTCAAATAAAAATAACAATGTATTAGTCCAACTAATTTTAATAAATAGACGAAATAAAATTTGAAAGACGCATAAGGTTAAGTATCTGAATGAAATTGCAAATTCAATACTAGCCTCCCACTATTTTTATCAAGTCTCTAACCCTCTGTTGAGAACTCGGGAAATCCTATTTCCTAGTGGGCTAGGATCCCGTTAAATAACACACATCCTTGACTTTGGCCAACAAGTTGTATGCTATTTAACTAGGTAGATCTCAAAGATCAATTGGATCTCATCCAATTCCTAGATCCGGTTAGGTGGACATCCAAGTCCAAAACATATGTATATTTACTTATGCCAATGCATCTAATACATTTTCCTAACCATATCCTCCGAACCATCTAGGCCTTGGCTTTGGCACAACAAACCTAATGATTCCGGTTAAGCTAGACCCATTGACAAGGAAAGTTTCGTAATCAATGTCGTTGGACAAGAAGTGATCTTGACTTTGGCCAACAAATCACAACTTGGACAAGACACCGATGTGGAACAAAACTCTCATGATTCAAGTACATCCTCAATTGACAAAGGTCTTGACTTTGGCCAACAAACCAATGCCAATTTTGGATCTTGAACAAGAATCATTCAATGGAAGGATAATTGCTTAATATAAATTGAGGGATTTATGCGTAATTGGCAACCAATTTATTATCTTTGTTAGGTCTCATCATCATACACCCTTAAGCATGCTTCTAAAACATCATAAATTGCATAAAATAAATTAATAGTGATATACGGATGGATATGTAAAACAATTTGTTCCTAGAACAAATCACTCCTTTCCACTCCCCGCTAGTAATATTCTACTTCTACCCAATTACATAATACAATAAGAAAACCTCATTTACATTGAGGGGAATTAGGTGAGAAGAGAATACAAAGAGATAAAAGAGATAAGGCTGGACACGCAGGTCCAATTTATAAATTCTAAATTTACAATAATTTCTAAAATTACCATTTTCCCTTCTAATATCCATCCGCTATACACTATTCATTCATCACATACATGTATATTCATTCAAGACATGCTATACAACCAATCAAATCCAATTAATTAGTCTTAGTTTAAGTCATCATCCAATGTTCAATCAACGTTTGATTTTGCGCGAGTCCAACTCGTTTGAGAATAAGTACATAAGGTACGAATTCATGAATTATATCGAACTACCCGTTAAATCCAATTTAAGTCGCATTCAATATTAATTCATTTTATTTAATTCCAAATTAAATGTTTACACTTTTAATGTGCTTTTAAAGATTAGATTCTAAATCTTATCAAATTGGGTCTCCAAGCCCAACTAACATCCAATGTGTGTTTAATTAAAGTCCGATGGGCTTTCAATTGATTTATAAAGGCTTGGGCTTTGGTCAATGTGGGTCAAACCCAATTACCAAGCCCAAATAAGGAATCACCCTTAAGTGCCATAAAATCAATTTCAAGCCCATAAGGCCCAATTAAACATAAAAGCCCATTAATCAAATTTTAATATTCCAAATTTTAAAATTCAATTGATTAAAGTGTAATTGCATGATTAATTCATTAAACAAATATTTCAAAAACACCAATTTAATTTATTAATCATCAATTGTTCAAAACACTTGTCTAACATTTATTTGAACAAAAAATCAAGTCCTTTAACATGTCATGTTGTATTCGGCCAAGAGAGATTTTTGCGGTTCGATTTGTTTTTCAATCCAATTGAATCACTAATCTATTATCTGTATTGATTTTAAGTCATCTAATGAACTTGAAAGCAAAAATTCAATAAAGTGAAAAGACCTCCATTTTCGGTCAAGCATCAATTTTAGGGAAAAAATCATCCAATGCATTTTTCTCAAAATTGATCATGTATTACATCAAATATCATACATTTAATCATGCTTAAGTCATCTAATAAACTTGTGCATGAAAAATTCCAAATCAATAAAATGACCTACACATTCGGCCAAGGCATCAATTTTGGGGAAAAAATATCCAATACATTTTTCTCAAAATTGATCATGTAATACATCATATTACAAACATTTAAGCACACTCAAATCATCCAATGAACTTGTGCATGCAAAAATTCAACTTAATGGAAGTACCTCACATTCGGCCAAAGCAACATTTTGGGAAAAAATCATCCAATGCATTTTTCTCAAAATTGATCATGTAATACATCATATATTATACATGTAATCATGCTTAAGTCATCAAATAAGCTTGTGCATGAAAAATTTCAAACCAATGGAAGTACCTCCACATTCGGCCAAGACAACATTTTGGGGAAAAATCATCCAATGCATTTTTCTTAAAATTGATCATGTAATATATCAAATAACATACATATAAGCATACTTTAGCATCCAATTTCACAAGAACATGCTTCAATCAATTTTCCCCAAATTAACCCTAATGTATTTCATGCTTAAACATGGCTCAATGATACCATTGTTGGTTTCTATAATTAGTCCCAAAGAAAGATTAAGCCATAGAAATACAATAAACATACATGCAAAGCTTGAAGTATGGCGGAAACATACTTACAAAGCTTTGTGACGAAAATGGTGAAGAGGATCCTTGAGCCTCCAAGGAGGGTGATATGCGGCCAAGAACAAGAATGATAGAAGTTGCAAATCTTGGGGCTGTTTTCGGCCAAGATCTTCAATGTGAGAAAGCTCAAATCTTCTAGTACTCCAAGCTCCAAATGAGTTTCCCTATCACCTCCTTTGATCCCTGTTGTGCTGCTAGCAAAAATGGAGAAAACAATTTTCTGCCATGGATGAAGCTCACGGCTTGCGTGAAGAAGAAGGAGAGGAGAGAGTAATGTATCTTTTTTTTTTTTTGTTCTCATGTTTCAATTCAAAAACGGTGAGAGACAATGAATAATAAAGTGATATGATATCAAATACAAAAATGAATTTTTAATCCAAAAACCCTTCAAAAACCGTGAAAGGTTTTCCCTCCAAAATAAAATTCATCATTTGCCATCATTACTTCACTTTGAGAATAGAGACAATGTATCATCCCTTAAAGGTGACTAGATACATCCATCATCTATTCGCATCAAGTAATGAGATATCGCGATGTGATTTCGGATACCACTCGATTCAAAATACGAATGTGTCCGCAAACACTTTCGGGCTCGGTTTCGCTAATTCTGAATTAATGAATTTCCGTCGCGACGTGAATTAAACAATTACGCCTTGCGGAATTACTATTCAGTTCGCTAGTGAATTAATTCTAAATTAATTCGTTTGCCCGAATTAAAATCTGATTTTAATTCCGCGTCGAAATCTAATTTCGTTTAATAATATATCGAATATATTATTTTATCGATTAATTCCAAATTAATCGATCTCTCTCTCTCTCCTAACAAGGCATTTTATCCAAGATAAAGTTTCTCCGTAATTAATCCAAGATTAATAAAGTTCGAATCAAACATCATAGGTGAATCTTCAGGAAGCGACCCAAGAGATCTCCGGATATGTTGGCAGTAAATACGGTCGTTGGATAATCCAAACACGTACGTACCTCGTACTACGTTTTTACCGATTTACAAGACAAGGTTGGCTTCTAGCAAAGCGCCATGCCTACCCAATTCTCCAGAAATATTCTTACTGGAATATTAGATCTTTATCAAGCGTAGTATACCGCAGTATCGCGTATATCGATCCAGTATCGGACGGTCACATGTTAGGCCTGGGGCTGGAAATGTGTCTGCCCCGTACGAAACATATATCGGATATCAAACAACTAGTCTCTTTAAATCGGACAATCCTGACCTGGTCATATTGTCCCGACGGTTGCAACCTTTTTATAGAGTACTAGTTATGTATCCTGCGTGATCATCATCTCCATATGTCTGAAGTGATACTTCCATCTTGACATCATATCCAGTACACTACGATTCTCGATAAACCCAGAAGAGGCGTACACAGAACCGGTTAAAGCCCCGAACCACCACAACCAAAGTTTACCGATTGTCGCAAGTACTAGCGATGCAAGTCTCAGGTTAAGACCATATACACCTACCCTGATGCGGCCTCCCATAGACACGACAGACATACTACCAATGGGATTCCGCGGGGTCTTTCCAGAGCGAAGCTGTTTTCCGTACCATCGGTAAAACACAACCTCCTACCGCACTTGCATAAGTATCCAATACTTAAATATATGAGAACTATGCCGTTGTGCCATCACAACTCGCACAAGTGCAATACTAGTCTATTCCGCATTATCGATGTCCGATCTCGATAATACTCCGACTAGGGATATTTAATGATTAAACCTTTTATATTGATACTGTCTCATATCATCTCAATACGGAACTAATCATATGGACTTTTGCCATTAATATATTAAAGTAAATAATTTTACAAAACGGCAAAAGGGCAATTTCATTATCACATAGTTAATTTTGTACAATAATACCATATCATTTACAAAACAGTGACGTTATGGGTCATAATGTCTAACATATTCTTCCCAGAATAAAATAGTAGTCGAGATTACATATCAGGGAAATCTCATTTCTAAACCTTTAACTATATTCGACTTCCTTTATCTCAACTATCCACATGAGTTATTGATTCCAAAATTTTATTATGATCGTGACCTACCGTCCAGCTTATCTTAGTCTTCTTATGATTTGAAACTTCCATACCTCTTTGTCATGACAACAATAATTTTTCTAGTTATCTTTAAGAACATGAATTAGCTTTTACGTTTAGGACACCTCCACTCTATCTTATATAATAGCCAATAATCTTTACTTTCCTTTAACTTGTGTACAGTTTAGGTTCTTCAACTTTTCTTCATTATGTAACCACTTAATGACTCTATATGATATATCTTTCTGGCTCCAAATCTTAGCTAACTATTTGATCTTTCTCCTTTCTCATTACTAAGTCCTCGTTACATATGAGCTTATTTCTTCGAGTTTTCAAATAGGGATGATCACGGTTTCAGGTAAAACCTCAACCCGACCCGAACCGTACCGATTCGAACCGCACCGCCCGATTTGAAAGAAAAATAAAAATAATTTCGGGTCAATCGGACCCGAACCGCAAATTTTGGGTCGGTGTGCAGTTTTGACCCAACCGCGACCCGAACCGCACAAAACCACAAATTATGACGCAAACCACGACCCGAACCGCCTAAACCACCGACCCACGTTCAAATTATATATTATTTTATATTTTTCTTCTTTTTTAACCATGCAATTTAAGATATTTAATGATCATATGACAATATGCAATCTATAAATGAAAATTAGGTATTTTTTCTCTTCAATTATTATTTGAAAACACACAAAATTTCCTTAAAAAAAAATTATAATCCAAACCGCCAACCCGAACCGCCCAAACCGCTAAAACGCCAACCCGAACCGCCACGATTTTCCTTATCAAATTTTCTGTTTCGTTTTCTAATTTCTCAAACTGCAAACTCGTACGGTTTGAAATGAAAAACAAAAAAACAAATATTTTCAAATATATATCTATATATGGGTTTAGTAATTCTTAACTCATAACTAATATTTCCATGTACTCTTAATGTTAGTCGACGGTTTTCGTACTTAGAACATTTCTTCGAGGTAATCCCTCTGGTGATACTCCTTGTAAGCCTAATCTTATGCATTTTATGCTAGAATTGTGTACTTTTCTGCACTTTTGATTCCTATGCTGGTACAAGCACGATTATTATCTGTTATGCTGACTATTTATTCTTTGCCTTCTTGTACCTTAGATTGTGTCACCCTCAATTATCCCTTAATCCTTGTCTTGTTAAGAGTTGTCTTATATATTATCATTAACGAACATACAGATCACTATCATCCATCTTTCCCTATTTTTTTAATAGGATAAGATTTCAGTCTTATTTAAGTTCCTGAAGAAACTTACTATTCCTTAGTACTATTGTGAATCTGTCTTATCATTATAAACATATGTTATTGTTTGTCCGGTATCTAAATTATTACTAGTCTTTCTCCTGATGTCTTTGTCGTCTAACTAGCTCTATCTTAGAACTGAACTTCTGTGGTCTATGCTTCTGTCTTTTTATTGGTAGGGGTATCAGCTTCTACAATC
Source organism: Zanthoxylum bungeanum (assembly GCA_019454045.1). NCBI lineage: Eukaryota > Viridiplantae > Streptophyta > Magnoliopsida > Sapindales > Rutaceae > Zanthoxylum > Zanthoxylum bungeanum. The sequence continues at coordinate 66,747 of SKCR01032725.1, read as the reverse complement.
CACTGATTATGTTTATGGCTATCTCTTTTGCCTTCCATATTTGCTTGACTAGTACATTCTCTCTTAATCATCTCTTATAGAGTATCTTCCTTCTAAACCTTTTTATTTTTTCTCTTGCTCTATTCTATTTCTGGGACTTGTCTGGCCTAGGTCTTGTTGGACAATTATGACCCATAACATCACTATTTGTAAAAGACATGGTGTCTTTGTAAAATTTACTATGTGACAAAGGAAATTTTTTTTTTATCATTTTGTAATTGGATTACTTGGATATATAAAGGATAAAAGTCCATATGATTAGTACCAGATTTATAAGATATGAGATAATATTAATCCATGAAAGGTTTAATCATTAAATATCCATAGTCGTAGTATTATGGAGACTGGACATCGATAATGCGGAATAGGCTAGTATTACACTTGTGCTCGTTATGGAAGCTTAACATCATAGTTCTCATATATTTAAGTATTGGATACTTATGCAAGTATGATGAGAGGTTCTATTAGCCATTGGACCGGGAACAGCTTCGCTCTAGATAAACACCTCGGAGTCCCATTGGAATTATGACTATGTGCCTATAAAAATCCGAATCAGGGTAGGTGTATGTGGTTTTAACCTGAGACTTGCATCGCTAATACTTGTGACAATCAGTACACTTTGGTTTTGGTCGTCCGTAGCTTTAACATGTTCTGTGTAAGCCTATTCTGGGTTTACCGAGAATCGTAGTGTATTGGGTGTGATGTCAAGATGAAAGTATCACTTCAATCATATGGAGATGATGATCATGCAGGATACAGAACTAGTACTCTTAAATGCTGCAGCTATCGAGATACTATGACTAGGTCATGATTATCCGATTAGAGAGACTAGTTGCTAGTGATCCGATATATGCTTCGTACGGGGTAGACACAATTCCTGATATAGGATGTGACATCCGATATTGGATCGTATTACGCAATACATAGTATATAATGCCTGATATAGATTATATATTCCTCATTGAATATTTCTGGAAAATTAGGTAGGTACGGTGCTTTGCTAGAAGCCAACCATGTCTTGTAAATCGGTGAGAACGTGGTACGGGGTAGGCACGTTTCGGATAGTCCGACAACCGTATTTACTGCCAACATATCCAAGGATCTCTTGGGTCGCTTCCCAAAGGTTCACCGATGACATTTGACTCGAACATAATTAATCCAGGATTAATTATGAGAGAGAAAATTAATCTGGGATTAATTGCCGCAATAATTTATCTGGGATTAAATTCGTCTAGAAGAGAGAACGCGATTAATTTGGAGTTTATCGGTAAAATAAATTTAATAGTTAAATTGGATTTTTCTATTAAATTCGTCTAGAAGAGAGAACGCGATTAATTTGGAATTAATCGATAAAATAAATTTAATAGTTAAATTGTATTTTTCTATTAAATTCGTCTAGAAGAGAGAACGTGATTAATTTGGAATTAATCGGTAAAATAAATTTAATAGTTAAATTGGATTTTTCTATTTAATTTATTTATTCGGGCTAAAATAATATATTTGATATATTAATTAAAAATGGATTTCAATACGGAATTAAAATTGGTTTTTAATTCAATCGAACGAATTAATTTGGAATTAATTCGTAAGCGACTTTCGTAATAATTTTGCTAGGCATTATTATTTAATTAAATTAGATTTAATTACGTCGCGACGGAAAATTTATTTGATAGGATTAAACGAACCCGGGCCCAAAGTGTGTTCTGTAAGCCATCTTGAATTTGGAATTCATAATTGGGTGGGACCCACAACTTACATAGCATGTCATTATTTGTGATGGAAGTAGTTGGCTACTTTAAAAGACATCTTTTTGTCAACTCACAACACATCTTTTGAAACAAGTTTTGGAAACTTAAAAAACACTATTCATTTCTCTCTTTCCTCTCCACTCTTCACCATGGCCGAATTTTGATTCTCTTGGAGGGCAAATTTTGCTTCAATTTTGTTCAAGCTAGCACTTAAAGGAGTCATATTAAGGTGATAGGGAAACTCACCCAAGAGTTTGGAACACAACAAAGGGCTTGGAGCTTCTACATCCAAAGAAAGTTTTGATTTTTCAAAGCCGATCAATGTAAGTTTTTTTCGCAAACTTTACTTGATAATTCAAACACAAATCATTGTTTAGAGATCCTTGGCATGTCTATGACACTAACAATGGTATCAGAGCCACCTAAACTGGATTTCAATTTCTAGGATTTATATACTTGATTTGGGGATTTTATGTTTGGAGTATGAAAATTCGAAATTGATTGTTTGGTTGTGTTTAGATTATGATAACTTAGAGTTATGCATGATTGGATTTGAGAAAATTGATTAGATTAATTTTCCCCCAAAAACCCAATCATGGCAGAAACTAGCCCTAGAACACTCATGGTGAATTTTTTTGAAAATTTAACAATTGTATATGTTAATGGCATGAAATGAATATTGATTGTTGATTTAATTGGATTGAAATCAAAATTGGATATTATTTTGCCCATTTCCGTGAGTTATAGCATATTGAATGGGTTGACTTTGCCTCAATTTTGTGTTGGACATGAATTTGAGAATTTAAGCATTAATTGGATTAATTAGTATTTTTGAAACATTAGATTAATTGTGTTAATTACACTTTAATTGAATTAATATGATTTTGGAATATTATGTTAATTTAATATTGTTGTATTTGGGCTAATGGGCTTGGTTGGGCCAAGTATGGTTTTGGACAATTGGGTTGGATCTAATTGGGCCTAAAACCATTTCCATAAAGTCCAAATATGACTATTGGGCCTTTAAAAATTTAATTGGGCCTAATGGACCTAAATTGATTTTGTGGCATAGGGTGATTCCTAACTTGGGCCTTGGCATCTTGGGTTGGATCCATAATGGCCAAGGCCAATGCCTAAAGAATTAATTGAAAGCCCATTGGACTTTAATTGAATTGGCATTGGATGCTAATTAGGCCTTTGAGACCCATTTAGATTGGATTTGGAATCCAAGTCTAAAAGGCACTATTAAAAGTGTAATTGTTTAATTTGGAATTAAACACGAATTAGTATTGGATACAATTTGAATTGGATTTAAAATTATAGTTCGATATAATTCAAAAATACGTACTTTGAGTATTTATTCTTAAACGAGTTGGACTCGCACAAATCAAATCGTTGTATGAACATTGGATGGTCATTAATCAAAGATTAATTAATTGGATTAGATTAATTGACATCATGCTTTGTGTGAATACTTGGATGTATTTGTATGAATAATGTATATCGGATGGATATTAGTTGGGTGGGGACAATATTGGAAATTGTTGTAAATTTGGAATTTATTTAAATTGGACCTGCGTGTCCAGCCTTTCACCTCCGATTCTCTTTGTATTTCACTTCTCACCAATTCCCCTCAATGTAAATGAGGTTTCTTATAGTGTTATTTAATTGGGTATAAGAATGTAAAGTGCTAGCGGGAGAGAGGAAATAGAAAGTGATTTGTTCTAGAATCAAATTGTATTATATATCCATCCGAATATCATTATTATTTATCGCACCTTATTATGCTTTTAGAATGCATGTTTAAGGGTGTGTGATAAGACCTAATCAAAGATAATAAATTGGTTGCCAGTTTATGCGAAAAACCTTCACTTTAATATTAAGTGTTTTCCTTCCATTAAGTGGTTCTCTCTCAAAATCCAAGATTGACTTTGATTTGTTGACCAAAGTCAATATCATTTTCCATCAAGGATGTGTTTGAACCACGAAACCTTTGTTATATATCACATGTCTTTGGTAGCTGTGACTTGTTGGCCAAAGCCAATGTCACTTCTGAACATCGACGTGGATTACGAAGCTTTCCCACTGTCAATGGGTCGCGCTTAACTGGAATCATTAAGCTTGTTGAGCCAAAGCCAAGGCTTAGTTGATTCAGAGGAACAAGTTAGGATGATATATTGGATATATGTTTTGGAATTGGAGGTCTACCTACCGGATCTAGGAATTGGATGGGATCCAATTGATCTTAGAGATCTACCTAGTTAATTTTCATACAGCTTGTTGGCCAAAGTCAAGGTTGTATATTATTTAACGGGATCCTAGCCCACTTGGAAACTAGGTTTCCCGAGTACTCCACATAGGGTTAGAGGCTCGCCGAAAAATAGTGGGAGGCTAGTATTAAATTTGCAATTTCGTTTAATACTTGCTTATGCGCGCTCTTTTTATTATTTATCGTCATTATAAATATATTAGTTGGACTAATATTGAATATTGCTTTCATTGAACAGTTAGACTGTACAGGACACTACTCCACTTGTAGTTGGTTATATAGTTGGACTATAGTAACCATTACATTTTAAGTGTACCCGAAATCGTTGATTGGATAATTGGACTATTGCAATCGAGATGGCTGGAAAGATTAACGTTATGGAAATCATCATGGGCGATAATGTCTTTAACGGCTCCAATTTTCCAGATTGGGAGATAAACCTCATGATAGTCCTGGGGGCTGCGAAGTTACTATATGTCATAGAGAAACCTCTCAGGCCTGAGCCCGGAGTTGAGTAAATAGTAGAGCATGAGCTTTGGAAGACTCATCGTGATGATAACTTTAGTTCTAAATCTGTCATGCTTGCCGCAATGACTCCTAAGTTTCATCGTCAGAACAAAGGATTGGATCCTTATAGTATGATGTTGAAATTGAAGGATCTTCACATATCTAACCTTAGATCACAGAAGTATGAATTGCAAAAGAAGCTTTTTCGCTCTCGTATGTAAGAGAGTACATCTGTCGAGCACTATATGTCACAGATGATTGTTGACATCAAACAGCTAGGTCAGCTGGGCATAACCTTCGAGGCCGAGACTTCCATAGATTTGATCTTACAGTCTCTATTCGATTGCTGGGGCGGGTTCATCATGAACTATAATATGATGAACCAAGAGAAAACTCTTGGAGAGTTAATGGCGATACTGAAAGATGTAGAGCCAGAGCTTCTGAAGGGCAAGAAGCGCGAGGCACACTTTACTTCAACATCCCAGAAGGTCCAGGCTTGGCCGAAGGCTTCTGGGGGTGTGAAGAAAAGGAAGAAAAATGGCAGGACCAAATCATCAAAGTCTTATGGGAAGACTAAAAACATATCCTAAGACGTCTGCCTACATTATAGAAAATGGGGTCACTGGAAGTGTGACTGCCGTGAATACAAGGCGGTGTTGAAGGAAGTGAAGACATGCAAGGCTCCGGCTTCAGGTATGTTTGTTATACATATGTCCACTACTGGTTTTAAAAAATTGGATTTTTGATTCTGGATGTGGTACACACATATGTACTGATGTGCAGGATCTGGTGATTATCAGGAGACTAGCTTCAGGCGAGATCGACCTACGAGTCAGAAATGGGACGAGAGTCACTGTTTTGGCCGTTGGCACCTATGTTTTGAACCTGCCCTTGGGGCATGTAATTACATTAGGTGACTTTTATTTGGTACCAAGTTTGACTAGGAACATCATCTATGTATATTGTTTAACTCGATGCAGGTATACCTTTGTATTCCGAAATACTAGGTGTTTTGTATATAAAGATGACATTCTGATATGAACATCAGATGTTGGACATAGTAAGGTCAATGATGAGTCGCATTGAGCTACCAATTTCCTTTTGAGGATACGCATTGAACAGTGCAATATTTATTTGAATAAGGTTCCGTCAAAGTCTGTTGGACAGACTCCATATGAAATATGGACAGGAAAGAAACTGAGTTTCTCATTCCTGAAGATTTGGGGATGTTGGGCATATGTTAAACATTTGGATGGTACCAAACTAGAACCCAAATCAGATAAGTGCCTATTTGTAGGTTATCCTAGGGAAACCAAAGGATATTACTTCTACCACCCACAAGAGAACAAGGTATTTTTTGCTCTCCATACGATTTTCCTCGAAAAGGAATTCCTAGATGCAGTGGTAAGTGGGAGGAAAGTAGAACTCGATGAAAAATCATAGTGATACTATTCTGTCACCGACCCCTCACGGAACACGAACAGTTCATCAGTGATGAAACTATTCCACAATCTTCTCATACACAAGAACCGTGTAGGTCGGAGAGAGTTAGAAAACTACCTGAGAGTTACGAAATTACTCAAATTGATCGGATGAATTTCAATACTTTTCTTTGTTGTGTAGAAGCTCCAAGCCTCCAAATTGAATTCCAAACTCTAGGATTAGTTTCCCTATCACCTTCATTTGTCTCTTTAAAGTGCTAGCTTTGTAGAATTTTGCAACAAAATTCCATGGGAGAGAAAGCAAGGTCACAGTTTTGTGAAGAAATAGAATAATGAATAGTAGTCCAACTTGTTTCCAAAACTAAATTGACTTCTTTATATATTAGGTTGAGTGGTTGTTTAGGTTTGAGTGTAGAAAAAGCAATCCAAGCTTTCACTCAACCAATTACCAAATTCCATCAAATGTCAAACACATTGATGTAAGTTGGAGGGCCCCACTTTAAATTCCAAATTTAAGTCGGACAATCCAACACGCAACTTCGCTCGGGCCTGTGTTCATTTAATTCTGAATTAAACAAATTTGCCGTTGCGACTGAATTAAATCCAATTTAATTAAATAATTATGCCTTGTAAAATTATTATTAAAGCCGCTTATGAATTAATTCTAAATTAATTCGTTCGCTTGAATTAAAATCCAATTTTAATTCCACGTTGAAATCTAATTTCAATTAATATATCTAATATATTATTTCAGCCCAATTAATTAAATAGTAAAATCTGATTTCACTATTAAATTCATTTTGCCGATTAATTCCAAATTAATCGCGTTCTATCTTCTCGACGAATTTAATCCCAGATAAATTCTCGACGCAATTAATCCGAGATTAATTCTTTCTTTGATGATTAATCCCAGATTAATTCTTATCGTAATTAATCCCAGATAATTTTCTCTCTCATAATTAATCCCAGATTAATTCTTGTTCGAGTCAAATATCATCGGTGAATCTTTGGGAAGCGACCCAAGATATCCCTGGATATGTTGGCAGTAAATACGGTTATCGGACTATCCGAACACGTGCGTACCCGGTACCACGTTCTTACCAATTTACAAGACATGGTTGGCTTCTAGCAAAGCACCGTCCCTACCCAATTCTCTAAAAATATTATTTTCAGGAATATATAATCTTTATCTGGCGTAGTATACTAAGTATTACGTATAACGATCCAATATCGGATGTCACATACTAGGCCTGGGGCTGGAATTTTGTCTGCCCCGTACGAAGTATATATCGGATCACTGGCATCTAGTCTCCATAATTAGATAATCATGACCTAGTCATATTATCTCGATTACTGTAGTACTTAAGAGTACCAGTTTTGTATCCATGCGTGATCATCATCTGCATATGACTGAAGTGATACTTCCATCTTGACATCACACCCAACATACTACGATTCTCAGTATACCCAGAAGAGGCATACACATAACCTGTTAAATCTACGGACGACCAAAACCAAAGTATACTGATTGTCGTAAGTATTAGTGATGCAAGTCTTGTTGGTAAGCGGCCGTGAGTGCACAGCGGAAAATTAAATAAATTAAATTATGATGTCGCTATCCCTTTGCCCAAGACCTATTTGTTTTTATTATTCTACAGGACTAGGCATGTTACTATATATTCTAAGCATAAAAACTCATAAAACATGCAAAGAACATAAACCTAAACATGCTAAATATCATAAGGACTCTAATTAAAATAAAGAAAGGAAAAGACTTACTTGAACCGAAGACTCCTCCAGTCCTCCCTCTAATCTACAAGCTTTTCTCGAACTCAGTAAGCTCTTCCACGTTCCAAAGAGCCACCCAAGTGTGTGGCCTCTAAAGGTGCACACACCAAAACCAAAACTCAAGGGCAAGACTACGCCTTGAGTGAACGGGTATTTTGCCCTTGGTGCTAGCCTAGGCAAATACCTCAAAACTTTTAACTCGAGGTTCCTCTAGTCAATTAGACTTAATGATCCTGAAAATCAGTGGCTTACTCTTAAACTTTAGAGTTTCTCACTTATATAAACCCAAGATATGAAAGGTTTGGAGCAAAAATTTGTAAAGAATTCTTTGGGTTTGTATAGTGCTCCAAAGACAACAAAATTAATTAAGAATCTGATGTGGGATAAAAGCTAATTTAATCTTAGCCATTGGATCTTAATTTAGTGGTTTAATGAGATTATAAGACCCTAATAAGAGTTTGGGTCGAATTGGAATTCAAAACAAATAACAAAAAAAATTATTATTAATGTTACTAGTCACGTTTTTTTTTTATTCCAATTCCTAAAGTGCCCCTATCGTCATTCACCAATCCCTAAGCCACTATGGAACCTTATAAATGATATGTTCAATAATTAAACACATTGAACCATTTATGAACAATTCCTTCATCAATCAGATATGCTGGTAAATTTGTAATGTGTACTGTTAACCATTGAATACGACTTTGTTGTGTGTGACCTTTTGGGTTCCCCTCAAGTTGGACATGAAATGAATCGTGATAATTTAATCGAACATAAATTATACTCCGATCAGATGGTCATTCGATTTCAATGACCAAGGTTGACATCTAGCAACATGCCAAGCCCCCCAAATGAGAAAGAAAGATATATATACTGTATGCGATTTTCATATGATACGGTCCCTCGCCTCACTGTATCTCCACCGTTTGACCTAGGGTATGGAAAGTGTCTACCCATATAGTCAAAGGTATTATATTGATAGTGTCATTAATCGTGCTAACCCAAGAATCTCACATGATTCTTCCGCTGCGGCCACAGTCTCAAGTACTGATCACACATATCAACCCACGAATTGGAATACTACTCTTATAAGAAAATATTATCCGAGAGTGTGGCGATTCTCTGTTGTATATTTACAAACTTCATGTGTTTCAACAAATGACCCAATCATACCCTTATGACCGGATCTTTTGAACCGGGGAAGGAGAATGTAAAACTTATTTGATCCACACATAAGATTATAAAGACCTCAAGTCTAAGGACTAGTCATCCAATTGATACATGAAAGTTCTCACAGACACATAGGATAAACACTCCATGTGAAAACTTTCGGCGGTCAGTTCGATGGACAATAGCAACTCATGCATCCATGTGATACACCAAGCAGACGGATCTCCGCTAGTAACCTATGAGATCGGATACCCCACTTATGGGCGGATCATATCATCATGCTAGTCTCTCCGCTTTGTGAACGCCCAGATTATTCACAAAACTATGACTAAGAATGTTTAAGAGTAATTATTCTCATAAGACGTGGAAGACATCACCTTATTACTCCAAAGGCTTTATTACAGTGTTTGATGATTCATATAATTTTTGTAAGACACGTATAATAAAGATTTCCATTTTATTAATTAATAAAAATATTACATATACATGTACATATAGACCATCCACAAGTTGGGTATAGGGCAAATCCCTAACAATCTCCCACTTGCACTATAGCCAACTACTATGAATCTGGACACCATACTCCCGGGTGTGCCTATCATGCTTTTGTTAAGTCAGCCTTTTAGTAAGAGAATCTGCAAGATTATCTTCTGTGTGTATTTTCTCAATATTAACTTCTTTTAGCTCAATAATCTCCATGATGAGATGAAATCGCCTGAGTACATGCTTGGATTTCTGGTGGGACCTTGGTTCCTTTGATTGAGCAATGGCGCCCGTGTTGTCACAGTACATCGTGACACCATTCTTTATCATGGGAAGCACTTCCAGCTTTGTGATGAACTTCTTTATCCAGACTACTTCTTTAGCTGCCTCAGATGCTGCAATATACTCGGCTTCAGTGGTAAAGTCCGCTGTAGTTGACTGCTTTGAGCTTTTCCAACTGACAGCACCGCCATTCAAAGTAAACAGATATCCTGTTTGGGATTTTTTGTCATCTATATCGGTCTGAAAGCTCACATCATAGTAACCAATGACTTTCATCTCAGAACAATCTTCGTATGTCAAAAACACATCCTTAGTTCTCCTCAGATACTTGAGGATTGTTTTGACAGCTGCCCAGTATTGCTCACCAGGATTTGTTTGATACCTGCTCGTTATGCTAAGAGCACAAGAGACATCAGGTCTTGTACATAGCATGTCGTACATGATCGATCCTATTGCTGAAGCATAAGGGATCCTACTCATACGCTCTCTATCTGAAGGAGTATGTGGACATTGCTCCTTAGATAATTTGATTCCATGACAAGTAGGTAAATTACCTCTTTTGGAATCTTCCATTTTGAATATTTTCAAAACTTTATCTATGTACGTAGATTGAGAAAGTCCTAACAACCTGTTAGATCTATTATGGTAGATCTTAATGCCGAGGATGTAGGCTGCTTCTCCCAAATGTTTCATGGAGAAATTCTGAGATAACCATTGTTTGATGGCTTGCATCATGGGAATATCATTCCCGATGATTAATATGTCATCGACATATAATACAAGAAATACAACAGCTCTCCCACTACTTTTCCTGTAAACACAAGGCTCGTCTACATTTTTGATGAAGTCAAATTCTTTGATTGTCTCATCAAATCATATATCCCAACTTCTGGAGGCTTGCTTGAGTCCATAAATGGATCATTTAAGCTTGCATACTTTATTATGATCATCATTGGATGCAAACCCTTCAGGTTGTGTCATATAGACTTCCTCTACGAGGTTCCCATTATGGAAAGCTGTTTTGACATCCATCTGCCAAATCTCATAATCAAAGTGTGCAGCTAGTGCCAGTAAAATTCGAATTGACTTTATCATTGCAACAAGCGAGAAGGTTTCATCATAGTCAATTCCTTGGATTTTTCTATAACCTTTCACCACCAACCTAGCCTTAGAGGTTTGGATGTTGCCTTCTGCATTAGTTTTACGCTTGTAAATCCACTTGCAGCCTATGGGTTTTATCCCTTTAGGTGCATCCACCAAGTCCCAGACTTGATTCTGATAAATAGAGTCTATTTCGGATTTCATGGCCTCAAGCCACTTGACTGAATCAATGTCACGCATTACTTTGTCATAACTGATGGGATCGTCATTATCAATGACCTGATCATGTTCTTTATCAATATGGAAACCATATCTTTCAGGCTCATATCTTTCCCTACCAGACCTTCTAAGTTCATAACCTTATGGTTGTTCGGTCGCTGCCCTTTTGACGGGCATGGGGCTTAGTTCTATGTTAGTTTGTTCTTCTCGTACCTTATCAAGGTCAATTCTACTCCCACTATATTTCTTGAGAAGGAATTCATTCTCTAGAAATTTAGCATTTCGTGAGACAAATGTTATTTATTCATTTGGGACGTAGAACACGTATGCTCTTGAGTTCAAGGCATATCCTACAAACTTACATTTAATTGCCCTATCATCCAATTTGTTAGTTTGTGTGAGCTTAACATATGCGTCACATCCCCAAACTCTTAGATAACTAAGACTAGGACGTTTCCCAGACCATAACTCATATGGTGTTTGACTAATAGTCTTGGAATGAACTTGGTTTAGTAGTAGTGTTGCAGTTTCTAAAGCAAGACCCCAAAATGAAAGAGGTAGATCCGTGCCTGGCATCATTGATCAGACCATATCTAATAATGTCTGATTTCTCCTTTCGGAGACCCCATTATATTGTGGAGTTCCCGGATGAGTCACTGGGAAACAATGCCATTTTCTCTCAAGTAATCTTGAAATTGTCGCTTAAGTATTCACCACCTCGGTCAGACCTTAGTGACTTAATACTTTTATTAAGCTGGTTTTCTACTTCAGCTTTGAAGACTTTGAATTTCTCAAAGGATTCAGATTTGTACCGCGTAAGGTACACATACCCATATCGTGAGTGATCATCGATAAAGGTAATAAAATAGGAGAATCCACCTCTAGCGGTGACTGACATTGGTTCGTATACATCAGAGTGTATAAGTTCTAATGTCTCCGCTGCTTGCTGTCCTTTACCTTTGAATTGTAATTTGGTCATTTTACCAAGTAAACAAGACTCACAAGTTCCATAAGGTTAATATTTGAAGGGTCTGAAATACCCATCCTTATGTAGCTTAGTTATTCTTGTTTCATTGATATGACCTAAGCGACTGTGCCATATAAGTGATTCATTGAGATTATTCGAGTTAACGTTGTATATATTAGAGGTTGAACATTCTTTGTTAGTTTGTAAGACATAGATACCATTATTCAAAATACCATCTCCATATTTTATTTCATTGAAATAAATAGAACATTCATTACAACTTATTAGGCATGAAAAGCCTTTATTACATAAAAAAGAAATTGAAATGATGTTCTTTACTAGAGAATGTACATAAACACAATCTTCTAAGTCTAAAACTAAACCATTCGGCAAAACTAATGAATAAGTCCCCACGCACAATGCAGCCAGTTTTGCTCCATTACCCATGCGTAAGTCAACCTCCCCATGACGGAGTTTCCTACTGTTTCTCAGGCCCTGCACATTGTTACACAAGTGAGTCCCACAACCGGTGTCAAGCACCCAAGTAGAAGGTTCAGAGTTTTGAGAATATAGTTCAATCATATACAACATACCTGAAGCATTGGGCTTCTTGGCCTCTTGGGCTTCCCTAGCTTCCTTGGCTTTCAAGGATCTGCAGTGTTTCTTCCAATGACCATTCTTTCCACAAAAGAAACATTTCCTCTTTCCCTTTTTTTCTCCACCTTACCATTAGGCTTTAAGTGATCTAGAGCCTTGTCATTGGCCTTATTTTTTTTGGGCCTCGTGGCTTCAGGTCCGTACCCGTAAGCATGACAGAGGTTTTAAGCTTTGGTTTCAAGTCCTTCTCTGCTTGCTTTATCAGATTGTGCAATTATGCTAAAGTAGCTTCTTTATTAGACAGATGAAACTGTATAATAAAGTTAGAGAAGTCTTTTGGTAAGGACTGAAGAATTAGATCATGATCTATCTCATGATCCATGATGAACCCGAGGTTGGCCAATTTTTTAATATGTCCAATCATCTTAAGCACATGTCCACTAACAGATCCTTCCTTATACCTTGTTTGGAATAAGGCACATGACACTTGGAATCTCTTGGTATGAACGGAAGTTGCATACAACTCCTTCAAGTGAAAGATGATGGTTTGAGCATCCATATCTTCATGAGCTTTCTGAAGTTCGTCCGACATAGAGCTAAACATTATGCAAACTGCTTGCTCATCATCATCGACGTGTTTCATCCAAGCATCAAATATATTTTGGTCAGCATCTTCTGCGGGTTCAGAGGGAAATGATCTTTCAAGAACATAGAAAATATTTTCTTGTCGTAAGACAATTTTAAGGTTTCTAAACCAGTCATTGTAGTTGTCCCCTTTGAGCTTATGCTCATCAAGGATGGAACGAAGTGATACTCTGTTTTCCATTTGAATGTTTGTGAAATATTTTAACCCACCTGTTAAGAGAGAATGTTGAAATTAGGAATATGTTTTTATTAATGTTTCATAATAACATAGGCTTTTAATATTATGAAGTCGCTCCCACTCAAATGTTTTAAAATTTCAAGCAAATCGCATCAACCCCAATATGATGGATTTCTTATTGGCAAGGATCCCATTATCATCATTTCATAACTCCGACTAGGGCTGGTCATTATAAAATATGATAAATAGGTAGGTTCCCAACCAATTTATGATATAAGACCATTAGGTAGGTTCCCAACCAAAAATGCCATAGCTTATGCTAGTCCTTGTGGACACCCAATCTTTGCCATTAAGTTATAAGACCACGCCTAAGGTTCGCTGCATCTTATGACTCAGAAAAGTCAAACCATTGTCAATAGTATGATTTAGGGACAAATTGGTATTGGTCAGTCTGGTAAAGCCTAGTCCTACCAATACGGTTTAAGCCCTTTGGGTCTATACTTTACAATGGGAGGTAAATTTTAGGCTTAAATTATTATTGAGGATTTTAGCAAGTTTAATTGAATAACTGTCAAATGGATTCCTCCATTGAAAATTCCCCAGAGGGAGGGTGGAGCGAACTCTCTTAAATACCCTTACCTCTTAGGCTCTTATTGCCTTGGTGACATGAATAAATAATAGATCCTCCAAATTAGTCCAACACTTTAAATATGCTTTAAGGTAAGCTTTGAGTAAATGATTATCTAGATGTCTTCACAGCTTTTCCTTTTGGCTATAAAAAGGTTGTGGGTGAAGGAAGACACCAAATCATTATCTAACTCTAGTAATAACTTTGGTTAAATTAACTTTAGTTTGGAAAGTTTTATTAACGTCTTGGTCCCACCCCATTTGTATTTTTTATAATGTCTTTTATTATAAACAAGTTATTTATATTTATTTGCCTTAAAGGTAATAATCTCTAAGTTCATCATGGAATAATTACTTAGCTAAAGGATAAACAATACACTCTCTATTTCGTTAGAATGTCTCTAGATGCTTGCACCCTAAAATAATCATGCCAATTTTAATCATACATAGAATCATCAAGCATATGAGTTTTAATATGTTGGAATTATTTTAGGCATTAAATAACTTTGGTTAATATTTAATTATGATATTGCATTTTATTTTATTCAAATAAATGTACTATTCACGTTTTTTGCAGAGGCGTGAAATTTAAATGCAATTTTAGAATTCAAATCTTAACCAAATCAGGTAAAACTTGTACCTAAAAGTACGTTCAGGGTGTTAGCTTTCCAACGACCTTTTACACACCCAATTTCGATTTCAGATGAGAGAGAACTAATAAAAAAAAATGGCGCGCTGATACCACTGTTGGGAAGCGGCCGCGAGTGCGCAGCGGAAAATTAAATAAATAAAATTCTGATACCGCTATCCCTTTGCCCAAGACCCATTTGTTTGGATTATTCTACAAGACTAGGCATGTTACTATATATTCTAATCATAAAAACTCATAAAACATGCAAAGAACATAAACCTAAACATGCTAACTATCATAAGAACTCTAATTAAAATAAAGAAATAAAAAGACTTACTTGGACTGAAGACTCCTCCAGTCCTCCCTCCAATCTACAAGATTTTCTTGAAATCATCAAGCTCTTCCACGTTCCAAAGAGCCACCCAAGTGTGTGGCCTCCAAAGGTGCACACACCAAATCCAAACCTCAACGACAAGACTACTCCTTGAGTGCACGGGTATTTTGCCCTTGGTGCTAGCCTAGGCAAATACCTCAAAACTTTTAACTCGAGGTTCCTCTAGTCAATTAGACTTAAGGATCCTCAAAATCAGTGGCTTACTCTTCAACTTTAGAGTTTCTCACTTATATAAATCCAAGATATGAAAGGTTTGGTGCAAAAATTTGTAAAGAATTATTTGGGTTTATATAGGTGCTCCAAAGACAACAAAATTAATTAAGACCCAAAGTGTCACTATTTATACATATCATGGTGTTGTTGTATAAATTAACTATGTGACAAATGAGATTGCACTCTTATCATTTGTGATTAGATCACCAAGATATATAAATGAAAGGAGGTCCTTATGATTTGTTCCTGGATTGAGAATGATATGAGACAGTATCAGTCCACGAAGGATAAATCATTAAATATCCCTAGTCAGAGTATTATCGAGATTGGACATCGATAAATACGTAAAAGACTAGTATTACATTTGTGCGCGTTGTGAGGGCACAAACGGCATAGTTCTCATATATTTGGGTTTATGATACTCATGCAAGTGTAATAGGAGGTTGTTTTTTACCGATGGTATGGGAAACAGCTTCGCTCTGGATAGACCCCCTCAGAATTACATTAGTAGTATGACTATGTGTCTATGGAAGTCCGAAATTAGGGTAGGTGTATTTGGTCTTAACCTGAGACTTGCACCGCTAATACTTGAGACAATCAATATACTTTGGTTTTGGTCATCCAGGGCTTTAACCGGTTTCTGTGTACGCCTCTTCTGGGTATATCGAGAATCGTAGTGTGTTGGGTGTGATGTCAAGACGGAAGTATCACTCCAGTCATATGGAGTTGATGATAGCGTATGGATACAGAACTGGTTCTCTAAAGGGTTGCAACCATCGGGATAATATGACTTGGTCATGATTATCCGATATTAAAGAGACTAGTTGCTCGTCATCTGATATATGCTTCGTACGAGGCAGACACTGTACCAGCCCTAGGTCTTGCATGTGATCATTCGATACTGGATCAAAATACGCAATACTACATATACTACGCCTGATATAGATCCTTATATTCATGTAAGGATATTTCTGGAGAATTGGGTAGGCATGGCGCTTTGCTAGAAGCCAACCTTGTCTTCTAAATCGGTATAAATGTAGTACTAGGTACTTACGTATTCGGATAGTCCGACGACCAAATTTACTGCCAACATATCCGGGGATCTCATGGGTCGCTTCCCGAAGATTCACCGATGACGTATGACTCACACTTTAATTAATCTGGGATTAATTAGATGAGAGAGAAAATTAATCTGTGATTAATTGAGGAGATATTTTATCTGGGATAAAATATTAATTAAAGAGAGATAACGATTTATTTGGAATTAATCGATAAATTAATATATTCGATATATTAAACGAAATTGGATTTTGACGAAGAATTAAAATTAGATTTTAATTCGAGCGAACGAGTTAATTTAGAATTAATTCGTTAGCGAAGTGAATAGTGTTTTCGCTAGGCATAATCATTTAATTGCGTCGTAACGGAAAATTCATTAATTTGGAATTAGCGAACCCGAGCCCGGGATTATTTACGACCGTATTCACATTTCAAATTCGAATGTGGCACGCAAGTCAAATCAAGCATCAAATCGCTAGTCGCATCTAGCGTCACATCATTCGTCAATCAAGTGATAGATGTCTTTCACTTTGAGTGATTGACGCAAGTCAATATTCATGAGTGATGTGAGTTGATGGAGTTGTTTGAAAGACATTTACAATTTTTTATTGGTATTTGACTTTTTGGTTTTGTGTATTAGATATACAAAAACCTAAAAACAATTCATTAACTCTCTCTCTCTCTCTTGGTTCACGAATTTGGAGCCAATTGTCTTCTCTCTCACACACGGTCTTGGACCATTTCTTGTTCTGTTTTTCTGGGAAAACTGTGAGCAAGAAGGGAAGCAAGTGTGATGATTTTACGGTAAAATCATCAAGAGCTAGCACTCCGAGAGACATGCGAAGGTGATAGGGAAGTCCACCCATGAGCATGGAAGTTTATCACAAAGCTTGGAGCTTGATGGAGGACCTCACATGGCTGAAAATGGAGGAGGGACAGCATCTCACTGCCGTGACTAACCAGTGAGCAGAAAATGAATTTTTCGTTGCCTCTCGCGTCGCTCAACCGATCGATGTAAGTATTCCGCAACTTCCTCGATTGTATTCGCACTTATTTCTTGCTTGTAATTCGATCCTCGGGGCCTAGAAACTCCAACAATTGGTATCAGAGCGATTGAAAAGCATGAAATTTGATTAGGGCTTAAAATTTGGGTAAAATGTTTTTGAGCATGATTTAATTAAATTGGATGAATTAGTATTCTTAAATGTGTTTTAATTGAAGATTGATTGGATAAATTTGATGAAATGTTGTTTGGAACAAATTTCCCCAAATGTCTTAGCTTGGCCGAGAGGTGTGGAGCCCTAATTCTTGGTAATTTTTATTTCGTTGATCATTGGATGACTTGAAACGATTTGGGAATGTTGATTTAATGTCGATTGTGGATTTAATTGGATTGATACCGAATCGGACACAAATTGCCCAAATTGCCGAGAGCTAAAGCATGTGAAATTGGGTTTGATTTTTTGTTTAATTGTGTTGGACATGATTTAATGTTGATGAGCATGATTAATTGTACAAATTGGGTGTTTTGGAAATATTGATTTGGGTAATTAATAATGATACACTTTGGTAATGAAATTGGGAATTTGGAATTTGGTAATTTAATTATTTGGGCCTATTTTGTGAAATTGGGCTTAAGTGTTCTAATTGGGCTTATTGGGCTTGGTTGTACTAAGTTGGGTTTAGGCTAAATTGGTTGGATCCAATTAGGCCCAAAACGCTTCCATAAAGCCCAAATGCGACTAATGGACCTTTAAAGTTTAATTGGGCCTAATGGGCCTAAATTGATTTCTAGGCTTATGGGGTACTCCCGATTGGACTTTGGTTATTGGGTTCGAAGTGAGTTGACCAAAAGTCCACGCTTTAAAGAAATTAATTAAGAGCCCATTGGACTTTAATTAAATTGACGTTGGACGTTAATCGGGCTTTGAGACCCGTAGCGATTAAATTTGGAATTTAAGTCGTAAAGGTTCGTCAAATAAAGTGTAGTATTTAATTTGGAATTAAATAAATGGATTAGTACTAAATACAAATTGAATTGGATTTAATTTTGTAGTTTAATTTAATTCGAGAATTCGTACTTTAAGTACTTATTCGCAAAATGAGTTTGACTCGCGCAAAATCAAATCGTTGTTTGAACATTGGATGGTCACTAATTATCAGATTAATTAATTTGATTAGATTGATTGATAACATGCTTGTGTGAATACATGGTTGCGATGCATGAATAATGTATATCGGATGGATATTAGATGGGTGGGGCAATTTTAGAAATTGTTGTAATAAATTTGGAATTTATTAATTGGACCTGCGTGTCCAGCCTTATCACCTCCTTATTCTTTGTATTCTCTTCTCACATATTCCCCTCAATGTAAATGAGGTTTCTTTAGAAGTGTAGTGTAACGGGTAGAAGTAAATACATGTGCTAGCGGGAGAGAGAAATGAAGAGATTTGATCTAGGATCAATGTGTTAAGTATCCATCCGCATATCATTATTATTTATTCATATGCGCTTTATTATGTGTTTAGAATGCATGTTTAAGGGTGTATGATGATGAGACCTTAACAAAGATAATAAATTGGTTTCCAATTTGCACGCGAAAAACCCTCACAAAATATTAAGCGTTTTTCCTTCCATTGAGTGATTCTTACTCCAGATATAAGACTGGCATTGGTTTATTGGCCAAAGTCAATACCTTTTTCCGTCAAAGATGTGTTTGAATCACGAGAGCTTTGTTCCATATCGGTGTCTTGTCCAAGTTGTGGTTTGTTGGCCAAAGTCAAGACCACTTCTTGTCCATCGACATTGATTACGAAGCTTTCCATGGTCAGTGGGTCGCGCTTAACTGGGATCACTAAGTTTGTTATGCCAAAGCCAAGGCTTAGTTGATTCAGAGGAAAAAGGTTAGGCAATATATTGGATATATTGGCATATATATTGTATATATGTTTCGGACTTGGATGTCCCCCTACTGGATCTAGGAATTGGATTGGATCCAATTGATCTTAGAGAGCTACCTAGTTAATTATCATACAATTTGTTGGCCAAATTCAAGATTGTGTGATATTTAACGGGATCCTAGCCCGCTAGGAAACACGGTTTCCCGAGTACTCGACAGAGGGTTAGAGGCTCGCCGAAAAATAGTGGGAGGCAAGAATTGAATTTGCAATATTCATTTAATTACTTGTCATACGCGCTCCAATCAAATATCATTCGTCACATAAATTAAATGTTAGTTGGACTAATATTTTAATTGTTGTTTTAATTAACAGTTGGACTGTATTCAAACTATTCACTTATATTTGATTATATAATTGGATTATAATAATCAATATATTTGATTTAATTAATTATAGTTGATTAAATAGTTGGACTATAATAATCATTATAATAAATAGTACCTAAATCATTAATTAAATAGTTGGACTATTATAATCAAGATAATGTGAAAGATTGACATTTAAAACATAATCCTAGGGAAAATGTATTTAAATGGTTTAATTTTCAAATTGGGAATAATTTCAGGATGGTCCTGGAAAATAATAAGTTACTTTATTTGATAAAATAACATATTATGCCTAAGCCCGGAGTTAAGCAAATAGTAGAGCATAATCTTTGGAAGATTCATGTAATGATAACTTAATGCTTAATCCATTAAGCTTGTCAAATAGACTCCTTAATTTCTTAATCAGAACTAAGGATTAGATCCTTAAAGTATGATAATGAAATTGAAGGATCTTCATAAATCTATCTTTAGATTTTAGAAGTACATATTGCAATAGGAAACACTTGGAGAGTTAATGACTATTCTCAAGAAGGTAAAGTCAAAGTTTGCAATAAGGCAAATAGCGCAAGGCACACCTTACTTCGATATTCTAGAAACCCGAGTCTTGGCCAAAGGCTTCTGGAGTGTTGAAACTGGCAAAGGCAAAATCATTATAATCTTCTAGGAAGATAAATGACATATCCCAAAATGTCTGCCTAAATTGTGGCAAACGGGATCGCAGAAGCGTGACTGCCGTTTGGACAATGCAGACATGAAGGAATTGAAGACGGTGCAAGGCTCCGTCTTCAAATATGTTTGCCATATTATGTTCACTACTAGTATTAAAATTGGATTTTAGATACTTAGTGTGATACATAAATATGTACTGATGTTCAGAATCTGCTATTAGCAGGATACTGACTTCCGATTGAGATTTAATCTGTGAATCGGAAACGGGATGAAAGTCTCTGTTTTAACCGTAGATACCTAAGTTTAGGAAATACCTTCGGGTATGTACTTAAATTAGGAAACTGTTATAATGTAACTAGTTTGACTAGATACATTATCTCTATATCAGTGTTTAACCCGCTGCGGGTGAACCTTTATATTCTATAACACTAAAGTTTTTTATTATATAAAGATGATATTGAGATAAGCACATTAGATGTGAATAACAGAATTTATATTTTGAATATAAATAAATCTCGAACATAAGACATGACAAACATATAGCTCAAAACTGATTTGATCAGAAGAAACTTCTGTGGCATTGTTGTCTGGGACACAATCAAACAAGACTCGTATATCCACACTTTTGAAGAGTGGGTACTATGACATATTTGATCCTATTCAAATAAAGTCTACGAATATAGTTTATTGGGCAAAGTGCCTAAAACACTATTTACTTCGTAAAAGTGAAAATGCCACCGATATGTTAGCCCTAGTTCATAGTGAAGCAAGTGGGCCCATGTCTAGCTAAGCTAGAGATGGATATGAATATTTCGTGACCTTTACGGATGTGGCATCACGTTATGGTTATGTGTTTCTTTTGAAGAACACAAATCGGAAACTTTTACAGTTTCGACACGAAATATACGAACAGATCCGCTAAAGTATTAAACTGTCATGGTAAGACCGTAATGGAAAATACTTAAGCAATAAGTTTCTAAAATACTTGAAAGAGTATAGTATTCTTTCAATGAGGACTCCTTCCGGAACACGTCATTTTGACGATGTCTCCGAACCGAGTAACCGAATTTTATTGGACATGATAAGGTTAATCATGAGTCGCTCTGAGCTACCATTTCCTTCAACGGATACACATAAGTTGGACAGTAATGAACCATAGCGTCACTATTTGTACAGATCATGGTGTTGTTGTACAAATTAACTATGTGACAAGGAGATTACGATTTTATCATTTGTGATTAGATCACCTAGATGTATAAATGATAGGAGGTCCCTATGATTAGTTCATGGATTGAGATGATATGAGACAGTATCAGTCCTTGAAGGATTAATCATTAAATATCCCTAGTCGTAGTATTATCGAGACTGGACATCGATAATGCGGAATAGACTAGTATTGCACTTGTGCGCGTTGTGGGAGCACAACGACATAGTTCTCATATATTTAAGTATTGGATACTTATGTAAATGTGATAGGAGGTTGTGTTTACCGATGGTGCGGAAACAGCTTCGCTCTGGATAGACCACTCGGAATTCCATTGGTAGTATGACTATGTGTCTATGGAAGTGAAAAGGGCAAAGGCAAAATCATTAAAATCTTCTAGGAAGATAAAAGACATATCCCAAGATGTCTGCCTAAATTGTGGCAAACGGGGTCATTGAAGCATGACTGTCGTATGGACAAAGCAGACATGAAGGAATTGAAGACGAGCAAGGCTCTGACTTCAAATATGTTTGTCATAAATATGTTCACTACTAGTATTAAAATTGGATTTTAAATACGTAGTGTGATACATAAATATGCATTGATGTGCAAAATCTGCTGTGAGCAGGATACTGACTTCAAATGAGATTAATCTGCGAATCGGAAACGGGACGACAGTCGCTATTTCAACCGTAGATACCTAAGTTTAGGAAATACCATTTGGGTGTGTACTTAAATTAGGAAACTGTTATAATGTAACTAGTTTGACTAGAAACATTATCTCTATATCGAGTATAACTTGTTGCAAGTATACCTTTATATTCTTAAACACTAAAGTGTTTTATTTTATAAAGATGATATTGAGATAAACACATTAGATGTGAATAACAATATTTATATTTTGAATATAAATAAATCTCAAACATATAATTTGACAAACAAATAGCTCAAAATGATTTGATCAGAAGAGACTTATTTGTGGCAGTGTTGTCTGGGACACAATTAAACAAGACTCGTATATCCACACTTTTGAAGAGTGGATACTAGAAAGGATTTGATTCCACTCAAATAAAGTCTACGAATCTAGTTTATTAGGTAAAGTACCTAAAATACCTTTTACTTGGTGTGAAAGTGTAAGAACCACCGATCTGTTAGCCCTATTCATAGTGAAGCAAGTGGGCCCATGTCTAGCTAGGCTAGAGGTGGATATGAATGTTTCGTGACCTTACGGATGTGGCATCGCGTTATGGTTATATGTTTCTTTTGAAACACAAATCAGAACATTTAGAGTTTTGACACGAAATAGACGAACAGATCGGCTAAAGTATTAAAACATCATGGTTTGACCATGATGAAAATACTTAAGCAGTAAGTTTCTAATATACTTGAAAAAGTATAGTATTCTTTCAATGAGGACTCCTCCCAGAACACGTCAGTTTGACGGTGTGTCCGAACGGAGAAATCGAATTTTGTTGGACATGATAAGGTTAATCATGAGTCGCTCTGAGCTACCATTTTCCTTCAAAAAGGGATAAACATTAACAGTGCAATACTTATTTTGAATAAGGTTCCATAAAAATCTGTTTGACAGATTTTATATTAGATATAAACAGGAAAGAAACTGGGCTTTCTCACTCATGATGATTTGGGAATGCTAGGCATACGTTTGGATGATACCAAACTAGAACGCAAATTGGATAAGTGCCTAATGTAATTGGTTATCCTAAGGAAACCAAAGTATGGTGCTTATACAAATCACTAGAGAACAGTGTAATTGTTGCTCACCATGCGGTTTTCCTAAGAGGAATACCGATATGCAGTGGTAAGTGGGAGGATAGTAAAACTCGATGAAAAATCGAAGTTATACTGTTCAAGGCACCAAGTCCTTAATGGAACAAAAACAGTTCATCAAGGATAAAACTGTACCAGTAATCTTCGAATACACAAGAACCGCGTAGTTCAGAGAGAGTCAGAAAACAACCTGGGGTATGGGTTTCTGATCTCACCTCATAAAGATGTCAATCTTATTGAGGAATACGAACTGACTACGTGTGAGGAAGTGATACAAGGTATCGACTCCCTATTATGGCAAAGTGCCATGAGTCCGAAATGGATTCCATGTATATCAACTATGTTTGGACACTAGTTATTGTACCGCAAGGCATTAAGCCTATTGGTACTATATAAGTCTTCAAGGAAGACATACATGGAAGGCAACATACCAACGTACTAAGCTAGGCTTGTAGTGGAAAGGTATCGTTATCAATATTGTGTTGATTACAACGAAATCTTTTACATGTTGCCACGTTAAATCCATTGGGATAATACTTACTGATGATGCATGTTTCATTCATGAAATATGGCAGCTGAACGTCAAAATTGCTTTCCTTAAATGGAAACCTCTTTGGATGATGTTTATAACATCCTGACGGTTTTGTCGTACCAAAACTAGCAAACAAGGTTTGCAGGTTAATTGATCCATGTTTAGATTGAAGCAAGTATTAGGTTCTTGGAACTATCGTTTTGATGTAATCATAATGGTGTATGATTTGATTCAAAACGCATATGATTCTTTTGTATGTAAGGAGGTTAGTGGGAGTGTACTGACAATGATGTCCTAAATAATGATGATATGTCATTTCTTGGAAATGATATTCCCATATTATAATCGGTGAAAGCTTGGCTTTTATGAAAACTCTCCGTAGAATTCTTGGGAGAAACAACCTTTATTCTAGGAATAAAGATCTACTGGGATAGATTTAAAATTGTTAACACTCTCTGAGAACTCGTACATTGAAAAATGTAAGTAACCTGGTGTCTCATATGATTTGAGCATATGGAGTCACAAACAGGTCAATCCAAGTGATAGTCACTGGATTGATAATAAGAACATCCGTTAGTATCTTAGAGAACTAAGGATGATGTCTTAAACTATGGAGATGGAGAACTTGAAGTGACTGGGATCACTGTTGCAAGTCTCCTAACCGATTAAGCGACTAAAAGTCATAACAACGGTACTATACAGTTTGAATAACGGTACAGTAAGCTAGAAATCTTCCAAGCAAGATGTTGTTGCCGAATAAACAACAAATGCGGGTTATTGCTGCAGCTGAGGCAGCAATAGAAGCCATCTGGGTCATTAACAAATCTAATTAGATTAGATATAGTTCTGTTAGCAGCTGAGCTAGGCTACATCACAGAATAAAGAATTAATGGTCTCATCAACGATCCAGATATATACTTCGACTATTCATCTGATTCGTTCGGATCATACATCGTGGCGATGTGATGATCGAATAAATTATATCAGACGATAATCATACAAATCCGCTGACGAAAGCCTTTCCTCAGCAGTTTGAGCGAACCGTACACAGTTCAGGTGTAAGACACGAGTGACTGGCTATAGGCCAAGTGGGAGATTGTTGGACAGTTATGACCCATAGCATCACTATTTTACTGATCATGGTGTTGTTGTACAAATTAATTATGTGACAATGAGATTGCGCTCTTATCATTTGTGATTAGATCACCTAGATGTATAAATGATAGGAGGTCCCTATGATTAGTTCCTGGATTGAGATGATATGACATATCAGTCCTCAAAGGATTAATCATTAAATATCCCTATCGTAGTATTATCGAGACTGCACATCGATAATGCGGAATAGACTAGTATTGCACTTGTGCACGTTGTGGGAGCACAACGGCATAGTTCTCATATATTTAAGTATTGGATACTTATGCAAGTGTGATAGGAGGTTGTGTTTACCGATGGTGCGGAAACAGCTTCGCTCTGGATAGACCCCTCGGAATTCCATTGGTAGTATGACTATGTGTCTATGGAAGTCCGATATCAGGGTAGGTGTATTTAGTCTTAACCTGAGACTTGCATCGCTAATACTTACGACGATCGGTATGCTTTAGTTTTGGTCGTCCAGGGCTTTAACCGGTTCTGTGTACGCCTCTGCTGGGTATATTGAGAATCGTAGTGTATTGGGTGTGATGTCAAGACGAAAGTATCACTCCAGCCATAGTGGAGATGATGTCACGTAGGATACGGTACTAGTGCTCTTAAGTACTGCAGTCATCGGGATATTATGACTAGGTCATGTATATCCGATAATAGAGACTAGTTACCAGACATCCGACATGTGCTTCGTACGGGACATACACAGTTTCAGCCCCAAGCCTAGCACGTGACAATCTGATACTGGATCGCAATACGCAATACTACGTATACTACGCCCAACAAAGATTATATATTCCAGTAAGAATATTTCTGGAGAATTGGGTAGGCACGGTGCTTTGCTAGAAGCCAACCATGTCTTGTAAATCGGTAAGCACGTGGTACCAGGTACGCACGTATTCGGATAATTCGATGACCGTATTTACTGCCAATATATCCAGAGATCTCTTGGGTCGCTTCACAAAGATTCACCGATGACAGTTGATTTAAATTAGAATTAATCTGGGATTAATTAAGAGAGAGAATTAATCTGGGATTAATTAAGATGGAGAAAATTAATCTGGGATTAATTGAGGTATTATTTAATCTGGGATTAAATGTGTTCGGAAGAGAGAGAACGTGATTAATTTGGAATTAATCGGTAGAATAAATTTAATAGTTAAATTTGATTTTTCTATTTAATTTATTCGTATTGGCTAAAATTAATATATCGGATATATTAATATGAATTGGATTTCGTTACGAAATTAAAGTCAGACTTTAATACGAATGAACGAATTAATTTAGAATTAATTCATAAACGACGTTCGTAATATATTTGCGAGGCATCATCATTTAATTAAATTAGATTTAATTATTTAGCGACGATAGTTCGTTTAATCGGATTAAACGGAACCGCGCCGCGGCAAATGTTCGTAGAGACATTTTGAGTTTTGAATTCAAAATGGTGGGGCCCACTTCACACATGTCACACATGTGAGTGGTGGTTGGAATGATTGGCATTTATGCCAAAACCACTTACTTTCCAACCACTTGGTTTAGGTGAAACCAAATTACCCACAATTACATGGTTTTGGTGAAAAGTTAAAAACCCTTAAACAAAACCCAAGCCTCTCTCTTCACACTTGGGTAACACATCTTTTAAAAAATGAAAAACCCTAATACACAAGGGATATGGGCGTGAATGGCATTCTCCATTCTCTTTGATTTTGTGGCAAAATCAACAAAGCTAGCACTTGGAGAAATCAACTAAGGTGATAGGGAAACTACTTCAAGAGTTGGAATCATCACTTAAAGCTTGGATCTTGGAGATCTCTTCTCAAAATTTTAAAGCTCAAATCCGTTCATTGTAAGTATATTCCGCAACTTATTTTTGAATTTATGAACACCTTTACATGCTTATTAGATCCTTGGCATGTTATTTTGAATAAGGTTCCATAAATATCTGTTTGACAGATATCATATTAGATATAAACAGGAAAGAAACTAGGTTTCATTCCTGATGATTTGGGTATGCTAGGCATATGTTTGGATGATACCAAACTAAACCCAAATTGGATAAATGCCAATTGTAGGTTATCCTAGGGATACCATAAGTATAATACTTATATAACTCACAAAGAACAATATAATTATTGCTCGCCATGCGGTTTTCCTAAGAGGAATACCGATATGCAGTGGTAAGTGAGAGGATAGTAAAACTCAATGAAAAATCAGAGTAATACTATTCAAGGCATCGATTCCTAATGGAACATAAATAGTTCATCAAGGATGAAACTATACCTTTAATCTTCGAATACACAAGAACCGCCTAAGTCGGAGAGAGTCAGAAAACAACCTAGGGTATGGGTTTCTGATCTCACCTCGTAAAGATGTCAATCTTATTGAGGTACACCAACTAACTACGTATGAGGAAATGATACAAGGTATCGACTCCCTAATTATGGAAAAGTGCCATGAATCTGAAATGGATTCCATATATATCAATAAGTTTGGATACTAGTTGATGTACCGCAAGGCATTGTGCCTATTGGTACTTATAAGTCTTCAAGGAAGACATACATGGATGGCAACATACCAACGTATAAAGCTAGGCTTTTAACAGAAAGGTATAGTTATCAACATTGTGTCGATTATGATTCAACCTTTTAACTGTTGCCACAATAAATCCATTTGGATAATGCTTGCTGATGCTGCATGTTTCATAGATGAAATATGACAGCTGAACAGGAAAATCCCTTTCTTGAAAAAGAAACCTTTTGGAGGATGTTTACAACATCCTGTTGGTTTTGTCGTACCAAAACTAGCAAACAAGGTTTGCAGGTTATTCGATCCATGTTTGGATTGAAGCAAGCATTAGGTTCTTGGAATTATCGCTTTATTGTAATCATAATGGTGTATGATTTAATTCAAAATGATATGATTCTTGTGTATATATGAGGGTTAGTGGGAGCGCACTGACAATAATGTCCTTTAAATAATGATAATATGTCATTTCTTGGAAATGATATTCCCATAATAAATCGACGAAAGCTTGGCTTTCATAAACTCTCTGAGAACTCGTACATTGAAAAATATATGTGACCTGGTGTCTCATACGCTTTGAGCATATGGATTCACAAACAGGCCAATCCAAGTGATAGTCACTAGATTAAAGTTAAGAACATCCATTAGTATCTTAGAAATCTAAGGATGTTGTCTTATACAATGGAGAAGGAGACCTTGAAGTGACTGAGATCACTGTAGCAAGTTTCCAAACCGATAAAACGACTATAAGTCGTAACAACGGTACTATACAGTTTGAATAACGGAACAGTGAGCTGGAAATCTTCCAAGCAAGATATTGTTACCGAATAAACAATAAATGCGGGTTATTGCTGCAGCTGAGGCAGCAATAGAAGCCATTTTGATCGATAATAAATCTAATTAGATTAGATATAATTTTGTTAGCAGCTTAGCTAGGCTACAACACAAGCTAAAGAATTAATGGTCTCATCAACGATCCAGATACATACTTCGATAATCAT
The DNA here is from genome assembly GCA_019454045.1 of Zanthoxylum bungeanum. NCBI lineage: Eukaryota > Viridiplantae > Streptophyta > Magnoliopsida > Sapindales > Rutaceae > Zanthoxylum > Zanthoxylum bungeanum. Next base: position 38,235 of record SKCR01032725.1, on the reverse strand, counting down.
TTGATACGTTCGGATCATACATCGTGGCGATGTGATGATCGAATAAATCGCATCAGATGATAATCATACAAATCCGCTGACGAAAGCCTTTTCTCAGCAATTTGAGCCAACCGTACATAGTTCGGGTGTCAGACACTCGAGTGACTGGCTATAGGCCAAGTGGGAGATTGTTGGACAATTATGACCCATAGCATCACTATTTGTACAGATCATGGTGTTGTTGTACAAATTAACTATGTGACAAAGGAGATTGTACTCTTATCATTTGTGATTAGATCACCAAGATATATAAATGATAGGAGGTCCTTATGATTTGTTCCTGTATTGAGAATGATATGAGACAGTATTAGTCCACGAAGGATAAATCATTAAATATCCCTAGTCAGAGTATTATAGAGATTGGACATCGATAAATATGTAAAAGACTAGTATTACACTTGTGCGTGTTGTGAGGGCACAAACGACATAGTTCTCATATATTTGGGTATAGGATACTCATGCAAGTGTAATAGGAGGTTGTGTTTTACCGATGGTACGGGAAACAGCTTCGCTCTGGATAGACCCCCTCATAATTCCATTGGTAGTATGACTATGTGTCTATGGAAGTCCGAAATCAGGTAGGTGTATTTGATTTTAACCTGAGACTTGCACCGCTAATACTTGCGACAATAATATACTTTGGTTTTGGTCATCTAGGGCTTTAACCGGTTTCTGTGTACGCCTCTTCTGGGTATATCGAGAATCGTAGTGTGTTGGGTGTGATGTCAAGACGGAAGTATCACTCCAGTCATATGGAGTTGATGATCACGTATGGATACAAAACTGGTTCTCTAAAGGGTTGCAACCATCGGGATAATATGACTTGGTCATGATTATCCGATATTAAAGAGACTAGTTGCTCGTCATCCGATATATGCTTCGTACGGGGCAGACACTGTACCAGCCCCAGGCCTTGCATGTGATCATCCGATACTGGATCGAAATACGCAATACTACGTATACTACGCCAAATATAGATCCTTATATTCCTGTAAGGATATTCCTGGAGAATTGGGTAGGCATGGCGCTTTGCTAGAAGCCAACCTTGTCTTGTAAATCGGTATAACGTAGTACTAGGTACTTACGTGTTCGGATAGTCCGACGACCGAATTTACTGGCAACATATCCGGGGATCTCATGGGTCGCTTCCCGAAGATTCACCGATGACGTATGACTCGCACTTTAATTAATCTGGGATTAATTAGATGGGAGAGAAAATTAATCTGGGATTAATTGATGAGATATTTTATCTGGGATAAAATATTAATTAAAGAGAGATAACGATTAATTTGGAATTAATCGATAAATTAATATATTCCATATATTAAACGAAATTGGATTTCGACGCAGAATTAAAATTAGATTTTAATTCGGGCGAACGAGTTAATTTAGAATTAATTCATTAGCAACGTGAATAGTGATTTCGCTAGGCATAATCATTTAATTGCGTCACAACGGAAAATTTGTTAATTTGGAATTAGCGAACCCGAACCCGGGATTGTTTGCGAGCGCATTCGCATTTCGAATTCGAATGTGGTACGCAAGTCAAATCAAGCGTCAAATCGCTAGTCGCATCTAGCATCACATCATTCGTCAATCAAGTGATATATGTCTTTCACTTTGCTTGTTATTCGATCCTCGGGGCCGTAGATACTCCAAAAGCTCACTTATATAAACCCAAGATATGAAAGGTTTGGTGCAAAATTTTTTAATGAATTATTTGGGTTTATATAGGTGCTCCAAAGACAACAAAATTAATTAAGAATCCGATGTGGGATAAATGCTAATTTAATCTTAGCCATTGGATCTTAATTTAGTTGTTTAATGAGATTATAAAACCCTAATAAGTGTTTGGGCCGAATTGGAATTAAAAACAAATAACAAATAAAAAAAATTACTATTCACATTATTTATTTATTTAATTATTTATTCCAATTCCCAAAGTGCCCCTATCGCCAATCACCAATCCCTAAGCCACTATGGAACCTCATAAATTACCTGTTCAATAATTAAACAGATTGAACCATTTATGAACAATTCCTATAGCAATCATTTATGCTGTTAAATTTGTACTGTGCACTGTTAACCATTGATTTAGACTTTGTTGTGTGTGACCTTTTGGGTTCCCCTCAAGTTGGACATGAAATGGATCGTGATAATTCAATCGCACAAAAGTTATCCTCCGATCAGATGGTCATTCGATTTCAATGACCAAGGTTGACATCTAGCAACATGCCAAGGCCCCCAAATGAGAAGGAAAGATATATATACCCATTATGTATGCGATTTACATATGATACGGTCCCTCGCCTCACTGTATCCCCACCATTTGACCTAGGATATAGAAAGTGTCTACCCATATAGTCAAAGGTATGATGTTGATAGTGTCATGAATCATGCTAACCCAAGAATCTCACATGATTCTTCCGCTGCGGCCACAGTCTCAAGCACTGATCACACATATCAACCCGCGAACTGGAATATTACTCTTATAAGAAAATATTATCCGAGAGAGTGGCGATTCTTTGTTGTATCTTTACAAACTTCATGTGTTTCAACAAATGACCAAATCATACCCTTATGAGCGGATCTTTTGAACCGGGGAAGGTGAATTTAAAACTTATTTGATCCACACATAAGATTGAAAAGACCTCAAGTCTAAGGACTAGTTATTCAATGGATACATGAAAGTTCTCACAGACACATGGAATAAACAATCCATGTGAAAACTTTCGGTGGTTAGTTTGATGGACACGAGCAACTCATGCATCCATGTGATACACCAAGCGGACGGATCTCCGCTAGTAGCCTATTGTAGGCACTGAATTTTTGCATATAAGTCCCGATGATAAGTCTCACCTGGAAACACTACCTCTTTAAGTTGTGGAAGTCGCGGGAAACGGACGTCGGAAGGGAAAAGTCACAAATTGATATCTTGTTGGACTAAATTCATTTTCTTAGCTGTGGTTTCGCTCGTTGGACCTCTGTTTTAAAATTCATCCTCAGCCCAAACCCCCGCAAGCCTACACACCACCAAGCCACACACTAAGCCCACCAAAAAGAACCAAACCCACGCCTAAATCCCCATAGCTCACACCCAAGCCCATTAAAATACATCCAAAATAATAAATCCACAGATTAAACACATGTTGAAATCCAAATAAATCACCTTTCCGAATTAAAAGAATCAAATCAAATCATATAAATCACATTCCTAATCCAATTAAATCACCTTCCAAAACTAAATAAAATCAAATCAAATCTCATCAATCACCTTCTTAATTAAATTGAATCACATTCCTAAACTATAAGAAATCAAATCAAATTACCTTCCTAAATTGAAGAGATCCTTTCCTTATAACACACAAATTAAATATCCCCATAATTACACAATATTATTTCCCTATTTGCATAAGGTAAACCCCAACCCTTGCCTATAAAAAGAAGCATAACCAAACCCTTAGATCCCTAGCTAGCTCATTCACCACATTCATGGCAGTCCACACAATTCTAAATCGTAAAGCTCTCGGCCTTCATTCATATTCTTTCTTCATTTCAAAGACTTTTGGCTCCCACCCCTCTCACCATACGGTAAAATAATAAACCCTGGGAACCAAAACATGAAACCCTAAATTAATTACTCCATGCAACCGACTGCCCTTCACTCACAAACACTCACGCAGCCCTCATTCAAGCATACGACCTGCCCAGCTTCACGCACATGGTCAACAACAACATCACTCACCAACCAGAAACCGTAAACTACAAGCACATCCCTCACGTAGCCAGGAGCCACTGCTCATTAACCCAATAATCCTTCAACAACCACGAAATGGCCCTCAACGTGACCTGTCCATTGCCATAAGATAAGCAGCCTTCACTAAAGCAAAATCCACCCCCACTCAGTAGACAAACACAAAGCCTTCACAACCCACTCGGCAGACACACACACTGCTAACGAACCCTAAAACAGCCCCCGAAACAGTCCCCGAAACAAAGCAAACAACAGCCCAAAACAGCGAGGCAATGAAGGAAAACAACGAACCAGTAAATCGGAAAAGTTGTGGAGCATCAACCCTTCCGACAAGCGCGTAACGCACTTCCAAGAGACGAGTTAAGAGGTTAGACCTGAGGGCACCCTTTTTATTTATTCCCGCACTTTCTTTCCATTATTTATTTTATTTCTTCGCATATATATTGTGGATTCATGAATGTTGTGGCCATGGGATGAATGAAATATATGTTATCTCTTGTGGTATATCGGATGGAAACCCGGACGTAAATTTCGTAGCTGAATCCGAATGGACGGTAGTGCGGTCTGCTCTCGGGATACAATGCCATGTACCACTTGAGAGACATACATATTTTGTTCATCTGATCTTATGTTTATTTATTGTTTGTTAGAATAGTATGTTGCTTTTATGCATGATTAGGTTGTTTAGTTGTTATTTTTTTATGCATGATTAGTTGATTATTTCCAAGCATGATTTAGTTATTTGTTTCGCATTAGGAACTTCATTATGTCTCTTCTACGTTTATGTTTAGATTATTATTTATTTACATTGCCATGCTTAGCGATTTAATGTAGGCATGAGATTGCATGCTTGCCGTTATTTCGAATTACTTTTATGTATGCAAACTTAAATATAGGTTATATGCAAACTTAGATATAGGTTGTATGCAAACTTAGATGTAGGTTACTGTTGCGTAGACTTGGTTAGATTATTTCACAAATCCATTCATTACAAGTGGCATAAGTAAGGGACCATTCCGAACCCAACGATTTGGTATTCCCTTGCGAGGGGTGAGTGCAGCCTTAAATATTTTCCCAGTTCACACTGGGTGGCGACTCCATTTTATTTCTCCGGTTTTGTTCCCCCGTGGGCTATTCCGTACACCCAACTAGGCCGCGAGCTTGGAACATCGTCGCTGATTTCTGTGTCCTACAGTCTGGCGACTCCACTGGGGATAAAAAATCGGCCCCGAAATAATGTCTTGTAATGTTTTTGATTTGTGCTTTAGTTAATCGTGTCTACAGTGGGTTAAAGGGATTTGATCTAAGACATTGTTAGAGCTAGGTAATGGTTTGGTGTCTTCCTTCATTCACTACCTTTCTATGGCCGAGAGGAAAAGCTGTGAAGACACCTAGATAATCATTTACCCGAAGCTCACTGTGATGGACTAATTTGGAGGACCTATTGGTTATTCCTGTCACCAAGGCGATAAGAGCCTAAGAGGCTTGGGTATTTAAGAGAGTTCGCTCCACCCTCCCTCTGGGGAATCTTCAATAGGAAATCCATTTGACAGTCAGTCATACACTATAACTCGTTGGCACGTACCTTACGATATAAAAAAGGTGCGCTCACTTGGTCGCTCGAACCCTTGAGTGAGGAGTCCTAGTTGTGGGCAATCCTTCGTCAGCGGGAGCCTTTGTCTACACCCCCGTAAACTCACATGTGAACCATAGTTGTAGGACTAATAGAAACTATCCCTTTATGCTTGCGTTTAGGACCGTCATGAGGTATGGGCTTGTTGGGCCATTTAAACTGGGACGAGTCCATGAGTTATGGTAATTGGGCCAAAAGCTTTTAAAATGCCAATGGGCCATTTTGCGTTTAGGCCTCTTATCATTTGAAGTCGTTTAGCCATGTTATCGCAAAAGAGTAAACCTGTTGGGCCTTTTCAACTGGACAAGTTCTCACCTCGCAATAATATGATTGAGTGCTTTAAAATGATAATGGGCCGACTTATATATCTCATACATCGCACGCATCTCATTCATCTCATGCATACACGCATCATGTTAACCCTTGTGTCTTAAAAGCCATCATAGATATCCGTTGGGTTAGGGGTAAGAGAGGGAAGACTCATCCAAAAGTCGTTAGCAAACATGAGCAAATCAGAGAATGAGGTATCTCGTATGGATCAGTTGGAGACTAGTCTCACTAAGGTTACCGAGCAGTTGTAAGCTTTGACTACCGCTATGGCTAATATGGTCGTGCCCCGTGCTGGGGGAGGCTCTGAGAATGTGGGGCGTGAGGACCCTCCAAACAGATTGAGTGATGATATCCCTGTCTTTGATGATGACATTGCTGAGTATGAAGCATGCACCTTTGGACTGACTGCGTTGATAACTTTGAAGGCTAAGAACGTCAAAGTTTACGGAGACTCGATTTTGGTAGTCCGAAAGATGCAAGGAGAATGGGAATTGAAGGAAGAATGGTTGAAACCCTACTTATTCCACCTCAGGAATCTGGCACAAGCCCTTCCCGATTGTAAATTCCAACACTTATCGCGGGAAGAGAACCAAATGGCAGACGTATTGGCTACACTTGCCATAACTTGGGAAAATTATAAGAAGTTAATGATGAGACCTCTGGTGTTGACAATGGCAAGCAAACCAGTTTATGAGATAGAAAGAATCTTGGAAGTAGAAGTCGATGATGGGAAACCCTGGTACTATGATATTCAGCGATACTTAGAACACAGAGAACTTCCGGAAGAAGCGAGCAGAAAATATAGGATAGCCATTCAGAAGTTGGCTTCTCAATATATGAGTTTGAAGGGAGAACAGTACAAGAGACAGGTGAATGGCATTCAGCTGAAGTGTTTAAGAAAAGAGGAGGCTCAGAAGACAATGGAAGAAGTACATGCCGGAGTATGTGGACCGCACATGAATGGGTTGAATTTTCCCCGCAAGATAGTAAGGCAAGGTTTCTACTGGTTGACCATGGAAGCTGACTGCACGAAACTGGTAAAGCATTGTCACGATTGTCAAGCGCACAGTAACTTGAACCATTTGCCGCACACAGAGTTGCATGGGCTGTCAGAGCCGTGGCCTTTCTGAGCATGGGGAATTGACATGATCGGAGAAATTCAACAGAACGCATCGAATAGACATCGTTTCATAGTAGTAGCAGTAGACTACTTTTCGAAATGGGTGGAAGCCGAGTCATTTCCCAACGTCACAGCAAAGCAGATGGAAAGGTTCATAGCCCAGAACATCATTTGTCGATATGGAATGCCGCATCATGTGGTAACACACAATGGAGTCCAGTTTCAGGGAGAAACGAAGGCAATGCTACAGAAGTATGGAATAGGACATCACAAGTCATCACCCTACAGGCCACAGGCAAATGGGGCTGTCAAGGCAGCCAATAAGATAATAAAGAAGATGTTAGCCAAAATGACGGAGAACTACAAAGATTAGGCCGATAAACTACCGTACGCCCTGTGGGGATACAGAACTTCTGTGAGAACAGCAACAGGAGCAACGCCTTACTCTTTGGTCTACGGAATGGAAGCAGTACTGCCAATGGAAGTTGAGATAGAATCTATGCGGGTATTAGCAGAAACAGATTTACCTGAACAAGAATGGGCCTCGCATAGATTTGAACAGTTAGCACTGCTGGATGAGAAGAGAATAAAGTCCTTACATCACATGCAGATATACCAGAAGAGGTTGGCTCGAGCAGTCAATAAGAAGGTGCGTCCTCCTAAAATCAGAAAGGGTGATTTGGTACTTAAGCAGTCAAAGCCGTCGACGACAGACCCGAGAGGAAAGTTCAGACCCAACTGGTAATGACCCTACATAGTCCATAAGGTAATACGAAACGGGGCAGTGAGACTGTCAAACTTAGAAGGGAACGAGTTCGCCAAGCCAATCAACATGGACAAACTGAAGCAATATTTCGCCTAAAGAAGAAGAGACAGAGAGAACTGGCAGAAGACCTAACCCACGGGATAGGAAATTCATCCATGCATGCATGCATACACGTAACGTACTTGCAATTTTTCTGTTGGTTCTGTGTTTGCAGGTTTCAGACAAAAGAGAACTGCACAATCACCAGAAGAGAACCAGCAGGAGGAAACTATAAGCAGACCTAGGGGGCGATCAGAGACATGCGTAGGCACACGGCGCCAAGGAGCACAATGATGGTCTAACCTATCAGGAACATAGAGTACCTCCACACATGCATACATACACATCGCATGCACGCATTTTTATTATGTTATTTTTTTTGTGTTCACCGGTCTCGAAGAAAAGAAGGAAAAACGGCAAAATACAAGCAAGCTGAGAGCAACAAAACAGTATCAACAGTTTTTAGAAATGGATCCCCAGGGTTGAGGCCCACATATAATCATCAGTTTTGGGAATGAACCCTCAGGGTTGAGGCCTGCGCTACCAGCAATTTTTGAGAATGAATCCCAGGGGCGAAGCCCACATTATTAGCGGTTGAAGAATTCCAGTGAAGTGAAAAAAAAAGGAGAGAGAGAGAGAAGTCTTTGATGGCTAAGTATATGTCCGGTGATGAAATTGTTTGCTATAACGAGAAACCTTAGAAATGATAAGTGCGAGATGTGCTCTCATCCGGTATTCTGAGTGGTTGATCGCGGCTAGACTCACGAGCAATTGATTACGAGATTTTAGCAGTAGAAGCTTGAGTGGTCGGCGAGATGACTAGTTGAAGAGATATCGGATCAGTGAATGACCGTTTGCCTAGATGTCCATCCTGGTTTACTTATGCTACGATATATGATATGGTTGGAAACAAAGAAAAAGTCTCTGAAAGGAAAAGGAAAAAATAGACCACCTATAACCGATAAATGTGAAGCTACCCATGGGCGAGTATTTGGACCACCATGAGGAGAAATGCTACCTTAAGGGTAGGTGTGTCGAAAAAAAATAGAGAAAGAAAGAAAAAAGAGAAAGAAAGAAAAGAAAAGAAAAAGTCAAAATGAAAAGAAAGAAAAGAAGAAGAAAACCATATCATGTTGAGTACAAGGGAGTAATCACATAGTATGACCAAGAAATCTAGGTTGGTTAGACCCACTGATCCAAATTCTCCGAGACAAAATCATCGAGTTGGCTTACTTAAAGATTAAGCTGCGAAAGATCCTTGGCACACACACACTAGGAGTCTAGTTCAGATCACTTATTCAGGCGAGCGGATTTGAGTGTATTAAGTACTTTGAAGGTTCTCTGGTTTCGACATGAATCATCCGTTGAGGACGAAAATATGTTTAGCTATTAGGATTATCTCGTGAGAAGTAGTACTTATGAGAGCAGTAAAGAACAGAAAAATGAACCAAGACTGGGGGCGACTAGTCTACCATTTCTCATACAGCACGGGTCGAGGACAACATCAGCATCAGTATCAGTTTTGGGGACGAGTCCCAAGGTCGAGGCCCATATCCGCATCAGTATCAGTTTTGGGATGCGTCCCAGGGTCGAAGCCCACATCATCATCAGTTTTGGGATGCGTCCCAGGGTCGAGGCCCCCGTTGTCAGCAGTTCCGGGATGCGTCCCAGGGTCGAGGCCCACTGTGTCATCAGTTGTAGTTCCAGGATGCGTCCTAGGGTCGAGGACCACTACATCATCAGTTTTGGGATGCGTCCTAGGGTCGAGGCCCACTACGTCATCAGTTGTAGTTTCTGGATGTGTCCCAGGGTCGAGGCCCACTACATCATCAATTTTGGGATGCGTCCCAGGGTCGAGGCCCACATTATCAGTGGTATTGGGATGTGTCCTAGGGTCGAGGCCCCCGTTGTCAATTGCAGTTATTGGGATGCATCCCAAGGTCTAGGCCCACTGTATCATCAACTTAGTTCGAAGTAGCAAGCAAGTCAGGTGGCAGCTGGCAAGCCAGGTACGTAAAATTGCATTGCATAACTTTTGTCACACACTGCACAAATCCCATCAAAGTGGGGGCGACTGTAGGCACTGCATTTTTTGCATATAAGTCCTGATAATGAGTCTCACATGGAGACACTACCTCTTTAAGTTATGGAAGTCGCAGGAAACAGAAGTCGGAAGGGAAAAGTCAGAAATTGATATCTTGTTGGACTAAATTCGTTTGCTTAGCTGTGGGTTCGCTCGTTGGACCTCTATTTTTAAATTCATCATCAGCCTAAACCCCCGTAAGCCACACACCAAGCCCACACACCACCAAGCCACACACTAAGCCCACCAAAAAGAACCAAATCCATGCCCAAATCCCCTTAGCTCACGCCCAAGCCCATTAAAACACATCCAAAATAATAAATCCACACATTAAACACATGTTGAAATCAAAATAAATCACCTTCCCGAATTAAAAGAAGCATAAACCAAAACCTTAGATCCCTAGCTAGCTCATTCACCACATTCACGGAACTCCACACAATTCTAAACCGTAAAGCTCTCGCCTTCGTTCATCTTCTCTCTTCCTTTCAAAGACTCTTGGCTCTCACCCCTCTCTCCAAACGGTAAAATAATAAACCCAGGGAACCAAAACATGAAACCCTAAATTAATTACTTCATGCAACCGACTGCCATTCACTCATAAACACTCACGAACCTCCATTCAGGCATACGACCTGCCCAGCTTCACGCACATGGTCAACAACAACATCAATCACCAACCAGAAACCCTAAACTACACGCACAACCCTTATGTAGCCAGCAAGCGACTACTCATTAACCTAATAATCCTTCAACAGCCACGAAATGACCCTCAACGTGACCTGTCCATTGCCATAAGATAAGCAGCATTCACTAAAGCAAAATCCACCCCCACTCTGCAGACAAACACAAAGCCTTCACAACCCACTCGGCAGACGCACACACTGCTAACGAACCACAAGCCACTCGGCAACAACAATAAAATACAACCCTTCACAACCCACTCGGCAGACGCACAGACTGCCAATGAACCACAAGCCACTCGGCAACAACAATAAAACAAAAACCCTTCACACCCACTCGGCAAAGGCACACACTGCCAACGAACCCCAAAACAGTCCCCAAAATAGTCCCCGAAACAAAGTAAATAGCAGCCCAAAACAGCGAGGCAACGAAGGAAAACAACGAACCAGTAAATCGGAAATGTTGTGGAGCATCAACCCTTCTGACAACCGCGTAACGCACTTCCAAGAGACGACTTAAGAGGTTAGACCTGAGGGCACCCTTTTTATTTATTCCCGCACTTTCTTTCCATTATTTATTTTATTTCTTTGCATGTATATTGTGGATTCATGAATGTTGTGGCCATGGGATGAAAGAAAAATGTGTTATCTCTTGTGGTATATCGGATGGAAACCCGGACGTAAATTCCGTAGCCGAATTTGAATGGACGGTAGTGCGGTCTGCACTCGGGATATAATGCCACATACCACTTGAGAGACACATATATTTCATTTCATCCGATCTTATGTTTATTTGTTGTTTGTTAGAAATAGTATGTTGCTTTTATGCATGATTAGGTTGTTTAGTATGTTATTTTTTATGCATGATTAGTTGATTATTTCCAAGCATGATTTAGTTATTTCTTTTGCATTAGGAACTTGATTATGTCTCTTCTACGTTTATGTTTAGATTATTATTTATTTACATTGCAATGCTTAGCGATTTAATGTATGCATGAGATTGTGTGCTTGCCGTTATTTCGACTTACTTTTATGTATGCAAAATTAGATATAGGTTATATACAAACTTAGATATAGGTTGTATATGAACTTAGATGTAGGTTATTGTTGCTTAGACTTGGTTAGATTATTGCACAAATCCATTCATTACAAGTGGCATAAGTAAGGGACCATTCCAAACCCAACAGTTTGAGGTCTTCCCTTGCGAGGGGTGAGTGCAGCCTTAAATCATTTTCCCAGTTCACACTGGGTGGCGACTCCATTTTATTTCTCTGGTTTAGTTCCCCCATGGGCTATTCCGTACTCCCAACCAGGCCGCGAGCTTGGAACAGCGTCGTCGATTTCTATGTCCTACACCTATGAGATCGGCTACCCCACTTAAGGGCGAATCATATCATTATGCTAGTCTCTCCGCTTTGTGAACGCCCAGATTATTCACAAAACTATGACTAGGAACGTTTAAGAGTAATGATTATCATAAGGCATGGAAGCCATCATCTTATTACTCCAAGGGCTTTATTACAGTGTTTGATGATTCATATAATTTATGTAAGACACGTATAATAAAGATTTCCATTTTATTAATTAATGAAAATATTACAAATACATGTACATATAGCCCATCCACAAGTTGGGTATAGGGCATATCCCTAACAAGTCTCAAGTTTAGACCAAATACACCCACCCTGATTCGGATTCCCATAGACACATAGTCATACTACCAATAGGATTCCAATGGGTCTATCCAGAGCGAAGCTATTCCTGTACCATCGGTAAACAGAACCTCCTATCACACTTGAATAAGTATCCAATACTTAAATATATGAGAAATATGTCATTAAGCTTCCATAACGCGCACAAGTGCAATACTAGCCTATTCCGTATTATCGATGTCCAGTCTCGATAATACTACGACTAGGGATATTTAATGATTAAACCTTCGTGGATTAACATTGTCTCATATCTTATTAATTTGGTACTAATCATATGGAATTTTATCATTTATATATCCAAGTAATCCAATTACAAATGATAAAAGAGTAATTTCCTTTGTCAAATAGTTAATTTTGTACAAGAACACCATGTCATTTACAAAATAGTGATGCTATGGGTCATAATTGTACAACAATCTCCCACTTGGCCTATAGCCAATCACTCAAGTGTCCAACACCTGAACTATGTACGGGTCGCTCATGCTTATACTGAGATATCTCTTTCGTCAGCGGATCTCATCTTATGCGATTTATTAGATCATCACATTGCCATGATGTATGATCTCACGAATCACATAAAATCGTCGAAGTACATACTTGGATCATTGATGAGATCGTAATTCTTTAGCCTGTGTTGTAGCCCAGCTCAGCTGCTAATAGAATTACTCATAATCTAATTAGGACTTTTATGGATCCAAAATGTTTCTTCTGTTGCTTTAGCTGCAAGATTTCTAACTCACTGTTCCATTGTTCAAACAATATTATGTACCCTTATTGCGACTTACAGTCATCTTTATCAGTTTGGAAACTTGCAACGGTGAATACAAACACCTCAAGTTCTCCATCTCAATAAATTAAGAAAGCATCCTTAGTTCGTCTAAGATACTTAAGGATGTTCTTAACATCAATCCAGTGACCATCACCTGGATCGGCCTGATTGTGACTCCAAATGGTCAAAGCATATGAGACACCAGGTCAAGTACATGTCTTTCAATATACGAGTTCTCGGAGAGTGCCAATAATTTTTAGATCTATTAAAATAGATCTTTATACCTAGAATAAAGGTTGCGTCTCCCAAGTATTCCATGGAGAATTTAATGAAAGCCAAGCTTTCACCGATTGTTAACATTGGAATGTTATTTCCAAGAACTAATACATCATCAATGTATAGGACATCCAATGTCAGTGCGTTCCCACTAACCTTCTTATATACACAAGAATCATCTTCGTTTAGAATGAAACCATATTCTATTATGATCTCATCAAAACGTTGATTCCAAGAACACAATGCTTGCTTCAATCCATAAATGAATCGATTTAACTTGCAAACCTTGTTTGCATGTTTTGGTATGATAAAACTGTTAGGCTGTTGTATAAAACATCCTCCAAAAGGTTTCCGTTAAGGAAAGTGGTTTTGACAATCATTTGCCATATTTCATTATGAAATATGCAGTAATAACAAGCATTTATCCGAATGGATTTAATCATGGCAACAGGTAAAAGGTTTCGTCGTAATCGACATCATGTTGATGACGATGCCCTTTCACTACAAGCCTAGCTTTGTACATTTGTTTGTTGCCATCCATGATTGTCTTCACCATGAAGACCTATTTTCTCCCAACAGGCACAATGCATTCTCGTATATCTACCAGTATCCAATCTTGGTTGTACATATGGAATCCATTTCAGACTTCATGGCACCTTGCCATATAGCGGAGTCGATACCCTGTATCATTTTCTCATACGTAGTCGGTTCAGTATCCTCAATAAGACTAATGTATACATGAGGTGAGATCAGAAACCCATACCTCTTAGGTTGTTTTTTTACTCTCTCCAACCTACACGGTTCTTGTGTATTAGAAGATCGTGGAACATTCTCATCCCTGATGAATTGTTCGTGTTCTGGTAAGGAATTGGTGCCAGGAATAGTATTACTCTGATTTTCATCGAGTTCTACTTTCCTCCCACTTACCACTACATTTAGAAATTCCTTTTATGAAAATCGCATGGAGAGCAACAAATATCTTTGTTCTCTTGTGAGTTGTGGAATTAGTTTCGTTAGGATAACCAATTAAAAATGGGCACTTATCCGATTTGGGTTCTAGTTTGGTACCATCCAAACATATGCCCAGAATTCCAAAATATTCAGGAATGAGAAACCCGGTTTCTTTCCTGTCAATATTTCATATAGAGTCTGTCAAACAGACTTTGTTGGAACCTTATTCAAAATAAGTTTTGCATTGTTTAATGCGTATCCCATGACGGAATTTGGTAGCTCAGTGTGACTCATCATTAACCTTACTATGCCCAACAAGGTTCGGTTTCTCCGTTCGGACACACCACTCAATTGAGGTGTTCCGGGAGGAGTCCACGGTGAAAGAATACCATACTCTTTCAAGTAATCAATAAACTTATTACTTAAGTATTTTTCCACCATCGTCCAACCGCAATGTATTAATGTTTTTGCCAGTCTGTTTTTCTACTTCGTGTCGAAACTCATTGATTATATCAAAAGTTTCCGACTTGTGTTTCATAAGACACACATAACCATAACGCGATGAAACAACCGTAAAGGTTACGAAGTATTCAAATCCACCTATAGCCTAGCTAGACATGGGCCCACTTACGTCATAATGAATGAGGGCTAACAGCTCGGTGGCACGTACATCATTTACCGCTAAAAGGCATTTTAGGCATTTTTTTCTAATAAACTAGATTCACAGACGTCATTTGAATTAAGATCAAATCTATCCAAGTATCCACTCTTCGAAAGTGTGGATATACGAGTCGTGTTTAATGTGTCCCAAACAACAATGCCACAATTAAGTCTCATATGATTTATTCAGTTTAAGCCTTTTGTTTGACATATTATATGTTTGAGATTCATTTATAATCGAAATATAAATACTGTTATTCACATCTAATGTGTATATATCAATATCATCTTTATAGAAAAAAACACCCAGCGTTCTAGAACATAAAGGCAATGGGTTAAACTAGATATAGAGATAATGTTTCTAGTCAAACTAGGTACATTATAGCAGTTTCCTAATTTAAGTACATGCCCAAAAGGGCAGTTCCAAAACTTAGGTTTCCACAGCCAAAACAGCGACTCTTGTCCCGTTTCTGACTCATAGGTTGATCTCAACTGAAGCTAGTCTCCTGCTAATCAGCAGATCCCGCACATCAGTACATATGTGTGTACCACACCCAGTATCAAAATCCAATTTTAAAACTAGCAGTGGATATGTTATGAAAAACATACCTGAAGTCGGAGCCTTGTTCGCTTTCATTTCCTTCATGTCTGCCTTGTCCATACGGCAGTCACGCTTCCAGTGACCTCGTTTGCCACAGTTTAGGCAGACGTGTTGGGATATGTCCTTTGTCTTCCTAGAAGACTGTGATGATTTTGCCTTTGCCCTTTTTCTTCACACCATATAAGCCTTCGGCCAAGCCTTGTCCTTCTGGGATGTCGAAGTAAGATGCGCCTTGCGCTTCTTGCCCTTTTGGAAGCTCTAGCTCTCTCCTTGAGCATAGCCATTAACTCTTCAAGAGTTATCTCTTGGTTCATGATGAACCTGCCCCAGCATTCGGGCAGAGACTGTAAGATCAAATCTATAGAAGTCTCGGCCTCATAGGTAATACCCAGCTAACCTAGATGTTCGATGTCAGCAATCATCTACGACACCTAGTGCTCGATTGATGTACCCTCTGACATGCACGAGTGAAAGAGCTTCCATTTTTCAATTAATACTTCTAAGATCTAAAGTTAGATCTATGAAGATCCTTTAATTTAAATATCATGGTATAAGGATCTAATCCTTAGTTCTGACAATGAAATTTAGGAGCCATTGCGGCAAGCATGACAGATTGAGCACTAATGTTATCATCACGATGACTCTTCCTAAGCTCATGCTCTACTATTTGCTCAACTCCGAGCTCAGGGCCCGAGAGGATTCTCTATCCAATAGAGTAACTTCTCAGTTCCCAGGACTATCCTGAGATTCATTTCCTAATCTGGAAAATTTACGCCGTTAAAGACATTTTCACCCAGGATTATGTCCCTTAACGCTAATCTTTCTAGTCATCTCGATTGCAATAGTCCAACTATCTAATCAATGATTTTGGGTACACTCAAAATGTAATGGTTACTATAGTCCAACTATATGACCAACTACAAGTGGAGTAGTGTCTGGTACAGTCTAACTGTTCAAAGAAAGCAATATTAAATATTAGTCGAACTAATATATATTTATAACAATGATAAATAAAATAAAAGAGCGCATATTAGCAAGTATCTAAATGAAATTACAAATTTAATACTAGTCTCCCACTATTTTTCGGCAAGCCTTTAACCCTCTGTAGAGTACTCGGGAAACCTAGTTTCCTAGTGAGCTAGGATCCCGTAAAATAACACACAACCTTGACTTTGGCCAACAAGTTGTATGAAACTTAACTAGGTAGATCTCTAAGATTAATTGGATCCCATCCAATTCCTAGATCCAGTAGGTGGATCTCCAAGTCCGAAACACATATCCAATATATGTAAATATATCCAATATATTTCCTAACCTGTTTCCTCTGAATCAACTAAGCCTTGGCTTTGGCTCAACAAACTTAATGATTCCAGTTAAGCGTGACCCATTGACAGTGGGAAAGCTTTATAATCGAAGTCGATGAACTAGAAGTGACCTTGACTTTGGCCAACAAGTCACAACCGCCCAAGACATACGATATGGAACAAAACTTACGCGGTTCAAACACATCCGCGATGGACAAAGGTCTTTACTTTGGCCAACAAACCAATGCCAATCTTGGATCTTGAGAGAGAACCACTCAATAGAAGGAAAAACGCTTAATACTGTTTGAGGGTTTTTCGCGTAAATTGGCAACCAATTTATTAATTTTGATTAGGTCTCATCATACACCCTTAAGCATGCATTCTAAAAGCATAATAAGGCGCGAAATAAATTAATAATGATATGCGGACGGATAAATAACAAATTTGTTCCTATAACAAATCTCTCATTTTTCCTCTCTCCCGCTAGCATTATTCATACTTCTACCCAATTACATAATACTTCTAACGAAACCTCATTTAGATTGAGGGGAATTGGTGAGAAGAGAAATACAATGAGAAAATAGATAATAGGTTGGACACGCAGGTTCAATTTAATAAATTCTAAATTTATTACAAAATTTCCAAAATTGCCCTCACCCTTCTAATATCCATCTGATATACACCATTCATACAATACATCCATGTATTCTCACAAAGCATGTTATTCAATCAATCTAATCTAATTAATTAATCTTTGAATTAATGACCATCCAATGTTTAAACAACGATTTGATTTGCGCGAGTCCAACTCGTTTAAGAATAAATACTCAAAGTACGTATTCTTGAGTTATATCGAACTACAATTTTAAATCCAATTTAATTTGTATCCAATACTAATTCGTATTTAATTCCAAATTAAATAATTACACTTATTTAAGTGCCTTTTAGACTTAGATTCTAAATCTAATCTTAATGGGTCTCAAAGGCCCTATTAGTATCCAATATTATTTTAATTAAAGTCCAATGGGCTTTAAATTGATTCTTAAGGCATGGGCTTTGGCAATTATGGATCCAATCCAAGATGCCAAGGCCCAATAAGGAATCACCCTTTGCCCAAAATCAATTTTGGCCCATTAGGCCCAATTAAATTATTAAAGGCCCAATAGTCATATTTAGACTTTATGGAAATGGTTTTAGGCCCAATTGGATCCAACTCAATTGTCCAAAACCAAACTTGGCCCAACCAAGCCCATTAAGCCCAATTACAACAAATTAAATTAACACATCATTCCAAATTACATATTAATTTAATTAAAGTACAATTAACATAATTAATCAATTAATCTAATGTTTCCAAAACACTAATTAATCCAATTTAATCATGCTCAACATTTCACATTCATGACCAATATAAATTGAAGCAAAACAACTCATTCCAACATGCTTAGGGTTCACGGCAATTTAGGGAAATAATATCCAATTTTGATTTCAATCAAAATAAATCAACAATCAATATTCATTTCATGTTTTAAACTCATCCAATAGCCTAAAATCAAAAAAATCACCATGAACTACTTCTAGGGTAATATTCGGCCATGTAAGGATTTTTTTGGATTTTTGATCCAATCAATATTTAACAAATCCAACAATGTACAAATCCAATTCAACATCATATAAACATAACCCAACCACCAATTTAGGAAAATCTAGCTCCAAGCCAAAAAATCCCAAATTAAAGTATATAAACCCTAGATTTTCAAATCAAACTCAGGACGCTCTGATACCATTGATAGTGTTCCTAGAACATGCCAAGGATCTCTAAAAGTGATTTGTGTGTGAATAAATCAAAGAGACATGCGGAATTACTCACATTGATTGGATGAATTTCAAGACTTTTCTTTGTTGTGTAGAAGCTCCAAGCCTCCAAAAAGGAATTCCAAACTCTAGGATTAGTTTCCCTATCTCCTTCATTTGTCTCTTTAAAGTGCTAACTTTGTAGAATTTTCCAACAAAATTCCATGGGAGAGAAAGCAAGGTCACGGTTTTGTGAAGAAAGAGAAGAGTGAATAGTAGTCCAACTTGTTTCCAAAACTAAATTGACTTCTTTATATATTAGGTTGAGTGTTGGTTTAGGTTTGAGTGTAGAAAAGCAATCCAAGCTTTCACTCAACCAATTACAAAATTCCATCAAATGTCAAACACATTGATGTAAGTTGGTGGGCCCCACTTTAAATTCCAAATTTAAGTCAGACAATCCAACACGCAACTTCGCTCGGGCCCGGGATCATTTAATTCCGAATTAAACGAATTTTCCGTTGCGACTGAATTCAATCCAATTTAATTAAATAATTATGCCTTGCAAAAGGATTATTAAAGTCCCTTATGAATTAATTCTAAATTAATTTGTTCGTTTGAATTAAATCCAATTTTAATTCCGCGTTGAAATATAATTTCAATTAATATATCTAATATATTATTTTAGCCCAATTAATTAAATAGTAAAATCTAATTTCACTATTAAATTCATTTTGATGATTAATTCCAAATTAATCGCATTCTCTCTTCTCGAAGAATTTAATCCCAGATAAATTCTCGACGCAATTTGTTAGACACTCGAGTGACTGGCTATGTGTCAAGTGGGAGATTGTTGGATAATATGACCCATAGCGTCACTATTTGTACAGATCACGGTGTTGTTGTACAAATTAACTATGTGACAAGGAAATTGCACTCTCATCATTTGTGATTAGATCACTATATATGTATAAATGAAGAGAGGTCCATATGATTAGTTCCTGGATTGAGATGATATGAGACAGTATCAGTCCACGAAGGATTAATCATTAAATATCCCTAGCCGGAGTATTATCGAGACAGGACATCGATAATGCGGAATAGGCTAGTATTTCACTTGTGCGCGTTGTGAGGGCACAACGGCATAGTTCTCATATATTTAAGTATTGGATACTTATGCAAGTGCGATAGGAGGTTGTGTTTCACCGATGGTACGGGAAACAGCTTCGCTCTGGATAGACCCCTCGGAATCCCATTGGTATTATGACTATGTGTCTATGGGAGGCCGAAATCAGGGTAGGTGTGTATAGTCTTAACCTGAGACTTACATCGCTAATACTTGCGATAATCGGTAGAATTTGGTCTTGGTGGTACAGGGCTTTAACCGGTTCTGCGTACACCGCTTCTGGGTTTATCAGAGAGTCGTAGTGTATTGGGTGTGATGTGGAGACGGAAGTATCACTTCAGTCATAGTGGAGATGATGTCACGCAGGATACGGTATTAGTGCTCTTAAGTGCTGGCCGACCATCGGGATATTATGACAAGGTCATGTATATCCGATTATAGAGACTAGTTACCAGACATCCGACATGTGCTTCGGACGGGGCAGACACTTATCCAGCCCCAGCCCTAGCACGTGACTATCCGATACTGGGCCGATATACACAATACTACGGTATACTACGCTTGATACAGATCTATATATTCCTGTAAGAATATTTCTGGAGAATTGGGTAGGCATGGCGCTTTGCTAGAAGCCAACCTTGTCTTATAAATTGGTATAAACGTAATACAAGGTACTTACGTGTTCGGACAGTCCGACGACCGTATTTGCTGCCAACATATCCAGAGATCTCATGGGTCTGTTCCTGAAGATTCACCGATGACGTATGACTCGCACTTTAATTAATCTGGGATTAATTCGATGAGAGAGAAAATTAATCTGGGATTAATTACGGAGATATTTTATCTCGGATAAAATATCGTTAAAGAGAGAGAACGATTAATTTGGAATTAATCGATAAATTAATATATTCGATATATTATAACGAAATTAGATTTTGTAATTAGATTACTTGAATATATAAATTATAAAAGTCCTTATGATTAGTTCCGGATTAATAAGATATGAGACAGTATCACTCCACTAAAGGTTTAACCATTAAATATCCCTAGTCGTAGTATTATCGAGACTGGACATCGATAATGCGGAATAGGCTAGTATTACACTTGTGCGCGTTATGGAAGCGTAACGACATAGTTCTCATATATTTCGGTATTGGATACTCATGCAAGTGTAATAGGAGGTTCTGTTTACCGATGGTACAGAAACAGCTTCGCTCTGGATAGACCCCTCGGAATCCCATTGTTAGTATGACTATGTGTCTATGGGAATCTGAATCAGGGTAGGTGATAAGGAAACTCACCCAAGAGTTTGGAACTCAACAAAGGGCTTGGAGCTTCTACATCCAAAGAACATTTTGATTTTTCAAAGCCGATCAATGTAAGTTTTTTCAATAAACTTTACTTGATAATTCACACACAAATCATTATTTAGAGATCATTGGCATGTCTAGGACACTAATAGGTCTCTGCATTCTTATTCGAAGGATATAATTTTTCACATTCCCTTAATCATGTCTATCTCTACTCCCTTACATCTCAGTCATTACTTAACAACTACTTTATCTTCGTACCGCTCCATTTGAACAACTTCTTTCTTAACTTCTTTACTCAGAGCTGCCACTCACCTTTATTCTATTCTTAAACTACGCCTGAAGATCTTATGTTCCGGTCTTCTTTCACTATCCTTTCACTTATTCGTTCGAGTATTTTAAGGCAGCCTTCAGGGTCCATCGCTGCTGCTATTATCTAACAGGGGTTGGGAGGGTGGGGATTGTCCTAGAATCTTCTGATGGTGGTGTTCTCACTAGCTACTCATCTATAAGCTTATAACTCTTTATTTACATGTATGGTGATGGATTTCCCCGCTAGGGTATTACTATTAGGAACTATCTGAATTTCATATCTCAACTTTACCACTCATTCATTTTCCAATTATCAATAATACCACATCTTATCGTGAACCTCTGTAAGGTTCATACTATTTTATTCTTCCTTACTAAGTTTTGTTTTATTACTTGACTTTCCTACTCTTCTTAGTTCCTTGAGATCCTTATATCTTTATTTCCTTGGTAACTCCATCAACTTTGATTACTTAAGAAATCTCTACTAAGTTTCTTGGATCGAGTGCTATTCTAATCAGGTTTTTCTTTCTCAATATAATGAGACTGTTATGAGTCCTACTTTGCTCTTTGAGAGTCACTCTCTCTAATTCCTTTACTCTTTTGATTCCTTACCACCCCCTAAGGGATTCTAAGTCAACTTCTAGGTTTAGCTTGGCTTACTATGACTTCAAACTTTTATTTCTTATGTAGAATTTTGCTATCTCGTGATTTTCATCTAAGTTTTGTTGTACTTATTGATTCAACTATCTAGGTGCTTCATAATCCATCTATTTTGTCAAGTATTATTCCTTACTTTTTCTTCCTTTTACTGGGTTCTAAGTTTGGAATGGCTAAATGCTCATATGTCTGGTTAAGTGTCTAATTACTTACCATAATCGGGGGCTATTGAAAGGAAAATAATTTATTCATACTGCTGGGAATTGGATTAACTAATCCATGCCTTAGGATTCCTTACTTTTATCACTCATTCTGAGGTCTTCACTTATATTGCTACCTCCGAGCTACATTACCTATGTTAGTAATACGTATTGAATTCTCTTATCACTTCATGTTTCCTGCTTACTATTTTCATATCCTGTTTCTTAGATTTACGCCATGCTACTGAGGATAATGATGGTTAGTTCTTCTGACTATTTCCTAAATTTCTGGTCTCTACTCTTGCTATAAATCACAACTATGACACTTTGTTCTATTGTCCATACTGGTACTCTTGTAATTCTTAATTATCTCCAACCTCACGAGTCTATCCTTATACACTTCCATAGCTTTCTACTTGCTTTAAGCTAATCTGTAGGACCTACTATGTTTGATCTATTCTATAGACTCCTACTAGTCTTGCAAGCCTCGTGCTGACTTGCCTTGATCCATAGGTTATACTAGGTTATCCTCAAAACTTCCTTTCTCCTCTTCTAGGTGATCTACCTTCCAAGGTTTTATGTTTCTGAAGATGAACTCTCATCGGTCTTTTTATGGTCACCTATACCTATGCTAGTAGAAACTACTTTGTGTCTCATCGGTTCTTCTCTTTAGGTCTCGATGGGTTTCGATATCCTTGTTCTGATACTTTGGGTCCTAGTAGGGTCTATTTCTCATGTAAGGTAGGTATAAGGTAGGCTCTGTTAGGACGATGTCCTTAACTAGTATGACCAAGCGGTTGAAAACTAGATAACTTAAGGTCCTGTCTCCATCGGATTACTTGAGATAGGGTAACTAATCATTTTATATTTATGACCTTTTATTGGCCTACTTGTGGGTCTGGTTCTGGGTCTGGGTTTGGGGATCTGGAGTTCTCTAGGTCCTTTTAACATCTCTCATCTATAGAAACTCCCTAGGTTAGTTTCGATCTCTTTCTCCTTTTATCTTCCTATCTTTTCCTTGTTACTTGGGGGATTCGCTCTCTATATAAGGCACTTGAGGCTGTTAAATCTATTTGAAAGAAATTTCCGAGGAGGGAATGAACCTTACGTCTACTAGGCACTTTAATACTTGTTCGGGCTCTTTCTATTCTCTTTACTACTATAGGTGATGGTACTTCCTTATCGATCTGATTCTGTATCTGTTGGTTTCTAATATAGGTCCCAAGAATCATGAAATCAAGCATAAAATTCGTATGAACACATCAAAGGAGTAAGGCGGAAACATAACTCACATTGAACGGTTTGAGATGCGAAGAACAAGCTGCGTTTTTGCCTCCCTCCAAGCTCACGGCAACAGCTCTCCAAGGCAGTGGGCTGCTCGGTTTTGACTGGTTTGGTTCCTCCATGATTCGGCCATTGATGAACACCATGGAAGCTCCAAGCTTCAATTACAAATTAATCGTTCTCTCTCTTTAATTAATATTTTATCCGAGATAAAATATCTCTGTAATTAATCCCAGATTAATTTTCTCTCTCTAGAAATTAATCTTCTCTCTTTACTAATTAATCCCAGATTAATCATAGTGCGAGTCATACATCATCGGTGAATCTTTGGGAAGCGACCCATGAGATCTCCGGATATGTTGGCAGTAAATACGGTCGTCGGACTATCCGAACACGTAAGTACCTCGTACTACGTTTATACCGATTTACAAGACAATGTTGGCTTCTAGCAAAGCGCCATGCCTACCCAATTCTCCAGAAATATTCTTACAGGAATATATAGATCTGTATCAAGCGTAATATACCGTAGTATTGTGTATATCAGCCCAGTATCGGATAGTAACGTGCTAGGGCTGGGGCTGGATAAGTGTATGCCCCGTCCGAAGCACATGTCGGATGTCTGGTAACTAGTCTCTATAATCGAATATACATGACCTTGTCATAATATCCCGATGGCCGGCCAGTACTTAAGAGCACTAATACCGTATCCTGCGTGACATCATCTCCACTATGACTGGAGTGATACTTCCGTCTTGACATCACACCCAATACACTACGACTCTCTGATAAACCCAGAAGTGGTGTACGCAGAACCGGTTAAAGCCCTGTACCACCAAGACCAAAGTCTATCGATTATCGTAAGTATTAGCGATGCAAGTCTCAGGTTAAGACTATACACACCTACCTTGATTTCGGCCTCCCATAGACACATAGTCATAATACCAATGGGATTCCGAGGGGTCTATCCAGAGCGAAGCTGTTTCCCGTACCATCGGTGAAACACAACCTCCTATCGCACTTGCATAAGTATCCTATACTTATATATATGAGAACTATGCCGTTGTGCCCTCACAACGCGCATAAGTGCAATACTAGCCTATTCCGTATTATCGATGTCCTGTCTCGATAATACTACGACTAGGGATATTTAATGATTAATCCTTCGTGGACTGATACTGTCTCATATCATTCTCAGTCCATGAACTAATCATATGGACCTCTCTTCATTTATACATCTAAGGTGATCTAATCACAAATGATGAGAATACAATCTCATTTGTCACATAGTTAATTTGTACAACAACACCGTGATCTGTACAAATAGTGATGCTATGGGTCATTTTGTCCAACAATCTCCCACTTGGCACATAGCCAGTCACTCAAGTGTCCTACACCCGAACTATGTACGGTTGGCTCAAACTGCTGAGAAATGCATTCGTCAGCGGATTTGCATGATTATCATCTTGATGCGATTTATTCGATCATCACATCGCCACGATATATGATCCGAATGAATCAGATGAGTATCTAAGTATGTATCTGGATCGTTGATGAGACCATTAATTCTTTAGCATGTGTTGACGCCTAGCTCAGCTGATAACAGAACTATATCTAATCTAATTAGATTTGTATCGACCCAAATGACTTCTATTGCTGCTTCAGCTGCAGCAACAACCCGTATTTGTTGTTTATTCGGTAACAGTATCTTGCATGGAAGATTTCCAGCTCACTGTACCGGTATTCAAACTGTATAGTACCGTTTGCGACTTTTAGTCGTCTTTATCGGTTATATGAAACTTGCTACAGTGACCCCAGTCACTTTAAGTTCTCCTTCTCCATAGACTAAGACAGCATCCTTAGTTCTCTAAGATACTAACGGATGTTCTTAACATCAATCCAGTGACTATCACTCGGATTAGCATGTTTGTGAATCCATATGCTCAAAGCGTATGATACACCAGGTCTCGTACATTTTTCAATGTACGGTTTCTAGGAGAGTATTGCGAAAGGCAAGCTTTCGCCGATATTTATTTTATGGGAATATCATTTCCAAGAAATGACGTATTATCATTATTTTATAGGACAGCCACTGTCAGTGCGCTCTCACTAACCTCCTTATATACACAAGAAATATTTTCGTTTTGAATTAAATCGTACACCATTATGATTATATCAAAACGATAATTCCAAGAACCTAATGATTGCTTCAATCCAATCATGGATCGAATAACCTGCATTATCCAAATGGATTTACCGTGGCAACAGGTAAAAGGTTGAATCGTAATCAACACAATGTTGATAATGATACCTTTCCGTTTAAAAGCCTAGTTTTATACGCTGGTATGTTGCCATCCATGTATGTCTTCCTAGAAGACTTTTAAGTACCATTAGGCACAATGCCTTGTGGTACATCAA
Organism: Zanthoxylum bungeanum; assembly: GCA_019454045.1. Classification (NCBI taxonomy): domain Eukaryota; kingdom Viridiplantae; phylum Streptophyta; class Magnoliopsida; order Sapindales; family Rutaceae; genus Zanthoxylum; species Zanthoxylum bungeanum. The sequence goes on along the minus strand of SKCR01032725.1, from coordinate 12,417 downwards.
CTAGTATCCAAACTGGTTGAGATACATGGAATGCACTTCGGATTCATGACACTTTGCCATAATTAGGGAGTTGATATCTTGTATCACTTCCTCATACGTAGTCAGTTGGTATTCCTCAATAAGATTCACATCTTTATCAGGTTAGATCAGAAACCCATACCCCAGGTTGTTTTCTGACTCTGTCCGACCTACGCGGTTCTTGTGTATTCGAAGATTAATGGTAATAGTATCATCCTTGATGAACTATTCATGTTCCATTAAGATTCAGTGCCTTGAACAGTATTACTCCGATTTCCATCGAGTAATACTATCCTCCCACTTACCACTGCATATCGGTATTCCTCTCAGGAAAACCGTATGGTGAGTAACAATCTAATTGTTCTCTTGTGAGGTGTATAAGTACAATAATTATGGTATCCCTAGGATAACCTACATTTGGCACTTATCCTATTTGGGTTTTAGTTTGGTATCATCCAAACATATGCCTAGCATACCCAAATTATCAAGAATGAGAAACCCGATTTCTATCCCGTTCATATCTAATATGATATCTGTCAAACAGATTATTATGGAACCTTATTCAAAATAAGTTCTTGCACTGTTTAAAGCTTATCCGTTGAAGGAAATGGTAGCTCAGAGCGACTCGTGATTAACCTTATTATGTCTAACAAAATTCGGTTAATCCATTCGGACACACCGTCAAACTGACGTATTCCGGGAGGAGTCCTTATTTGAAAGAATACTATACTTTTTCATAAAAACTAGAAACTTATTGCTTAAGTATTTTCCATTACAGTCTTACCATGACGGTTTAATACTTTAGCCGATCTATTTGTCTATTTCGTGTCGAAACTCTAAAAGTTTCCGATTTGTGTTTCAAAAGAAACACATAACCATACGCGATGCCACATCCGTACAGGTCACGAAATATTCATATCCATATCTAGCATAGCTATACATGGGCCCACTTACTTCACTATGAAGTAGGGCTAACAGATCGGTGGCATTTACACTTTTACCAAGTAAATAGTGTTTTAGGCACTTTGCCCAATAAACTAGATTAGTAGACTTTATTTGAACAGAATCAAATCTGTCCTAGTACCCGCTCTTCAAAAGTGCGGATATACGATTCTTGTTTAGTAGTGTCCCTAACAACTATGCCACAATTAAGTTTCTTAACTGATCAAATCAATTTGAGCTATTTATTTGTCATGTTATATAATTGAGATATTATTTATATTCAAAATATAAATCCTGTTATTCACATCTAATGTGTTTATCTCAATATCATCTTTATATAATGAAACACTTTAGTGTTCTAGAATATAAAGGTACACCCGCAGCGGGTTATACGCGATATAGAGATAATGTTTCTAGTCAAACTAGCTACATTATAACAGTTTCTAAATTTAAGTACTAACCCAAAGGTAGTTCCTAAATTCAGGTATCTACGGTTAAAACAGCGACTTTCGTCCCGTTTTCAATTCGCAGATAAGTCTCAATTGAAGTCAGTATCCTGTTCAAAACAGATTCTGAACATCAATATATATATTTTATATACCACACTCAGTATCTAAAATCTAATTTTAATACTAGTTGTGAACATATTTATGACAAACATAATGGATTAAGCACTTAAGTTATCATTACATGATCTTCCAAAGATTATGCTCTACTATTTGCTTAACTCCGGGCTTAGGCATAATACGTTATTTTATCAAATAAAATAACTTATTATTTTTCCAGGACCATCCTGAAATTTATTCCCAATTTGAAAATTAAAATCGTTTAAATACATTTTCACCCAGGATTATGTCTTAAACATTAATCTTTCATTTTTATACCTTGATTCTAATAGTCCAACTATTTAATCAACGATTTGTGGTACTATTTATTATAATGATTATAATAGTCCAACTATATAATCAAATATAATCTAAATTAATTAACCTCAATTACATTGATTACTATAATCCAATTATAAAATCAACTGTAAACTGAAATTAATTAATTCAAATATGTTGATTAATATAATCCAATTATATATAATCAAATATAATACAGTCCAACTGTTTATAAAAACAACAATTTAAATATTAGTCCAACTAACATTTAATCTAACGACGAAATAATTTGAATGAGCGCGTATGGCGAGTAATTGAACGAGTATTGCAAATTCAATTCTTGCCTCCCACTATTTTTCGGCGAGCCTCTAACCCTCTGTCGAGTACTCGGGAAACCGTGTTTCCTAGTGGGCTAGGATCCCGTTAAATATCACACAATCTTGACTTTGGCCAACAAATTGTATGATAATTAACTAGGTAGATCTCGAAGATCAATTGGATCCCATCCAATTCCTAGATCCAGTAGGCGGATATCCAAATCCTAAACATATATCTTATATATGCCAATACATCCAATGTATTACCTAACCTTTTTCCTCTGAATCAACTAAGCCTTGGCTTTGGCACAACAAACCTAGTGATCCCAGTCAAGCACGACCCATTGACCATGGAAAGCTTCGTAATCAATGTCGATGGACAAGAAGTGGTCTTGACTTTGGCCAACAAACCACAACTTGGACAAGACACCGATATGGAACAAAACTCTCGTGATTCAAACACATCTTCGACGGACAAAGGGCTTGACTTTGGCCAACAACCCAATGCCAATCTCGGATCTTGAGTAAGAATCACTCAATGGAAGGAAAAACACTTGATATTGAGCGAGGGTTTTTCGCGTGCAATTGGCTACCAATTTATTATCTTTATTAAGGTCTCATCATCATACACCCTTAAACATGCATTCTAAACACATAATAAAGCGCATATGAAATAAAATAATAATGATATGCGGATGGATACTTTACATTGATCCTAGATCAAATCTCTCATTTTCTCTCTCCTAGACTAGCACATGTATTTACTTCTACCCGTTACACTACACTTCTAAAGAAACCTCTTTTACATTGAGGGGAATAGGTGAGAAGAGAATACAAAGAGTATAGAGGTGATAAGGCTGGACACGCAGGTCCAATTAATAAATCAAATTTATTACAATTTCCAAAATTGTCCCACCCGACTAATATCCATCCGATATACATTATTCATGCATCGCAACCATGTATTCATACAAGCATGTTATCAATCAATCTAATCCAATTAATTAATCTGATAATTAGTGATCATCCAATGTTCAAACAACGATTTGATTTTTGCTCGAGTCAACTCGTTTTGCGAATAAGTACTCAAAGTACGAATTCTTGAATTAAATTAAATTACATAATTAAATCCAATTTAATACGCATTTAATTCTAATTCACTATTTAATTCCAAATTAAATATTACACTTTTATTAACGAACTTTTACGACTTAAATTCCAAATTTAATCGCAACGGGTCTCAAAGCCCGATTAACATCTAATGTTTATTTAATTAAAGTCCAATGGGCTTTTAATTAATTTCTATAAGGCGTGGACTTTTGGTCAACTCGGGTCAAACCGAATAACCAAAATCCAATCCGGGAGTTACCCCATAAGCCCAGAAATCAATTTTGGCCCATTAGGCCCAATTAAATAATTAAGGTCCATTAAGTCATAATTGAAATTTATGGATACGGTTTTAGGCCCAATTGGATCCAACCAAATTGGCCTAAACTCAACTTTGTACAACAAAGCCCAAAAGCCCAATTACAACCTATAAGGCCCAATTTCCAAAAATAAGCCAAATTAATTAACTTATAAAATTCTAAATTCCATAATTAATTAACCTAAGTGTAATACACAATTAACCACCCAATTAATATTTCTAAAACATCAATTAGCATACTTAATCATGCACTATAATGACAAATAGTGTCCAACACAATCTATTAAAATCAAACCCATTTTTCATGCTTTTGTTCTCGGCAATTAGGGGTCCAATTGAATCCACAATCATCATTTCCCAAATCAATTCAATTCTTCCAATGAATTAAAATCAAAAAACACAATGAATTTCAAATTCAATTGAATTCGGCCAAGCCACTTTAATTTGGGAAAAATGTTCCAAATCAAAATTCAATCAAATTGAACTTCAAAACAACATTACCCAATTGTTTTAAGTCATCCAATGATCAAACAAACAAAATCACAAAGATAATTAGGGTTCTTTAATTTCGGCCAACATAAGCATTTTGGGGAAATTTGTTCCAAACACAATTTCAACAAATTGATCCAATCAATCTTAAATTAAACATACTTTAAGCATTCTCATTCATCCAATTTCACAAAATATGCTCAAAATCAAGTTTACCCAAATTTTTCACTTTATGCCAACATAACAAATTGGGGAAATTTGTTCCAAACACAATTTCTTCAAATTGATCCAATCAATCATTAATTCAACAACATTTAAGCATACTTAATCAATCAATTTAATCAAATCATGCTTCAATTGATTTTACCCAATTTGTCATGCCCAAAGTTTAGGGAAAATTGAATCCAATCCAATTTCATGAAATTGATCATGCACAACTTCAATTCAACCTCAGCATACTTCATCAAACAATTCAACCAAATCATGCCTAAATCGAGTTTACCCAATTTTAACCCTAACTTTTTCATGCTTGATCAAAGCTCTGATACCATTGTTGGTTTCTAATATAGGTCCCAAGAATCATGAAATCAAGCATAAAATTCGTATGAACACATCAAAGGAGTAAGGCGGAAACATAACTCACATTGAACGGTTTGAGATGCGAAGAACAAGCTGCGTTTTTGCCTCCCTCCAAGCTCACGGCAACAGCTCTCCAAGGCAGTGGGCTGCTCGGTTTTGACTGGTTTGGTTCCTCCATGATTCGGCCATTGATGAACACCATGGAAGCTCCAAGCTTCAAGCTCCAAAATTGATTCCAAGCTCATGTGTTCACTGCCCTATCACCTTAGGAAGACTCATGTGTGTGCTAGCACCTTATCTTCATCCTTGCTTCTCATTTTTTTCGGTCAAACCAGAACAAGAACAAGAAGAAACGGCTCCAAAACCGTGAAGGAGAAGAGGGAAAAGAGAGGGAGAAGAAATCGTGAGAGTGGATAGAGAAAAAGGAAAAAGAAATGTTATATATATATATCTTTATTTGATTTTCCAAAAATCAAATAACAAATACACAAATCATTTTCCATTTATCAAAAAGTCAAAAAGAAAAAGCAATAATTGCTTTTCAACTACCACATCAATCACTCAAATCAAGTGACAACTTGTCACATCACTCAAAGTGACATTTGATTTGACGCTTGATGTGACTTGCGATTTGACACTCGATTTGACTTGCGTGCCGTACTCGAATTTGAAATGCAAATGCGCTCGCAAATAATCCCGGGCTCGGGTTCGCTAATTCCAAATTAATGAATTTTCCGTTGCGTCGTAATTAAATGATTACGCCTAGCGAAATCACTATTCACGTCGCTAACGAATTAATTCTAAATTAATTCGTTCGCCCGAATTAAAATCTAATTTTAATTCCGCGTCGAAATCCAATTTCTAATAATATATTAAATATATTATTTTATAGATTAATTCCAAATTAATCGTTCTCTCTCTTTAATTAATATTTTATCCGAGATAAAATATCTCTGTAATTAATCCCAGATTAATTTCTCTCTCTAGAAATTAATCTTCTCTCTTTACTAATTAATCCCAGATTAATCATAGTGCGAGTCATACATCATCGGTGAATCTTTGGGAAGCGACCCATGAGATCTCCGGATATGTTGGCAGTAAATACGGTCGTCGGACTATCCGAACACGTAAGTACCTCGTACTACGTTTATACCGATTTATAAGACAAGGTTGGCTTCTAGCAAAGCGCCATGCCTACCCAATTCTCCAGAAATATTCTTACAGGAATATATAGATATGTATCAAGCGTAGTATACCGTAGTATTGTGTATATCAGCCCAGTATCGGATAGTCACGTGCTAGGGCTGGGGCTGGATAAGTGTCTGCCCCGTCCGAAGCACATGTCGGATGTCTGGTAACTAGTCTCTGTTGGAGTTCAATCAAGGTCCCAAGGATCACAAATCATGCATAAAAACCGCATATGAACACATCTAAGGAGTAAGGCGGAAACATAACTCACATTGATTGGTTTTGATGAATGAAGAACAAGGTGCGTTTTTAAGCTCCCTCCATGCTCGGCAGTAGCTTCTTCTTGCAGTGGGCTGTGCGGTTGGACTGGTTTGGACTCCTCATGTTCGGCCATAGATGACTCCATTGAAGCTCCAAGCTTCAAGCTTTCCAAGCTCACAAATTTCGTTTCCCTATCACCTATATATACTCAAGGTGTGCTATAGCACTTCTCCTTCTTCTTCAAATTCGGTCTAACCAGAATTTTTGGGAGAGATTTGGCTCAAAGCCGAGAGAAGGGAAGAGAAGAAAAATGGCTCCAAGCCAGAGAGGAAGAAGAAAACGTTTTGGCTCCCCAAAATGCCAAAAACCGTGTACTGTACACTACTGTAGAGAGAGAGAAGAAAAAGCTTTTGTATATTTCTTTTATTAATTTTACCAAGTAAATAAAATAAGATATATATTACTCAACTTAATTCAAAAGTCAAAAAGGCAAGGAATAAAATAATGTTATATTCCAACTCAAGTCTTTTAAAGCTTTCATCATTTCAACTTTTACTTTAAGTCACATCACATCACTTTAATAAAGTGACATGTTGTCAAGTCACATCACTCAAAGTGACAATTGATTTGACGATTGATGCGACTAGCGATTTGACGCTTGATGTGACTTGCGTGCCGCACTCGAATTCGAAATGCGAATGCGCTCGCGATCACTCTCGGGCTCGGGTTCGCTAATTCCAAATTAACGAATTTTCCGTCACGTCGTAATTAAATGATTACGCCTAGCGAATTCACTATTCACGTCGCTAACGAATTAATTCTAAATTAATTCGTTCGCCCGAATTAAAATCTAATTTTAATCCGCGTCGAAATCTAATTTCTAATAATATATCGAATATATTATTTTATCGATTAATTCCAAATTAATCGTTCTCTCTCTTTAACAATATTTTATCCGAGATAAAATATCTTCGTAATTAATCCCAGATTAATTTTCTCTCTCAACGAATTAATCCCAGATTAATTCTATCTCTCTCTTCTAATTAATCCCAGATTAATCAAAGTGCGAGTCATACGTCATCGGTGAATCTTCAGGAAGCGACCCATGAGATCTCCGGATATGTTGGCAGTAAATACGATCGTCGGACTGTCCGAACACGTAAGTACCTCGTACTACGTTTATATCGATTTACAAGACAAGGTTGGCTTCTAGCAAAGCGCCATGCCTACCCAATTCTCCAGAAATATTCTTACAGGAATATATAGATCTGTATCAAGCGTAGTATACCGTAGTATTGTGTATATCGGCCCAGTATCGGATAATCACGTGCTAGGCCTGGGGCTGGATAAGTGTCTGCCCCGTACGAAGCACATGTCGGATGTCTGGTAACATCTTCTATAATCGGATATACATGACCTGGTCACAAATTCCCGATTGGTGCGCAACACTCAAGAGCACTAGTACCGTATCCTGCGTGACATCAACTCCAATATGACTGAAGTGATACTTCCGTCTTGACATCACACCCAATACACTACGACTCTCTGATAAACCCAGAAATGGTGTACACAGAACCCGTTTAAAGTCCCCTACCACCAAGACCAAAGTCTATCGATTATCGTAAGTATTAGCGATGTAAGTCTCAGGTTAAGACCATACACACCTACCTTGATTTCGGCCTCCCATAGACACATAGTCATAATACCAATGGGATTCCGAGGGGTCTATCCAGAGCGAAGCTGTTTCCCGTACCATCGGTGAAACACGACCTCCTATCGCACTTGCATAAGTATCCAATACTTATATATATGAGAACTATGCCGTTGTGCCCTCACAAACGCGCACAAGTGCAATACTAGCCTATTCCGCATTATCGATGTCCAGTCTCGATAATACTACGGCTAGGGATATTTAATGATTAAACCTTCGGGGACTGATACTGTCTCATATCATTCTCAGTCCAGGTACTAATCATAGGGACCTCTCTTCATTTTATATCTATGGTGATCTAATCACAAATGATGAGAGTGCAATTTCCTTGTCACATAGTTAATTTGCTACAACAACACACATGATCTGTGCAAATAGTGACGCTATGGGTCATTTTGTCCAACAATCTCCCACTTGGGACATAGCCAGTCACTCAAGTGTCCCACACTTGAACTATGTACGGTTCGCTCAAATTGCTGAGGAAAGGTTTTCGTCAGCGGATTTGCTTAATTATCGTCTGACGCGATTTACACGATCATCACATCGCCACGATGTATAATCCGAACGAATCAGATGATATAGAAGTATATATTTGGATCGTCGATGAGACCTTTAATTCTTTAGCCTGTGCTGACGCCTAGCTCAGCTGCTAACAGAACTATATCTAATCTAATTAGATTTATTATCGATCCAAATGGCTTCTATTACTGCCTCAGCTGCAGCAATAATCCGCATTTGTTGTTAATTCGGCAACAGTTATCTTGCTCGGAAGATTTCCAGCTCACTGTCCCGTTATTCAAACTTTATAGTACCGCAGTATTTACCGGTTTGGAAACTTGCAGCAGTGATCCCAGTCACTTCAAGTTCTCCATCTCCATAGTTTAAGACAACATCTTTAGTTCTCTCAGATACTAACAGATGTTCTTAATCTTCAATCCAGTGACTATCACTTGGATTGACCCGATTGTGACTCCATATGCTCAAAGCGTATGAGACACCAATATAAGTACATTTTAAATGTACAATTTCTCAGAGAGTGTTACCAACTCCAAATCTAGCCCAGTAGATCTTTATTCCTTGAATAAAGGTTGTTACTCCCCAGAATTCTACGGAGAATTTCTATTGAAAGAATATTCATGAAAGCCAAGCTTTCACCAATTATTTTATGGGAATTTCATTGTCAAGTAGTGACATATTATTATTATTTTACATGACATTCATGTCAGTGCACTCCCACTAACCTCCTTATATACACAAGAATTATTTCGTTTTGAGTTAAATCATAAACCATTATGATTATTTCAAAACGTCAGTTCCAAGAACCCTATGCTTGCTTCAATCCAAACATGGATTGAATAATCCGCAAACCTTGTTTGTCGGTTATACAAAATCGTCAGAATGTTATAAACATTCTCCAAAAGGTTTCCTTTTCAGGAAAGCGATTTTGATTTGTAACTGACATATTTCATAAATGAAATATACAGTCATCAACAAGCATCTTCAAAATAGATTTACCATGGCAACAGGTATTAACATAATGTTGATAACGATACCTTTCCGTCAAAAGCCCTGCTTTGTACGTTGGTATGTTGCCTTCCATGTATGTCTTCCTTGAAGACGTTAATGTACCATAGGCAAAATGCCTTGTGGTACAACAACTAGTATCCATAATAGTCGTTATACATGGAATCCATTTCGGACTCATGGCACTTTGCCATAACAGGGAGTCGATACCTCGTATCACTTCCTCAAAACGTAGTCGGTGGATATACCTTCATAAGATTGACATCTTAATGAGGTTAGATCAGAAACCCATACCCTAGGTTGTTTCTGACTCTATCCGATCTACTCGATTTCTTGTGTATTTGAAGATTAATGGTACAGATTCATCATAGATGAATTGTTTGTGTTCCATTAAGGACTTCGTGCTTGAATAGTATTACTCTGATTTTATCGAGTATCACTATCCTCCCACTGACCACTGCATATCGGTATTCCTCTCAGGAAAACCGCATGGTGAGCAACAATCACATTGTTCTCATGTGGGATTTATAAGTACTATACTTATGGTTTCCCTTAGGATAACCTATATTGGCACTAATCCAATTTGGGTTCTTAGTTTGGTATCATCCAACTTTATGCCTGGCATACCCAAATTATCAGGAATGAGAAACCTCGTTTCTTTCCTGTTCATATCCTATATGATATCTGTCAAACAGATTTACATGGAACCTTATTCTAAATAAGTTTTGCACTGTTAATACATATCCTGTTGAAGGAAACAGTAGCTCAGAGCGACTCGCGAAAAAACCTAATCATGTCCAACAAAACTTGGTTTTTAGTTCTGACACACCGTCAATTGACGTGTCTCGGGAGGAGTCCTCATATGAAAGAATATCGTACTCTTTCATGTACGTATGAAACTTACTGCTTAAGTATTTACCAATACGGTCTTACCGTAGCGGCATAATACTACAGCCGATCTGTTTGTATACTTCGTGTCGAAACTCAAAGTTTCGTATTTGTGTTCTTCAAAAGAAACACATAACCATAACGTGATGCCACATCCGTTAAGGTCACGAAATATTCATGTACACATCTAGCCAAGCTAGATATGGGCCCACTAACTTCACCATGAATAGGGTTAACAGATCGGTGGCACTTACACTATTACCTAGTAAATAGTATTTTAGGTACTTTACCTAGTAAACTAGATTCGTAGACCTCATTTGAATAGTCAAATCAGTCCTAGTACCCACTCTTCAAAAGTGTGGATATACGAGTCTTGTTTAATTGTGTCCCAGACAACAATGCCACAAATAAGTCTCTATTGATCAAATCAATATGAGCTAATTTATTTGTCATTTTATATGTTTGAGATTTTATTTATATTCAAAATATAAATTCTGTTATTCACATCTAATATGTTTATCTCGGTATCATCTTTATATAATAAAACACTTAGTGTTCTAGAATATAAAGTTTTATCCGCAATGGATTAAACACTGATATAGAGATAATGTCTCTAGTCAAACTAGTTACATTATAACAGTTCCTAATTTAAGTACATACCCAAAGGGTAGTTCCTAAACTTAGGTATCCACGGTCGAAACAGCGACCTTCGTCCAGTTTCCGATTTGCAGAGAAATCTCGGTTAAAGTCAGTATCCAACTCATAGCGGATTCTGAACATCAATACACATATTTTATGTACCACACTAAGTATTTAAAATCTAATTTCAATACTAGTAGTGAACATAACTTTGACAAATATTTTTAAAGTTAGAGCCTCGCCCTTTCTTTAATTCCTTCGTGTCTTCCATATCCAAATGGTAGTCACTTTGGGATATGTCAATTATCCTTTTCAATATTTTAGGAACCTTAGGCCAAGCCTTGGGTTTTTTTAGAATATTGAAAGGAATGTGCACCTCGTGCAACATGCCCAAATTGCAAACTTTGACTTTTCTCCACTAGAATAGTCAATTAATTCTCCAAGAATTATTAATTGCAATTTTAATACTTTTAAATCTAAAGATAGATTTATTATAAGTAAATTAATTAAGCATTAAAGTCATCATCACATAAATCTTCCAAAGATTTTATGCTCTACTATTTGCTTAATTTTGGGCGGCGTAACGTATAATAAGTTATTTTATCAAATAAAGTAACCTATATTTATTCCCAATTTGAAAATTAAATCATTTAAAATATTTTTAATCCCAGATTATATTTTAAATATCCAACTTTTCAATTTCTTATCTTGATTACGATAGTCCAACTATTTAATCAACGATTAGTGGTACTATATATATTATAATGATTATAATAGTCCAACTATATAATCAAATATAATCCAAATTAATTAACCTCAATTACATTGATACTATAATCCAATTATAAAATCAACTGTAAACTGAAATTAATTAATTCAAATATATTGATTAATATAATCTAATTATATATAATCAAATATAATACAGTCCAACTGTTTATTAAAACAACATAAAATATTAGTCCAACTAATACTTTGATTAATATGACGAATAAAATAAAATGAGCGTGTTTAGCGAGTATTCGAACGAATGTTGCAAAATTCAATACTTGCCTCCCACTATTTTTCGTCGAGCCTCTAACCATCTGTAGAGTACTCGGGAAACCGTGTTTCCTAGTGGGCTAGGATCCCGTTAAAGTATCATACAATCCTGACTTTGGTCAATAAAAAATTGTATGATAATTAACAAGGTAGATATCGAAGATCAATTGGATCCCATCCAACTCCTAGATCCAGTAGGTGGACATCCAAGTCCGAAACATATATCTAATATATGCCTATATATCGAATATATACCCTACCCGTTTCCTCTGAATCAACTAGGCCTTGGCTTTGGCCAAAACAAAAACCTAGTGATTCCAGTCAAGCGTGGACCCATTGACAGGGAAGCTTCGTAATCAAATGTCTATGGACAAGAAGCGGTCTTGACTTTGGTCAAAAACAAACCACAACTTGGACACGACACCGATATATAACAAAGCCTCGTGATTAAAGCACATCTTTGACTGACAAGGGCTTGACTTTGGTCAAAAACAACCCCTGACAATCTCC
>SKCR01032724.1:0-169459 GCA_019454045.1 Zanthoxylum bungeanum | reverse complement strand
TTGAGTCTTAAGCTTAATGCTTTTTATTAATTGGCCATTAATAAGATTGATGTGGTAAAATTAAAATGAACTTGGAAAATGGATTTTAGGTTTCAGCCTTATATTCAATAGCTCACGATCTTCCTTGAGGATAGATAACCCTTTAATAGATTTCCTTACAGGACAGGAATATACTTGTCGAGCGGGGGTAGCCATAATTGGAACTTAAACTTAATGAATTCAGGGAACTTGATTAACATAGGAATATGATTAATTGGGTTATTTTGGGTATTTGTATTTGACCATCGGAAAAGGCTTTTGCATATCTTCATGTTCCAGGTTAGCAAACTAATTTATTACACATATATAAGAGAATCAATTCATCATTAGAATAATCTTGTGTGGAATCACAACCCTAGATTTTTATGTCTTTTTTTTATTTTTCCTTTGTATTTTCTTTCGTGTCTTTATTTATTTATTTAGCAAATCCACATTCAACCAACCAAAAGCAATTAATCTCTTCTCCCTTTAATTAGATACTTGTAAATAAATAGTATCAATAATTAATTGTTAGTGTTCCTAGAACATGTCAAGATCTCTAAGTTGTGATTTGTGTGTGAATAAATCAAAAGAGAGTTGCGGAATACTCACATTGGTCGGATTGAGTTCAAAACTTTTTTCTTCTTATTTTGGATGTTTTGGAAGCTTCGGAGCTTGAGATCGAGTTCCAAGCTCTCGGGTGAGTATCCCTATCACCTTCACTTGACTCCTTTAAGTACTAGCTAGAACAAAATAAGCTCAAAATCGCCCTCCAAGAGAAGCAATATTCGGCTTGGGAGAGAGGGATCCAATCGGCCTTAAAGAGGCAAGGCCATTCGGCCTACTTCAAGGCCATTCGACCAAGAACAAACCCAATCGGCCAAGGAGCATGGCCATTCGGCCAAGAAGCGATCTGATCGTCCAAGATCAATGGCCATTCGGCCAAGATGCTTCAAGGCCATTCGGCCAAGGCTAGGGAGAGAATAGAGAGTATTTGATATCTATGTTTTCTAAAAACAATTGATAATGAAATCAAATCCCAAAAGTGGTGTATATCTTTCAAAAAGATAAAGCAAAGTGTGTTGTGTAAGTTACCATAATTACACTCAACCACTTCCATCAACAAAAAATGTGAGAAGATGTCCATCACAAAAGTGACTAGTGATGTAAGTTGGTGGGACCCACTTTAAATTCAAAATTCAAGTGGCTTCCTCAACACACTTCGGGCTCGGATTCGCTCAACCCTATTAAACGAATTTTCCGTTGCGACATAATTAAATCTAATTTAATTAAATAATAATGCCTAACAAAATTATTACGGAAGTCGCTCGCGAATTAATTCCAAATTAATTTGTTCGCTTGAATTAAAATCCAACTTTAATTCCGCATTAAAATCTAATTTTAATTCCGCATTAAAATCTAATTTAATTAATATATCTAATATATTTTTTTAGCCCAATTAAATAAATTAAATAGTAAAATATAATTTAATTATTAAATTTACTATACCGATTAATTCCAAATTAATCGCGTTCTCTCTTTGACGAATTTATTCCCAGATAAATTCTCGACGCAATTAATCCCAGATAAATTCTTTCTCTTTTAATTAATCCCAGATTAATTTATTGCCATAATTAATCCCAGATTAATTTATTGTCATAATTAATCCCAGATTAATTTTCTCTCTCATAATTAAACCCAGATTAATTTTGTTCGAGTCAAACATCATCAGTGAATCTTCGGGATGCGACCCAAGAGATCCCTGGATATGTTGGCAGAAAATACGGTTATCGGACTATCCGAATAAGTGCGTACCCAGTACCACGTCCTTACCGATTTAAAAGACATGGTTGGCTTTTAGCAAAGCACCGTGCCTACCCAATTCTCTAGAAATATTCTTTAATTGAATATATAATCATTATCAGGCGTAGTATACGTAGTATTGCGTATTACGATCTAGTATCGAATGTCACATGCTAGGCCTGGGGCTGGAATTGTGTCTGCCCCGTACGAAGCACATATCAGATCTCTGGTAACTAGTCTCTATAATCGGATAATAATGACCTTGTCATATTATCCCGATAGCCGCAGCATACAAGAGTACCAGTTCCGTATCCTACGTGATCATCATCTCCATATGAGTGAAGTGATACTTCCATCTTGACATCACACCCAATACACTATGATTCTCAATATACCTAGAAGAGGCGTACACAGAGCCTATTAAAGCCCCAGATGACCAAAACAAAAGTATATTGATTATCGCGAGTATTAACGATGCAAGTCTCAGATTTAAGACCAAATACACTTACCCTGATTCGGATTCCCATAGACACATAGTCATACTACCAATGGGATTCTGAGGGGTCTATCCATAGCGAACCTATTTCCGTACCACCGGTAAATAAAACCTCCTATTACACTTGCATTAATATCCAATACCCAAATATAATATAACTATGCAGTTACGCTTCCATAACACGCACAACTGTAATACTAGCTTATTCCGCATTATCGATGTTCAGTCTCAATAATACTACGACTAGGGATATTTAATGATTAAACCTTAGTGGATTAATACTGTCTCATATCTTATTAATCTTGAACTAATCATATGGACTTTTATCATTTATATATCCCGGTAATCCAATTACAAATGATAAAAGAGCAATTTCCTTTGTCACATAGTCAATTTATACAACAACACAATGTTCTGTACAAATAGTGATGTTATGGGTCATAATTGTCCAACATTAATAACAACAGTAGGAATTAAGTCCGCGTGGGATCGATATTTTTATACTACTTGAACGATACGTGTGCTTGCGTTATACGCGTGTGATTACGCCGATCACATATGCATATAAAACAAACCCAAAAGTCCATACATTAAACAAAATACAATCATAAGCACCTAAAACCTAAAAATACAAGTATCGGTAAGTGTTCCTAGAACATGCCAAGATCTTCTAAGAGTGATTCGTGTGTGAATTAATCGAAGGAAGTTACAGAAAAACTCACCTTGATCGGATTTAGGATTTCGAAAATTCCTTCTTTGTTGGAGCTCCAAGCTTGTTTGTTGAGTTCAAAACTCTCGGGTGAGTTTCCCTATCACCTTTCTATGACTCCCAAACTGCTAGCTTTGTCCAAAAATTGAAACTAAATTTCTTCTCCAAGAAGAACAAGAATCGGAAATGGAGGGTAGAAAAGAGAGAGAGAGATGTGAATGGTAATGTCTAACAAAACTCATAATGTTTTTCCAAACACAACTCCCTTTTATATTTTCCAAAAAAAAGTCAAGTGTGTTGGAAAAAAAATACATTAAATGCATCCAACCACTTACATCAACAAATGACTAGTGATGCGAGTTAGTGGGTCCCACCACTTTGAATTCAAAATTCAAGTTGGGTCGCTCAACACACTTCGGGCTCGGGTTCGTTTAATCCAATTAAACGAATTTTTCCGTTGCGACGTAATTAAATCTAATTTAATTAAATAATAATGTCTAGCAAAATTATTACGGAAGTCGCTTACAAATTAATTCCAAATTAATTCGTTCGTTAGAATTAAAATCAAATTTAATTCCGCATTAAAATCCAATTTCAATTAATATATCTAATATATTATTTTAGCCCAATTAAATAAATTAAATAGTAAAAATCAAATTTCACAATTAAATTCATTTTGCCGATTAATTCCAAATTAATCGCATTCTCTCTTTTCGACGAATTTAATCTCAGATAAATTTTCGACGCAATTAATCCCAGATTAATTATTTCTCTGATAATTAATCCTAGACTAATTATTTCCGTAATTAATCCCAGATTAATTTTCTCTCTCATAATTAATCATAGATTAATTATGTTCGAGTCAAAAGTCATTGGTGAATATTTCGGAAGCGACCCAAGAGATCACTGGATATGTTGGTAGTAAATACGGTCATCGGACTATCCGAACACGTGCGTAATCGGTGCCACGTTCCTACCGATTTACAAGACATGGTTGGCTTCTAGCAAAGCACCGTGCCTACCCAATTCTCCAGAAATATTCTTCTACAGAATACAAGATCTTTGTCAGGCGTAGTATACGTAGTATTGCGTATTACGATCCAGTATCGGATGTCACATGCTAGGCCTGGAGCTAGAATTGTGTCTGCCCCGTACGAAGCATATATCGGATCATTGGCAACAAGTCTCTATAATCGGATAATCATGACCAAGTCATATTATCCCGATGACTGCAGTACTTAAGAGTACCAGTTCTATATCCTTGCGTGATCATCATCTCATATGACTGAAGTGATACTTCCATCTTGACATCACACCCAATACACTACGATTCTCAGTATACCCAGAAGAGGCGTACATAGAACTGTTAAAGCCGCGGATGACCAAAACGAAAGTATATTGATTGTCGCTAGTATTAGCGGTGCAAGTCTCAAGTTAAGTCCAAATACACCTACCCTGATTCGGATTCCCATAGACACATAGTCATACTACCAATGGGATTCCGAGGGGTCTATCCAGAGCGAACATGTTTCCGTACCATCGGTAAACAGAACCTCCTATTACACTTGCATTAGTATCCAATACCCAAATATAAGAGAACTATGCAGTTATGCTTCCATAACACGCACAAGTGTAATACTAGCTTATTCCGCATTATCGATGTTCAGTCTCAATAATACTACGACTAGGGATATTTAATGATTAAACCTTAGTGGATTAATATTGTCTCATATCTTATTAATCTGGAACTATTCATATGGACTTTTATCATTTATATATCCCGGTAATCCAATTACAAATGATAAAAGAGCAATTTCCTTTGTCACATAGTCAATTTATACAACAACATAATGTTCTGTACAAATAGTGATGCTATGGGTCATAATTGTCCAACATTAATAACAAAAGTAGGAATTAAGTCCTCGTGGGATCGATATTTTTATACTACTTGAACGATACGTGCGCTTTCGTTATACGCGTGTGATTACGCCGGTCACATATGCATATAACACAAACCCAAAAGTCCATACATTAAACAAAATACAATCATAAGCACCCAAAACCTAAAAATACAAGTATATGTAAGTGTTCCTAGAACATGCCAAGATCGTCTAAGAGTGATTCGTGTGTGAATTGATGGAATGAAATTGCGGAAAAACTCACATTGATCGGATTTAGGATTTCAAAATTTCTTCTTTGTTGGAGCTCCAAGCTTGTTTGTTGAGTTCAAAACTCTCGGGTGAGTTTCCCTATCACCTTTCTATGACTACCAAAGTGCTAGCTTTGTCCAAAAATTGAAACAAAATTTCTTCTCCAAGAAGAACAAGAATCGGCAATGGAGGGTAGAGAAGAGAGAGAGAGATGTGAATGGTAATGTCTAACATAACTAATAATGTTTTTCCAAACACAACTCCCTTTTATATTTTCCAAAAAAAAAAGTCAAGTGTGTTGGAAAAAAATACATTAAATGCATCCAACCACTTACATCAACAAATGACTAGTGATGTGAGTTAGTGGGTCCAACCACTTTGAATTCAAAATTAAAGTTGGGTCGCTCAACACACTTCGGGCTCCGGTTCATTTAATCCAATTAAACGAATTTTTCCGTTGCGACATAATTAAATCTAATTTCATTAAATAATAATGCCTAGAAAAAATTATTACGGAAGTCGCTTACAAATTAATTCCAAATTAATTCGTTCGTTAGAATTAAAATCAAATTTAATTCCGCATTAAAATCCAATTTCAATTAATATATCTAATATATTATTTTAGCCCATTTAAAAAAATTAAATAGTAAAAATCCAATTTCACAATTAAATTCATTTTGCCGATTAATTCCAAATTAATCGCTTTCTCTCTTTTCGACGAATTAATCTCAGATAAATTCTCGACGCAATTAATCCGAGATTAATTATTTCTCTGATAATTAATCCTAGACTAATTCTTGCCGTAATTAATCCCAGATTAATTTTCTCTCTGATAATTAATCTTATATTAGTTATGTTCGAGTCAAAAATCATTGGTGAATCTTCGGGAAACGACCCAAGAGATCACTGGATATGTTGGCAGTAAATACGGTCATCGGACTATCCGAACACGTGCGTAATCGGTACCACGTTCCTACCGATTTACAACACATGGTTGGTTCTAGCAAAGCACCGTGCCTACCCAATTGTCCAGAAATATTCTTCTATGGAATACAAGATCTTTGTCAGGCATAGTATACGTAGTATTGCGTATTACGATCCAGTATCGGATGTCACATGCTAGGCCTGGGGCTGGAATTGTGTCTGGCCCGTATGAAGCATATATCGGATCAATGACAACTAGTCTCTATAATCGGATAATCATGACCTAGTCATATTATCCCGATGACAGCATTACTTAAGAGTACCAGTTCTGTATCCCTGCGTGATCATCATCTCCATATGACTGAAGTGATACTTCCATCTTGACATCACACCCAATACACTACGATTCTCAGTATACCCAGAAGAGGCGTACACAGAACCTGTTAAAGCCGCGGATGACCAAAACCAAAGTATATTGATTGTCGCAAGTATTAGCGGTGCAAGTCTTAGGTTAAGTCCAAATACACCTACCCTGATTCGGATTCCCATAGACACATAGTCATACTACCAATGGGATTCCGAGGGGTTTATCCAGAGCGAACCTGTTTCCGTACCACCGGTAAACAGAACCTCCTATTACACTTGCATTAGTATCCAATACCCAAATATATGAGAACTATGTCGTTACGCTTCCATAACACGCACAAGTGTAATACTAGCCTATTCTGCATTATCGATGTACAGTCTCAATAATACTACGACTAGGGATATTTAATGATTAAACCTTTGTGGATTAATATTGTCTCATATCTTATTAATATGGAACTAATCATATGGACTTTTATCATTTATATATCCCTGTAATCTAATTACAAATGATAAAAAAGCAATTTCCTTTGTCACATAGTCAATTTATACAACAACACAATGTTCTGTACAAATAGTGATGTTATTGGTCATAATTGTCCAACATTAATAACAACAGTAGGAATTAAGTCCTTGTGGTATCGATATTTTTATACTACTTGAACGATACGTGCGCTTGCGTTATACGCGTGTGATTACGCCGGTGACATATGCATATAACACAAACCCAAAAGTCCATACATTAAACAAAATACAATCATAAGCACCCAAAACCTAAAAATACAAGTATCTGTAAGTGTTCCTAGAACATGCCAAGATCGTCTAAGAGTGATTCGTGTGTGAATTGATCGAATGAAATTGCGGAAAAACTCACCTTGATCGGATTTAGGATTTCAAAATTTCCTTCTTGTTGGAGCTCCAAGCTTGTTTGTTGAGTTCAAAACTCTCGGGTGAGTTTCCCTATCACCTTTCTATGACTCCCAAAGTGCTAGCTTTGTCCAAAAATTGAAACAAAATTTCTTCTCCAAGAAGAACAAGAATCGGCAATGGAGGGTAGAGAAGAGAGAGAGAGAGATGTGAATGGTAATGTCTAACAAAACTAATAATGTTTTTTCCAAACACAACTCCCTTTTATATTTTCCAAAAAAAAAAAGTCTAGTGTGTTGGAAAAAAATACATTAAATGCATCCAACGACTTACATCAACAAATGACTAGTGATGTGAGTTAGTGGGTCCAACCACTTTGAATTCAAAATTCAAGTTGGGTCGCTCAACACACTTCGGGCTCGGGTTCTTTTAATCCAATTAAACGAATTTTTCCGTTGCGGCGTAATTAATCTAATTTGATTAAATAATAAATGTCTAGCAAAATTATTTCGGAAGTCGCTTACAAATTAATTCCAAATTAATTCGTTCGTTAGAATTAAAATCAAATTTAATTCCGCATTAAAATCCAATTTCAATTAATATATCTAATATATTATTTTAGCCCAATTAAATAAATTAAATAGTAAAAATCCAATTTCACAATTAAATTTATTTTGCCGATTAATTTCAAATTAATCGCTTTCTCTCTTTTCGACGAATTTAATCTCAGATAAATTCTCGACGCAATTAATCCTAGATTAATTATTTCTCTGATAATTAATCCTAGACTAATTCTTGCCGTAATTAATTCCAGATTAATTTTCTCTCTCATAATTAATCCTAGATTAATTTTGTTCGAGTCAAAAGTCATTGGTGAATCTTCGGGAAACGACCCAAGAGATCACTGGATATGTTGGCAGTAAATACGGTCATCGGACTATCCGAACACGTGCGTAATCGGTACCACGTTCCTACCGATTTACAAGACATGGTTGGTTTCTAGCAAAGCATCGTGTCTACCCAATTCTCCAGAAATATTCTTCTATGGAATACAAGATCTTTGTCAGGCGTAGTATACGTAGTATTGCGTATTACGATCCAGTATCGGATGTCACATGCTAGGCCTGGGGCTGGAATTGTGTCTGCCCCATATGAAGCATATATCGGATCAATGACAACTAGTCTCTATAATCGGATAATCATGACCTAGTCATATTATCCCGATGACTACAGTACTTAAGAGTACCAGTTCCGTATCCCTGCGTGATCATCATCTCCATATGACTGAAGTGATACTTCCATCTTGACATCACACCCAATACACTACGATTCTCAGTATACCAGAAGAGGCGTACACAGAACCTGTTAAAGCCGCGGATGACCAAAACCAAAGTATATTGATTGTCGCAAGTATTAGCGGTGCAAGTCTTAGGTTAAGTCCAAATACACCTACCCTGATTCAGATTCCCATAGACACATAGTCATACTACCAATGGGATTCCGAGGGGTTTATCCAGAGCGAACATGTTTCCGTACCACCGGTAAACAGAACCTCCTATTACACTTGCATTAGTATGCAATACCCAAATATATGAGAACTATGTCGTTACGCTTCCATAACACGCACAAGTGTAATACTAGCCTATTCTGCATTATCGATGTACAGTCTCAATAATACTTCGACTAGGGATATTTAATTATTAAACCTTAGTGGATTAATATTGTCTCATATCTTATTAATCTGATACTAATCATATGGACTTTTATCATTTATATATCCCGGTAATCCAATTACAAATGATAAAAGAGCAATTTCCTTTGTCACATAGTTAATTTGTACAACAACACCATGTTCTGTACAAATAGTGATTTTATGGGTCATAATTGTCCAACAGTATCAACCTTATAAACCCAGAAAAAACCCAGGAACGTGTTACATATTCATCATGCTCATCACATATTAGTTTTGGAAATATAAAGCATGCTAAGTACAAGGAAATAAAAAGGGTGTATTTTTTTGTATTGAAGGTTGAAACTAGATATGATGATAAAAAAAAACGTTGTTGAAGAAGCTTGACGTTCAAGAGGATGCTTGATGTTTGTGGGATTTTTGAAGAGATGAAGTTGTAAAATGAATAGAATTGGCCTTTAAATAGGCTGATCCTGGTCCTTGGTTTGAAGTAAGAGTGAATGATGGGTGACATGTGTCGGGTCAATCACTACCGTTGAGTTCAAATCAAAGCTCGGATAGAAGCCATGTGCTCGGCTAATCTCAGCAGTTCGAATTTTGGTGGGTAAGCTATAGATGAATGACACTTGGCACACCAAGGAGACGAAATGAAAAGAGATTTGATGGATGTGATGGGTATTTAAGGGGACCATTTTGTACTCTACATATTCCAAGGGACATTTTAGAACCCTATGAGCATTTTTTGAATGGCAGTGAAAGAAAGACAATCTTCAGAAAATGGTATTTTTGGCAACAAGCAGAGCAACCTGTACTAAAGAAGATAAACCTAGGAGGAGCTGAGGTTATGTAGAATTTACAAAACGTCAAAACCCGAGGATAGTCTGTCGGTCTTATCTGCATGCATCGCCATCTTTTATAAAGTTCCTGACATCAACTCACAAACTCGTTGATACCGAAAGATATGTGATAGATATTAATGGTGGTTTTTATCCCAATGATGGTTTAAATATCGATGAGGGACAGAATAAAGATTACATAGCCAAAAATAAGGTGACAATGATCCAAGGGCCCGGAAAAGAGATAGGGTCTTGCAGATAGACCTAACTACAGGAAAGAGAGAAGAAATCTCGAGAACAAAGCATCTTAGGGATGAAGCGAGTTGTGATACCGACCCGACCACATGAAGATTAGTGATTTGAGATTTTTTGAGAGTTTGTGGAGCCCGACCAGATGAGATCCTTGTCTGTGAAACCTGACTTGTTTTGAAAGGGCTGGAGGGGACTTCGATGAGCATCATCTGCCTCGGAATGCCGACCCGAGGAGCTAAGATGGGGTCTCAAGGTGACCGGTATTGAAGTCGTGTGATGTATGCCCTTCATGGGAATGTGTGCTTCCAGAAGGTCAATGATGACAGAAGGAAACAACAGTCCACGGTGGTCGTAAGCCCTGCTAGCCATTATAGGCCGGTGCAGTGGCACAACAAAGCCACCCCACCCTAGGCCCATGCATTAGCAAAGGCATGAGCTAATTTGATTATCCTGTCTGCTTGCTAAGTTTGTGCGGTTTCCCACTAACCAACCAAATTCACCGTTGAGGGAGATTCCTAATTTTACACTCCGAATGAAAAACAACCGTAAAAAAGAAAAAAAAGAAAAAAAAAATTGTTTAATTTGTCGCCGCCGACCACATAAGAGCTATTGGATCGACGGCTGCCTTCAAGGTTTTTGAGCTTAGGGTTTTCTTGGAAGTTTTTTTTTTTTTTTGGGATCGTTCGACTAAAATATAGCAATAAATAATTCTTCAAAACTTCTATTGATACATATAACTTTATATAACAATAGGGACCTAAATGTTATACTGCTTAGGCCCGTAAGCCCAATTGCCTTATGAAAAAAAAAAAAAAAAAAAAAGAAAAAAAAAAAAGGGCAAAATATGGGCGGATCATGAAGCTCAAAAATCAAACCCCGAATTTGGCGCCAAAATTCAAAATATTGAGATAAAAAAAAAAAAACGGGGGGAAAATTCCTCCGCATTTGACACAACCAGAAGAAAATGGCGAAGACGATGTTCATCGCAGTTGAATGCTTCGAGTGTCGGATGATGCAGGTGAAGCAGCAGAAGAAGAGCAGTAACAAGTGGACGTGTGTGGTCTGTAATCAGAAGCAGTCCGTACGGAAGGTGTTTGCTCAGGGCTACATGGCCAAGGATCTCCGTCAATTCGTCCAGTCCTTTAATATGTCTCAGAAGGATCAACAAGGTAAAAGTGAATGTAAAATAAATTGTTTATGTTCTAATTAAGCAATGATTTATGGATTATTTGTTTGTGTAGGAGACGGTGGATTTGAATCGAGAGTTGAAACTGAGATGCCAAACAAGAAGCCCAAATTGTGCACTGATGGAGCAGAATCTGATACCGGAGATGGAGGAGTAGAAGCCAACGGTATGTGCATTAATTTTTAGTTTAATATAAAATGAGTACCCAATTTACAAGGCTTCTACTATTAGCGGGAAAAATTTTGATGTACGCAATCTTATCATTAGTTTTTCACATATAGAATATTTTTAATGTTTGAATCCGTTGTTAAACGGATAGTAAGTCAACATTTGACTCTTGTGTTAGACATGACCTTCGGTATATAATATATTGAGTAAAATTGAAATTTGAGAATTTTTTGCCTCTCGCTATCTCTATTAGCTGCCTCAAAATGGAGCAAATACATGACTGAAGATGACATGGAGCAAGAGACTTGCCAAAGAGCATCGGTCAATGCTGGTCCAAAATGGCGCGAGTTCATGACTGAAGATGAAGATGAGGAGCAGAGGAGTACTCATCGGCCAGCGACGGTGAAGGGTGTGTCAAAATGGAATAATTACTTTCAAGATGACATCAAGCCTAGGAGTTTCGAAGAAAATGCGGCCAAGGCTGCTTTAAAATGGGATGATTACCTGACAGAAGATGAAGGGCAAAAGAGGACTCCACGGCCAACAATGGCGATGGGTGCTTCAAAACAGACGAATTGCTTGAATCAAGATGACATGGAGCCTATGACATGCCAGGAAAAAGTGGCCAACGCTGGTTCGAAATGGGATGTTTACATGACAGAAGAGGATGAAGAGAAGACGACTCAACGGCCAAGAACAACAAAGAAGAGTGCTTTGAAATGGAAGAGTTACTTAACACAAGAAGATGATGAACTGCAACTCGTAAGTGGGAGGAAATTTGCAGATCATACTAGTGAATGGAACAGCAATGGTGATTTCGAGACCAAATCACACGATCATATAGTAGAAGATAACATTCACCCTGATTTCATTTGACAATCCCATGATCACACAAAGAAAAGGCAACAAACTAGGTATAAGATGACATTCACTCTAATTTCAGCAAAATGTGCCTGAAAAAAGTGAAAAAACAAACTAGGTAGGTATTGCTGGGCTCAAAAATTGGAATAAGATATGAGTTACCAGTGCCAACTTCTAACCATTGAAATTTACAATCACATCAGCATTAGGCAAAGAAAAAGCAACAAACCCAGAGCCCTTGCTAACCCCATGTAGATCAAGCATGACACGACAGAATTGTATGGATGATGAAAAATAAATTTGAGGAAGAAAGAAAATCAAAACATCAGCACAAGAAAGTTACCATGTAACTTGTACAAAATTATACCTTGCACGATGTTATGGTTCCAAACTCGGAAAATAACTCCTTGAGTTTTATCATCATTTATGCTGTCATCCAGATTATTCAAATACAAATTAGCACCTTTAAGTTTTTCATATCTAATAATTATTTCCTGTTCAAACTTAGATCTTAACTTCGCCTCCCTTTCAGCTCTCTTCTGAGCCCTCCCCACACACCAAACCTTGTCACTATTGGTGGTCCCGTTCAACTTCTCCACTGCCGCAGCAGCAGCAGCAGGATCTGGGCTGTGAAAGTAGCCAAAACCAAAACATCTAGGCTTTCAGTCCATAACAATTGCACTAGTGATGGTACCATATTGCCCAAAAACTGCCTGAAGGTCCTCATCAGTTGTCGTCTCCGCCGAGTTGTTGACTTACACATTAGTGAACTTAAGGGAGACATTCTTTTGAGCCTTTTCTTGGTGTCTAACAAAAAGACCAACATAAACTTGTTTATCATTTATCAGCAATGCCTTGTTATCAATTGATGAGTCCAAGTTCTTGATGAAAACATTCGCATATCCACTCTTCCGAATATTGGGATCTCGATGAGAATACATAATCCTGATTGGTTTCCCATTAATAGGCATAAAGTTCAAAGCTTCCTTCGCGTTAGCAGCTGCATTAAAAAGACATAACCATGATCAAGCACTTAAGCAAACAAAGAATATGCGAGAAACACATGTACACGAATATATACTCCTAATTCCATTAATTTGAATATTCGACTACAAACACTGCACAGACAAATGACATTACTTTCCCTCTCTTACTACACAAGTAATCTCACATTTCATCTGATCAATTACCAAAACAAACACACACATTACGTGTAGATAGACCCGGCCACCGGTTCGGTTCGGTTCTGTTTCAAATAGGAACTGAACCGTCCGGTTCCCAATTTCACGCTTGTGGAACCGGGAATCGGAATAAAAACGGATTCGGATCGGACAGTTCATTTTTTTTTTTATTAATTTAAAATTTTAATTTTAATTTTTTTAAAAAATAAAAATGGGATTTAAAGTTATTAATTTGAAATTATTAATTTGAATTTATATTACATTAAATTAAAAACTTAAATTAAAAATAAAATAAAAGAGCTGAACTTAAATTTTTTAAAACTTAAGTTATTTATGTATCCTCTTGAGGTGAGAGGAATCAAACTCACGTAGTTCCATTACATTTTTATATAGTTCCCCATTACAATTATTTACTCATCATCATTATTTGTGTTTGTTGTTGATCCTTCAGCTCATGTTCCATTTGCACTTGCAGATGCATTGTCGAACAAGTCTTCAAAGTCATCGGGGACATCTTCTTCAGCTCGGGTCCAATCATCCACACATGTTGATTCTAAAGTGTTTGGATGTAATGAAGACTGTCTCGCTTCCAAAATGATACATCCTAAGATGAAGGTTTGTTCAACCGCAACGGTGGAAACAGATGTTGCCAGCACATCTTTAGCAATAATTGATAAAACATGATAGACATTTTAATGGCGGTTCCACCAATCAAGTACTTGAAAATTTTTACTTACTAAACTTTCAGCAGGAAACTCGAAAATTGTTGATACATAATTTTCTAATTCCGAGTTATTAGTGTTGGACAATTATGACCTATAACATCACTATTTTGTAAAGAGCATGGTGTTCTTGTACAAAATTAACTATGTGATAAAGGAAATTGCTCTTTTATCATTTTGTAATTGGATTACATAGATATATAAATGATAAAAGTCCATATGATTAGTACCGGATTAATAAGATAAGAGACAGTATTAATCCACGAAAGGTTTAATCATTAAATATCTCTAATCGTAATATTATCGAGACTGGACATCGATAATGCGGAATAGGCTAGTATTGCCTTTTGCGCGTTATGGAAGCTTAACGGCATAGTTTTCATATATTTAAGTATTGGATACTTATGCAAGTGTGATAGGAGGTTTTGTTTGCCGATGGTACGGGAACAGCTTCGCTCTGGATAGACCCATCGAAATCCCATTGGTAGTATGA
The DNA here is from genome assembly GCA_019454045.1 of Zanthoxylum bungeanum. Lineage (NCBI taxonomy): Eukaryota > Viridiplantae > Streptophyta > Magnoliopsida > Sapindales > Rutaceae > Zanthoxylum > Zanthoxylum bungeanum. Next base: position 154,737 of record SKCR01032724.1, on the reverse strand, counting down.
CTATGTATCTATGGGAATCCGAATCAGGATAGGTGTAATTGGTCTTAACCTGAGACTTGCATCGCTAATACTTGCGACAATCAGTACGCTTTGGTTTTGGTCGTCCGGGGCTTTAACAGGTTCTGTGTACGCCTCTTTTGGGTATACTAAGAATCATAATGTATTGGGTATGATGTCAAGATGAAGTATCACTTCAGTCATATGGAGATGATGATCACGTAGGATACGGAACTAGTACTCTTAAGTACTGCAGTCATCGGGATAATATGACTAGGTCATGATTATCCGATTATAGAGACTAGTTTCCAGTGATCCGATATATGTTTCGTACGGGGCAGACACAATTCCGGCCCTAGGGCTAGCATGTGACATCCGATACTGGATCATAATACGCAATATTTAGTATACTACGCCTGATAAAGATTATATATTCCTTTAAAGAATATTTCTGGAGAATTGGGTAGGCACGGTGCTTTGCTAGAAGCCAACCATGTCTTGTAAATCGGGGAGAACGTGGTACCAGGTACGCATGTGTTCGGATAGTCCGATGACCGTATTTACTGCCAACATATCCAAAGATCTCTTGGGTCGCTTCCCAAAGATTCACCGATGACATTTGACTCGAACGGAATTAATCTAGGATTAATTAAGAGAGAGAAAATTGATCTGGGATTAATTACGTTAAGAATTAATATGAATTCATGAAGAAGAGAGAACGCGATTAATTTGGAATTAATCGACAAAGTAAATTTAATATTGAAATTGGATTTTTCTATTTAATTTATTTATTTGGGCCAAAATAATATATTAGATATATTAATTGAAATCGGATTTCAAAGCGGAATTAAAATTGGATTTTAATTCGATCGAACGAATTAATTTGGAATTAATTCGTAAGCGACTTTCGTAATAATTTTACGAGGCATTATTATTTAATTAAATTGGATTTAATAATGACGCAACAGAAAATTCGTTTAGTTCGGAATTAAACGAAACGGGCCCGAGCGAAGTTGCATGTTGGATTAGCCGACTTAAATTTGGAATTTAAAAGTGGTGGGACCCACTTCACTTACATCAACATATTAGACATGTGATGGAAGTGGTTGGGCTTGATTTAAGGATTTGAATTGTTGGAAGAAAGGCTTGGATTTACTTCTATAACACTCAAGCCAATTACAACACTCAACCTTAGTATATATTAATTTGGTCAACTTTGGAAGTGCATTAAGTTACTATTCACATCATTCTCTCTTCTTTTCATTTTTGTCAAAACTGTGAGCTCCTCTCTCCCTCCATGGATTTTTGTTGCAAAAATTCAAGCAAGCTAGCCCTTAAGAAGACAAATGAGGTGATAGGGAAACTAATCCTAGAGTTTGGAATTCAATTTGAAGGCTTGGAGCTTCCATTACATCCTTGAAAGATTTTGAATCTCTACCAATCATTGTGAGTATTTCCGCAACTCCTCTTTTATTCACACACGAATCACTCTTAGAGATCTTGTGGCATGTTCTAGGAACACTAACAATGGTATCAGAGCATCCTAAGTTTGATTTGAAAATCTAGGGTTCATATACTTTAATTTGAGATTTTTGGCTTGGTGCTTGATTTGCCTAAATTGATGGTTGGGTTATGTTTATATGATATTTAATTGGATTTGTACATTGTTGGAATTGAGAAATTTGATTAGATCAAAAATCCCCAATTTTCTACTATGGCCGAATAATACCCTAGGAATGCTCATGGTAATTTTTTGAAAATTAGACAATTGGATGTGTTCTAGGCATGAAATGTATGTTAGATGTTGATTTAATTGGATTGAAATCAAATTGCATGTTAATTTCTATGCCTTTGTCGTGAGCTATAAGCATGTTTTGATGAATTATTTTGCTTCAATTTATGTTGGACATGAATTGGAAATGATGAGCATGATTAATTAATTTAATTACTATTTTGGAAACATTAGATTAGTTGATTAATTATGTTAATTACACTTGAATTGGATTAATATGTAATTTGGAATAATGTATTAATTTAATTGTTGTAATTGGGCTTAATGGGCTTGGTTGGGCCAAGTTTGGTTTGTTTTAATCGGGTTGGATCCAAATTGGGCCTAAAAGCATTCCATAAAGTCCAAATATATTAATTGGGCCTAATGGGCCTAAATTGATTTTTGGCAAAAAAAAGTGATTCCTTAATTGGGTCTTGACATTTGGGTTTGATCCATAATGACCAAAGCCCATGCCTAAAGAATTAATTAAAAGCCCATTGGACTTAAATAGTATTGGATACTAATTGGGCCTTTGAGACCCATGAAGATTGGATTTGGAATCCAAGTCGAAAAGGCACTATTAAAAGTGTAATTATTTAATTTGGAATAAATTTGAATTAGTATTGAATATAAATTAAATTGGATTTAAAATTTTAGTTCGATATAATTCAAGAATACGTACTTTGAGTATTTATTCTTAAACGAGTTGGACTCGCGCAAATCAAATCGTTGTTTGAACATTGGATGATCATTAATTCAAAGATTAATTAATTGGATTAGATTGATTGTATAACATGCTTTGTGTGAATACTTGGATGTATTGTATGAATAATGTATATCAGATAGATATTAGAAGAGTGAGGGCAAGTTTGAAAATTGTTGTAATTAATTTAGAATTTATTAAATTGAACCTGCGTGTCCAGCCTATTATCTATTTTCTCATTGTATTTCTCTTCTCACCAATTCCCCTCAATGTAAATGAGGTTTCTTTGATGTTTATGTAATTGGGTAGAAGTATGAATAGTCCTAGCGGGAGAGAGGAAAGTGAGAGATTTGTTCTAGGAACAAAGTTTGTTATATATCCATCCGCATATCATTATTATTTTATTTCGCGCCTTATTATGCTTTTAGAATGCATGCTTAAGGGTGTATGATGAGACCTAATCAAAGATAATAAATTGGTTGCCAATTTATGTAAAAACCCTCATTAAATATTAAGCGTTTTTCCTTCCATTGAGTGGTTCTCTCTTAAGATCCAAGATTGGCATTGGTTTGTTGGCTAAGTCAAGATCAATGTCCATCGCGGATGTGTTTGAACCACAAAAGCATTGTTCTATATTGCATGTCTTGGGCGGTTGTGACTTGTTGGCCAAAGTCAAGGTCACCTCTAGTTCATCGACGTGGATTACGAAGCTTTCCCACTGTCAATGAGTCCCGCTTAACTGGAATCATTAAGCTTGTTGAGCCAAAGCCAAGGCTTAGTTGATTCAGAGGAAAAATGTTAGGAAATATATTGGATATATTTACATATATTGGATATATGTTTCGGACTTGGAGGTCCACCTACTGGATCTAGGAATTGGATGAGATCCAATTGATCTTAGAGATCTACCTAGTTAAGTTTCATACAACTTGTTGGCCAAAGTCAAGGTTGTGTGTTATTTAAGGGATCCTAGCCCACTAGGAAACTAGGTTTTCCGAGTATTCCACAGATGGTTAGAGGCTCGCTGAAAAATAGTGGGAGGCTAGTATTAAATTTGCAATTTCGTTTAGATACTTGCCAATACGCGCTCTTTTATTTTATTTATCGTTGTTATAAATATATTAGTTGGACTAATATTAATATTGCTTTCGTTGAACAGTTAGACTGTACAACACACTACTTCATTTGTAGTTGGTTATATAGTTGGACTATAGCAATCATTACATTTGAATGTAACCGATCATTTATAGTTGATTATACAGTTGGACTATAGTAATCATTACATTTGATTGTACCTGAAATTATTGATTGGATAGTTGGACTATAGCAATCAATATAACTGGAAAGATTATCATCAAAAGACATAATCTTAGGTGAAAATATCTTTAACGGCACAATTTAACAGATTGGTAAATAAATCTCAGGATAGTCTTGAGAGCCGAGAAGTTACTCTATTTGATAGAGCGGCCTCTCGGGCCTGAGCCCGGAGTTGAGCAAATAGTAGAGCATGAGCTTTGGAAGACTCATCGTGATGATAACTTTAGTGCTCAATCCTTTATGCTTGCCGCAATGACTCCTTAATTTCGTCGTCAGAATTAAGGATTAGATCCTTATACCACGATGTTGAAACAAAGGATCTTCATAGATCTAACCTTAGATCTTAGAAGTACGAATTGCATAAGAAGCTCTTTCGCTCGCATATGTCAGATGGTACATCTGTCAAGCACTAGGTGTCGCAGATGATTGCTGACATCGAACAACTAGGTTAGTTGGGCATTACCTACGAGACCGAGACTTCCATAGATTTGATCTTATAGTCTCTGCCCAAATGCTGGGGCGGGTTCATCATGAATCAAGATAAAAACTCTTGGAGAGTTCATGGCTATGCTCAATGAGGTAGAGCCAGAGCTTCCAACAGGGCAAGAAGCGCAAGTCGCATCTTACTTCGACATCCCAGAAGGCCAAGGCTTGACCGAAGTCTTCTGGAGGTGTGGAAAATGGCAAAGGCAAAATCGTCACGGTCTTCTGGGAAGACAAATGACATATCCCAAGATGTCTGCCTAAACTGTGGCAAACGGGGTCACTAGAAGCGTGACTGCCGTATGGACAAGGCATACATGAAGGAAGTGAAAGCGGGCAAGGCTTCGACTTCAAGTATGTTTGTTATTGTAATGAACGTGTCCACTACTAGTTTTAAAATTAAATTTTTGATACTGGATGTGGCACATACATATGTACCGATGTGCGGGATCTGCTTATTAGCATGAGACTGGCTTCAGATGAGATTGACCTGCGAGTCATAAACGGGACGAGAGTCGCTGTTTTGGCTATGGGAACCTAATTTTTGGAACTGTCTTTTGGGCATATACTTAAATTAGGAAACTGTTATAATGTACCTAGTTTGACTAGAAACATTATCTCTATCTCTAGTTTAACCTGTTGCGGGTATACCTTTATGTTCCAGAACACTGGGTGTTTTGTTTATAAAGATAATATTGAGATATACACATTAGATGTGAATAACAATATTTATATTTCGAATATAAATGAATCTCAAACATGAAACATGACAAACAAAAGCTCAAACTAAGTAAATCATATGAGACTTATTTATGGCATTATTGTCTGGGACACATTAACAAGACTCGTATATCCACACTTTTAAAGAGTGGATACTTGGACGGATTTGATCCTAATTCAAATGATGTCTGCGAATCTTGTTCATTAGGCAAAGTGCCTAAAACGCTTTTTAGCGGTAAAAGTGTACGTGCCACCGAGCTGTTAGCCCTCGTTCATGGTGACGTATACAGGCCCATATCTAGCTAGGCTAGGGGTGGATTTGAATACTTCGTAACCTTTACGGATGTTGCATCGCGTTATGGTTATGTGTATCTTATGAAACACAAATCGTAAACTTTTGATAAATTCAAAGAGTTTCGACACGAAGTAAAAAAAAAGACGGGCAAAAGTATTAAGATATTACGGTTGAACCGTTGTGGAAAATACTTGAGCAATAAGTTTGACGATTACTTGAAAGAGTATGGTATTCCTTCACAGTGAACCCCTCCTGGAACACCTCAATTAAATGGTGTGTCCGTACGGAGAAACTGAACTTTGTTGGACATGATAAGGTTATTAATTAGTCGCACTGGGCTACCAATTTCCTTCACGGGATACACATTGAACAGTGCAATACTTATTTTGAATAAGGTTCCATCAAAGTCTGTTGTACAGACTCCATATGAAATATGGACAGGAAATAAACCAGGTTTCTCATTCCTGAAGATTTGGGAATGCTGGGCATATGTTTGGATGATACCAAACTACAACCTAAATTGGATAAGTGCCCATTTGTAATTGGTTATCCTAGGGAAACCAATTTCCACAACTCACAAAAGAACAAGATATTTGTTGCTCTCCATGCGGTTTTCCTAAGAGGAATACCTAAATGCAGTGGTAAGTGGGAGGAAAGTAGAACTCGATGAAAATCGGAGTAATATTGTTCCTAGCACCGATCCCTTAATAGAACACGGACAGTTCATCAGGGATGAATCTGTTCCACAATCTTCTAATACACAAGAACCGCGTAGGTCGGAGAGAGTCAAGAAACAACCTAAGAGGTATGGGTTTCTGATCTCACCTCATGTAGATGTCAATCTTATTGAGGAAAACGAACGGACTACGTATGAGGAAACGATACAAGGTATCGACTCCGTTATATGGCAAGGTGCCATGAAGTCCGAAATGGATTCCATGTATACCAACCATGTTTGGACACTGGTTGATATACCAGAAGGCATTGTGCCTATTGGTAACATGTGGGTCTTCATGGTGGAGACAAACATGGATGGCAACATATAAACGTACAAAGCTAGGCTTGTAGCGAAAGGGTATCGTCATCAACATGGTGTCGATTACGACGAAACCTTTTACTTGTTGCCATGATTAAATCCATTTGGATAATGCTTGCTATTGCTGCATATTTCATAATGAAATATGGCAAATGGTCGTCAAAATCGCTTTCCTTAATGGAAACCTTTTGGAGGATGTTTTATACAACATCCTGATGATTTTGTCATACCAGAACATGCAAACATGGTTTGCAAGTTAAATCAATCTAGTTATAGATTGAAGCAAGCATTGTGTTCTTGGAACCAACGTTTCGATGAGATCATAATGGTATATGATTTCATTCAAAATGAAGGTGATTCTTGTGTATATAAGAAGGTTAGTTGGAGCGCACTGACAATGATTGTCCTATACGTTGATGATGTATTATTTCTTGGAAATAACATTCCCATGTTAACAATCGTGAAAGCTTGGATTTCATTAAAATTCTCCATGGAATACTTGGGAGATGCCACCTTTATTCTAGGAATAATGATCTACTATGATAGATCTAAAAATTGTTAGCACTCTCCGAGAACTCGTACATTGAAAAATATGTACATGACCTAGTGTCTCATATGCTTTGAGCATATGGGATCACAATCAGGTCGATCCAGGTGATGGTCACTGGATTGATGTAAAGAACATCCTTGAGTATCTTAGACGAACTAAGGATGCTTTCTTAATTTATGGAGAATGAGAACTTGAGGTAACTAGGTTCACCGTTGCAAGTTTCCGAACAGATGAAGACGACTTTGAGTCGCAATCAGGGTACGTATTTTGTTTGAACAACGGAAGAGTGAGCTGGAAATCTTCCAAGCAAGATATTGTTGCCGATTAAACAAAAAAAATGGAATATATCGTTGCGGCTAAGGCAGCAAAAGAAGCATTTTGGATCTATAAAATTCCTAATTGGATTAGGAGTAGTTCTGTTAGCAGCTGAGCTAGGCTACATCGCAGGCTAAAGAATTACAGCCTCATCAACGATCCAAGTATGTACTTCGACGATTTTATTTGATTCGTGAAATCATACATCGTGGCGATGAGATGATCGAATAAATCGCATCAGATGATAACATTGTAAATCCGCTGATGAAAGCGATATCTCAGCATAAGCATAAACGACCCGTACATAGTTAAGGTGTTGGACACTTGAGCGATTGGCTATAGGCCAAGTGGGAGATTGTTGGACAATTATGACCCATAGCGTCACTATTTTCTAAAGAGCATGGTGTTCTTGTACAAAATTAACTTTGTGACAAAGGAAATTGCTCTTTTATCATTTTGTAATTGGATTACATAGATATATAAATGATAAAAGTCCATATGATTAGTACCAGATTAAAAAGATATGAGACAGTATTAATCCACGAAAGGTTTAATCATTAAATATCCCTAGTCATAGTATTATCGAGACTGGACATCGATAATGCGGAATAGGCTAGTATTGAACTTGTGCGCGTTATGGAAGCTTAACGACATAGTTCTCATATATTTAAGTATTGGATACTTATGCAAGTGTGATAAGAGGTTCTGTTTGGCGATGGTACGGGAACAGCTTATGCAAAAATGCAGTGCCTACAATAAGCATGAGCGACCCGTACATAGTTCAAGTGTTGGACACTTGAGTGATTGGCTATAGGCCAAGTGGGAGATTGTTGGACAATTATGACCCATAGCATCATTGTTTGTAAAAGACATGGTGTTCTTTGTACAAATTAACTATGTGACAAAGGAAATTGCTCTTTTATCATTTGTAATTGGATTACTTGGATATATAAATGATAAAAGTCCGTATGATTAGTACCAAATTAATAAGATATGAGACAATATTAATCCACGAAAGGTTTAATAATTAAATATCCCTAGTCGTAGTATTATCGAGACTGGACATCGATAATGCGGAATAGGCTAGTATTGCACTTGTGCGCGTTATGGAAGCTTAACGACATAGTTCTCATATATTTAAGTATTGGATACTTATGGAAGTGTGATAAGAGGTTCTGTTTGCTGATGGTACGGGAACAGCTTCGCTCTGGATAGACCCCTCGGAATCCCATTGGTAGTATGACTATGTATCTATGGGAATCCGAAGCAGGGTAGGTGTATTTGGTCTTAACCTGAGACTTGCATCGCTAATACTTGCGACAATCAGTACGCTTTGGTTTTGGTCATCCGAGGCTTTAACAGGTTCTGTGTACGCCTCTTCTGGGTATATTGAGAATCGTAGTGTATTGGGTGTGATGTCAAGATGGAAGTATCACTTCAGTCATATGGAGATGATGATCACGTAGGATACGAAACTAGTACTCTTAGTACTGCAGTCATCGGGATAATATGACTAGGTCATGATTATCCGATTATATAGACTAGTTGCCAGTGATCTTATATATGTTTCGTATGGGGCAGACACAATTCCAGCCCTAGGCCTAGCATGTGACATCCGATACTGGATCGTAATACGCAATACTTAGTATACTACGCCTGATAAAGATTATATATTCCTTTAAAGAATATTTCTAGAGAATTGGGTAGGCACAGAGCTTTGCTAGAAGCCAACCATTTCTTGTAAATCGGTAAGAACGTGGTACCGGGTACGCACGTGTTCGGATAGTCTGATGACCGTATTTACTGCCAAAATATCCACGGATCTCTTGGGTCGCTTCCCAAAGATTCACCGATGACATTTGACTCGAACGGAATTAATATAGGATTAATTAAGAGAGAGAAAATTGATCTAGGATTAATTACGGCAAGAATTAATCTGGGATTAATTCATGAAGAAAAGAGAACGCAATTAATTTGGAATTAATCGGCAAAGTAAATTTAATAGTGAAATGGATTTTTCTATTTAATTTATTTATTTGGGCCAAAATAATATATTAGATATATTAATTGAAATCGGATTTCAAAGCGGAATTAAAATTGGATTTTAATTCGATCGAACGAATTCATTTGGAATTAATTCGTAAGCGACTTTCATAATAATTTTGCGAGGCATTATTATTTAATTAAATTGGATTTAATAATATCGCAACGGAAAATTCGTTTAGTTCAGAATTAAACGAACCTGGGCCCGAGCGAAGTCGTGTGTTGGATTAGCCGACTTAAATTTGGAATTTAAAAGTGGTGGGACCCACTTCACTTACATCAACATATTAGACATGTGATGGAAGTGGTTGGGCTTGATTTAAGGATTTGAATTATTGGAAGAAAGGCTTGGATTTACTTCTATAACACTCAAGCCAATTACAACACTCAACCTTAATATATATTAATTTGGTCAACTTTGGAAGTGAAGTAAGTTACTATTCACATCATTCTCTCTTCTTCTCATTTTTTGTCAAAATCGTGAGCTCCTCTCTCCCTCCATGGATTTTTGTTGCAAAAATTCAAGCAAGCTAGCACTTAAGAAGACAAATGAGGTGATAGAGAAACTAATCCTAGAGTTTGGAATTAAATTTGAAGGCTTGGAGCTTCCATTACATCCTTGAAAGATTTTGAATCTCTACCAATCATTGTGAGTATTTCTGCAACTCCTCTTTTATTCACACACGAATCACTCTTAGAGATCTTGTGGCATGTTCTAGGAACACTAAAAATTAGTCATGATTTCCCTCTGTTTTTTATTTCGTTGTAGTAACCAACGATCACATATGCTAAGTCTTGAATATATTACGGGTTCGCTACTAGATTGTCATGATGATTGTAAGTTATATATACTGACATAATCATTAAATAAATCTGTTAAATGATTTTTTATTCTATCTATTATTTTTCTAACATTAATTTCATCATCTATTCCTAAAAATTCATAGTAAGTTTGTAAGTCACTATTCAAACTTTCTAATTTAAATGTAGGATAAAAAAACTGTGAGAATAAGATAAAGTAATGAAATGTCTTTAAAAAAAGTCAATTATTTTCTTTTCATAAGAGTAATAGCTTCAAATAAAACAATATAATTAACATTTGAACTTTCAGCATGCTCATATAGAGTGCCAACAATATTCACACATTTAATAAGAAATAAATTTGTTGTAAGATAATAAACTTCACTAAAAATATTTGTTGCATCATTAAAAACTTTTAAAATTTCTAAATTTTTTCACAAATATCTCATTGACTAGGCAAAAATGTTATATGTTTAACATGTTGAGGAAAAAAAACTATATAATACATTTTTGTGTTGAAAAACTTGAGTTAAAAGAAAATAAGTTGAATTCCAATGATTTGTAACATCTCATGGAAATTCTACGAATTTAAGACCATTTAATTTACAAAACTTGGTTCATTCTCTCCTGACATTAGAATATGACCAAATACAATTAAGTGTTATTTTAATAGGATTAATGTGATGTTCTAAATAAGTCAGATCATCTTGAACACATAAATTAAGGACATAACATGTGCAACGAACATGAAAAAACTGACCGCCAGATTTGGCTAGCATATTTCTTTCAAATCTCTAATTGATACAGTATTTGCAGATGCATTATTAAAACCAATTGTTAAAATTTTACCTAATAAATCATATTCATCCAAAATTACTTTAATCATTATATAAATATTTTGTGCAGTATGTTGCTCATCAAAAACTTTAAATGCAATAAGTCGTTTTTGCATATTCCATGATGCATCAATTCAATGACAAGTCAAACTCATGTATGAGTGTGTTTGTCAATGGTCACTCCAAATACCAGAACAAATAGAAAGACGACCTTTAATATTTTTAAATATTTTATTTAAAATAATTTTATCACCTTTGTGTAATTTAAAAATTTATCGTTTTATTATATTCTTAGGAATTTTACAAGCATGAGGAATTTAAAGCATTTCGAACATAATTAGTAAAACTAATTATTTCACTAAAACTTAAAGAAAAATATCTCATACAAGTAAATTTAACAAATTATTCTCAATTTTTAGCATCAGAACATTTAAATAAATCTAAAGAAGCGTACTTACCCATTTGAGTTTGTGTCGTATCAAGTGCAATTTCAGCGGCATGATGTCAATTCAAGTGCTTGTTCATATTGTCATAGTCGTCGATAAATTTATGAGATACACCACAATAGTTGCATATTACTCTTAAACCTTCATTGTAAGTCTCGACTAAATGAAATTGAATTTTAAAAATATCGAGACTTAATTTCTCTTCTCCATGTATCGATACTTTGGCCGCTCTCTTGGGTTGGGCCATTATACATGGTGTTCTCAGATGAGCTTACCATTTTTTTGTTAATATTGAAGAATTGAAAAATTAAATCAATTTGAGAAATTGAAGATCAGAGAATTGAGAATTGATGTGTTTAAAAAATGAAGACTTTTTGTATAGCCCTCTCCTCATTGCGAATGTTTAGTTAATTTCCAATCAACACCAAAATGATTTGTATATCTTATATACATCATAATACAACACATATATGAAAAGCCCCAATTTTAGTTGAGGCAAAAACCTAATTTTTTTAATTAATTAAATTAACCAAAATTAACAAAATCCAACACTTTAATATAATCTTTACAACACCAAACAAGTCTCACCACTTTGAAACAACTCAAGAAAAATTATAGGTCATCAATGAGTGGCCTAACAACTCTATAATGGCAACACGATCATCTAATGATCAAAAGAGAGCTTATTAACACATTACAAGCTTTCTTTAATAAACATACATGCATACATCTTTCATTCATGCTTCCAACCATTTTATTACAAAACTAAAAGAGTAGAGAAACAACCAAGCATCACATGTTGTAGCTAAGAACCTTAGAAACATTTTTCTAGTTGGAGAAAAGTTGAAAAAACTTACAAATCTATAAGTTTTCTTCAAATTCTTTCTCTCTTCTTCACTTTTTCTCTCAACTCTTTCTTTTTGTAATATTTGGAGGCTTAGCAAAAGTGAAGAAAATAAAAAAATGAAAACCTTTTATATTTCTAAGGTTGGCCAAAATTTTGGAAAGAAAAAGCAAATAGATTTTTTCCAATTTTAATCAAATTAAAGAAGTCAAAATCATTTTGATAACATTTTCTTTAAATGTAAAAAGTTAACATTATTACAGTTAATCATTTCCTTATTTAAATATCAACATAGATATTTTGTATTTCAATTACTTTAATTATTTAATAATTAAATAATTACTTAAATACAAATATTTAAATATATGTATTATATTTACTTAGAATAATTCAAATACATACATTAATGGTATATGTCAAATATCATAATTTGATAATTAATTAATGCGTATTTAATAAAATCATATATTAAATACAAATACACATTAATTAAGAAATGAATAAAAAGTCCCTTATGCATGTATCTTTCGTTTAACCGTTAAACGATTTATAAATAATCAATATTATTAATAAAAGTTACCCTAGTGCTCTACGCGTATATTTCATTAGTGAGACTCTCTATGTTCAGACATGTCTGTCATGAGATCCAATTTCGTGTCCAAAATCTAGCCACCCGTAAATTATGACGACCATGAATATACTCATTGAACCATACAGGCCGAGGTCATTGCATACATATAATCCATTCGTCACAGGTATTCGGATTTATCCCAGAGATATAGAAATGAACGTCAAATCTATATAGGTATAATCTCGTCGATGTTTCGACTAGCAATCTTTTAATAACACTTAGAACTCACTTCTACAATGTACCACGGGCCCATGGATTTAACAGATTGTTAATCTCATATTGAAAACCTATGCTCTGTACACAGAGCTGACGAATTCTATCTTGATACGCATATGATATCCTGAGGATCAGTCCACACTCAATGAACATGCGGAGGTCTTACCTAAATAGGTCGGTGATGTGACTGCCATCAAAGTGTGAAAGATATCTCATATATCCACATTGGTATCTCAAGTAAAAGAATCAATATGCTACTCAACCCGAGAAGATTATTATTGACGTTTGTGTACCATCTATTAAGAATCTTCGGTGAGTCGTTCATTATTTATCCGATATAAACACCTACATGTCTATACGAGTCCCCGAGACTCATGGTTCATTGAGAATCAACAATTGAAATCCAAGATTCCAATATACGACATGTACCGATCTCAGCGGGTTTACTTACTGACCAAGTAATGTAAATCTTGACCAGAAACTGTTAAAGAAATGATACTGTTATAATACAACTCAATGTCAGTTGCGACATTTTTACAACTGTATCATAACTAATCATTCTAAGGTCAATTACGTTTTTACCATATATAAAGAGATATTATATTATAGAAACTACTTATTTTATTCATAATAAAAAGGATTACATAAGTATTTACAGGGAAATGCAAAAGAAATTGGCGCTCTGAGCACCAATCCCAAGAAATTCTCTCACTTGCTCTAGTGTCAAAATTGATTGTATCTCATACCCATCGACTTCACATATTTATCAAATAACTTCGGAGGAATGGCATTGTTAAGCGGGTCTGCTACATTATCTTAACTCGGGACCTTGCACACGACAATGTCTCCTCGCGACATAATCTCTCGAATGATGTGGTACTTCCGTTCACATGCTTCAATTTTTGATACGCCATCGGTTCCTTTGTTTGCGCAATGGCTCCATTGTTATCACAGTATAACAGAATTGGATTCTCGATACTTGAAACTACTCCCAACTCTGTGATAAAATTCTTAACCCAAACAACTTCTTTTGCAACTTCAGAAACTGCAATATATTATGCCTCTATGGTGGAATCAACTGTCGATCCCAGTTTAGAAATTTTCCCACAAACAACACCTCCGTTAAGGGTAAACATGAATCCTGATGTAGACTTTCTATCATTATGATCCGATTGGAAATCTGAATCCATATACCCATTAACCTGCAGTTCATTTCCTCCATATATCAGAAACTTATCCTTAGTACCTTTAAGATACTTTAAGATATGTTTAATGGCCATCCAATGGTCATTACCTGGATTGGACTGATATCTGCTGGTTACACTAACTGAAAAACTGATATCAGGCCTAGTACATAACATGACATACATGATGTTGTCCAAACACAAAGCATAAGGCTGATTAGACATTATAATCTTCTCATCTTCTCTTTATGGACACATCTTCTTCGAAAGATGAAGGTATGTCTGAACGATATATTTGTTGTCTTACAGTTACCAAAATTATATTGTTCTAAGATCTTATCTATGTGTGTTGGTTGGGATAACCCAATAAACTTCCTTTCTCTATCTCTATAGAGTTTTGTGCCTAAGACATAAGAAGCTTCACCCAGGTCCTTCATGGAGAAATTCTTATAGAGGTAAGCTTTGACGCCCTGCATCATCCCGATATCATTCCCAATGATCACGATGTCATAAACATAGAGAACTAAAAATACCACCATACTCACACTGACCTTCTTATACACACAAGATTCTTCCGAATTCTTGAGAAAATCAGACAATTTGATTATCTCATCGAATCAAAGATTCCAACTTCGTGAAGCTTGTTTAAGTCCATAAATGGACTTCTTAAGCTTACATACCATGCCCGAGTTCTCGTTGGATACAAAACCCTCCGGCTGTTCCAAATAGATTTCTTCATCAAGAAATCCATTTAGAAAAGCCATTTTGACATCCATCTGTAAAATCTCGTAATCATGGTAAGCAACAATAGACAATAAAATCCTAATAGACTTTAGCATCGCTACTGCTGAAAAATTTTCATCGTAGTCGACACCAGGTCGCTGCGAGTAACCTTTAGCTACCAGTCGGACCTTAAAGGTTCCACATTTTCGTCAGACCCGCGCTTCCTCTTGTAAACCCATTTACAACCGATAGGAACAATTCCTTTAGGAAGCTGAACCAAGTCCCAAACTTGATTCAGATGCATAGAGTCTAACTCTGATTTCAATGCCTCTTTCCACTTCACGGAGTCGATATCCAACATCACTTCTCTATAGGTATAAGGGTAAGTCCTTCAACTAAGTGAACATCAAGACTCTTTTCTTGTATCAAATACAAGCGTTCAAGAGGTTTAGATACTATTTTGAACGTACGGAGTGTGGGTAATGAAGGTTCTTCATCTACTTGGACTTCAGGTTCCTCCATTGGTTCGTTGGTCTCAGGTTGTACTTCATTAAGTTCAACCTGTCTATGATTACCTCCTTCAGACAAAAATTCTACCTCTAGAAATTTTACGAAGTGAGCTACGAACACATTTCGATGCTTGGTATCATAGAACAAATATCCTTTCGTATTTGAAGGATATCCAACAAACCTAAACTTTTGCCCTCGAGGCAAAAGCTTATTCTGCTGAGCCATCCTAACGTATGCAGGACAGCCCCAAACCCTAATATAATTAAAATTTGGTTTCCTACCGGTCCACATCTCATACAAAGTCATAGGAAAAACTTTAGAAAGAATCTTATTCAAAAGATGAGCGGCTGTTAAAAGAGCATAACCTCATAAGTAGTAGGGCAAATCTGTAAAACTCAACATAGATCGGATCATATCCAATAAAGTTCGATTTCTCCTCTCTGACACTCTATTATATTGTGGAGTACCAGGAGGAGTATATTGAGAGAGAATCTCATTCTCCTTTAAATAATCAGTGAACTATCCACTCATATATTCACCGCCTCGATCTGATCAAAGACATTTAATATATTGACTAGTTTTTTTTTCTATTTCATGTCGGAATTCTTTGAACTTTTCAACAGTTTACGATTTATGTTTTATCGGATAAACATAACCATACCGTGACACATCATCGGTAAAAGTGACAAAGTATGAAAAATCACTATGAGCAGTCTGACTCATGGGACCATATACATCAGAATGTATGAGTTCCAATAAGTCTATGGCTCGGTGTCCCACACCAGAAAATGGAGCTTTGGTCATTTTACCCCGAATGCAAAATTGACAGGTTGGATAGAGTCCAATGGTGAGATCCTGAATCAAACCATTCCTAACCAACTGGGTTAGGCGTTTCACGCCTATATGACCTAAACTCATATGCCAAAGTTCATTATTATTTATTTCAGATAATTTACGTTTATTAATTCCAGTATTCAAGATATCTCGAGAAGTATGCAAAATATAATGACTATGCTCATTTGGACAAACAATGATCTGAATATTATTTCTATCACATAAATACAATGAACAATTCTTAATATTTACATGATATTCTTCTATATCTAATACAAAAAGTGATATAATATTAGATACACATCCCGGTAAAACATAGCAGTCATGCAACAAAAGTCTCTCATTGGGTGAGAGAATCTTGCATAATCCCACTGCAACCGCATCGAGAGAGTCACCACTCCCAAATCACAACTGCATCTCGCCAGATTTCAGTTGTCTACTTTCCTTCAGCATCTGCAAAAAATTACAAATGTGAACAGGACAAGCAGAATCCAAAATCCAACTAGATGTGACAACTTCACAAGCCAAAGAGATATCAATAACAGGAAAAAAGTACTTGATATCGATGTTCTTTCCTTCCTGATCTGGGCAAGGTAGTCGGGACAGTTCCTCTTCCAGTGCTCAATCTTACTACAATGATGGCACTTGTCTTCAGAAGCTATATTGGGCTTCGCTATCTTAGCCTGTCGAGGAATATGAAATCTTTTTTTTTATTTCCTTTCGTCTTCTTCCCATTCGACTTGGAGTGAGAAGAAGCAGAAAGTGAAGTGGGTTTCGGAAGGCGATTTGATACTCTCTTCCATAAATCCCCCTCTGCGGTGAGAAGCATCCTATAAAACTCATGGTAAGAACAGTGAATCTCATTCATATTGAAGTACATTACAAACTGGCGATACGACGCCGGGAGCGAACCAAGAATGAAATTCCGTCCCAGAGTATCATTAAGAGGTAAATCATTGCACCTCAATCACCTAATCAGATCAATCAAATGAAGCACATGTGTGCTCACAGCCTGTCCTCATCGAGTTGTGAATGGAACAGTTCCATCGCAACTCTATGAACAAAGACATGTTCTTGATTCATGAACGATTCTCGGAGTTGTGTCATCGTGCTATATGCATCAGGCATATCAAAATATTACCTCTTAAGTTCTGAAACCAACGAACTGAGAATATATGATTTAACCATTAAATCATCATCTTTCCATTTCTGGAAAGTCTCAATTTCTTCTGGTGATACATCTTCAGATATAGCAAGAGATAATAGACCTTCCAATATATATCACAACTTCTCAGATCCGAAGACAATCCTTAAATCCATATCCCAATCAGCAAAGTTCTTAGTGCCTTTGAGCTTATTCGTATCCAACATACGAGCAAATGGGTTGGTCGAAGAAGCCGTCATCACAAATCTATCACATAAATAGCAAAAAATGGTTAGCATACAAAACAGTTTCATATAATATCAAAAGCATTAAATAGATCAATGATTTTTAATATAAAAATGTCCATCCCATTATTTCATGCAAAACGGTAATCCCCAAACAGAATACAAAACATGCAATAATCAAATTAAATACAGTAGTGAAAAGTAGACCCCATGAATATATTTCAGCTTACAGTTTTGGCACGTTCTCGCATACGTATATTCATTAGGTAGATAACTCATTGTTAATCACTCACCAGTGACTCTTGGGTTCTGGTCCTGATCGTTTCTTGATGTGATAGTTTTGCCACATTCACAAGGAGGCGTACCGAGGTTAAACTTGTCAATGATAAATTCAAGATACTTGCGTAACTCTGACAACTTTGGCACATTCAAGATCCCGTTTTCGTTTGAATTTACCTAATATCACATATATATCTGGTACAAATAAATTTCTACCGGTTATATCCTCACAGCACGTTCTCGGATATAGTCGTAGAAAAATTATCTATAAATCGTATTGACAAGACAGACTAAGAAACATGTATCAAATACATATTAATTATTAAACCTTATTTTAAATAGGGATTTTCCGCAAAAGATGTTATTCACTTTATTTAATCAAATTAAATAAATACAAGCATACATAAAGTAAAGATTAGATTAAATATCAAATTAAAAGGCCTAATCTTATCATGGGTTCAGAATCAGACTCGCTCTGATACCATTTTTGTTGAGGTTTTTAAGGGGTATTACCGGGTAACGCAGCGGAACGCGAAAATTCAAATTTTTCTGATTTCAATAATTTTTATTGGGTAATTAAAATAAACTAATTTATTCTAATTACTCACTACTCAAAAAAATTCAATTTTTACCCAAAATCCATATTTTTCCTTAATTACCGTGAGACCCCGAAGGTTTGTATTTTGATCATTTTAGTCCAAATTTGTCAAATATAAATTTAAGTGATTTAAAATCACTACCAAAATGATTTATACATGTCACATACATCGAAATACAACTCATAACAAAAATTCCATAATTTCTTCAAATTGCCGAGAAGTCCCTAAAGTTTCAACTTTATATATTTTGGTCCAAATTTGTCAAAATAATTTTAGTTAATTTCCAATCAACACCAAAATGATTAGTATATCTTATATACATCATAATACAACACATATATGAAAAGCCCTAATTTTGGTTTAAGCAAAAACCTAATATTTTTTTAATTAATCAAATTAACCAAAATTACCAAAATCCAACACTTTAATCTAATATCTATAATACCAAACAAGTCTCACCACTTTGAAATAACTCAAGAACAATTCTAGGTCATCAATAAGTGGCCTAACAACTCTATAATGGCAACAAGATCATCTAATGATCAAAAGAGAGCTTATTAACACATTACAAGCTTTCTTTAATAAACATACATGCAAACATCTTTCATTCATGCTTCCAACCATTTTATTACAAAACTAAAAGAGTAGATAAACAATCAAGCAACACATGTTGTAGCTAAAAATCTTAGAAATATTTTTCTAATTTGAGAAAATTTGAAAAAACTTACAAATTTATAAATTTTCTTCGAATTCCTTCTTTGTTCTTCACTTTTTCTCTCAACTCTTTCTTTTTGTCATATTTGGAGGCTTTGTAAAAGTGAAGCAAACGAAAAAAATGAAAACCTTTTATATTGCTAGGGTTGGCCGAAATTTTGGAAAGAAAAAGCAAATAAATATTTTCTAATTTTAATCAAATTAAAGAAGTCGAAATCAATTTGATAATATTTTCTTTAAATGTAAAAAGTCAATATTTTACACTTAATCATTTCCTTATTTAAATATCAATATAGATATTTTATATTTCAGTTACTTTAATTATTTAACAATTAAATAATTAAATAATTAAATAATTACTTAAATATAAATATTTAAATATATGTATTATATTTACTTTAAATAATCCAAATACATATATTAATGATATATGTCAAATATCATAATTTAAAAATTAATTAATGTGTATTTAATAAAATCATATATTAAATACAAATACATGTTAATTAAGAAATGACCAAAAGGCCCCATATGCATATATCTTTCGTTTAACCGTTAAATGATTTATAAATAATCAATATTATTAATAAAAGTTTCCCTAGTGCTCAACGAGTATATTTCATTAGTGAGACTCTCTAGGTTCAGGCATATTCGTCACAAAATCTAATTTCGTGTCCATAATCTACCCACTCGTAAATTATGACAAATACGGATAAACTCACTGACCCATACAGGTCGAGGTCATTGCATACGTATAATCCCTCCATCACAGGTATATGGATTATTCAAGAGATATAGATATAAACGTCAAATCTCTATACATATAATCATGTCGACGTTTCTGTTAGCAATCTCTTAATAAACTTAGAACTCACTTCTATAGTGTACCATGGCTCCATGGATTTAACATATTGCTAATCCCATATTGAATACATATGTTCTGTATACAGAGCTGACGAATTCTATCTTGACACATAGAGGATATCTTGAGGACCAGTCCACACCCAACGAACAGGCAGAGGTTTGACCTAAATAGGTCGGTGACGTGACTGCAATCAAAGTGTGGAGGATATCTCATATATCCACAATAGTATCTCAAGTCAAAGAATCATCATGCTACTCAACCCGAGAAGATTCTTATTGACATTGGTATATCATCCATTAAGAATCTTCGGTGATTCATTCAGTGTTTACCCGATATAAACACTTACATGTCTATACGAGTCTCCGAGACTCATGGTTCATTGAGAATCAACCATTGAAATCCAAGATTCTAATATATGACATGTACCGGTCTCAGCGGGTTTACTTACTGACCAAGTAATGTAAACCTTGACCAGGAACTGTTAAAGAAATGATATTGTTATGATATAGCTCAATGTCAGTTGCGATGCTTTTGCAACTGTATCATAACTAATCATTCTAAGGTCAATTACGTTTTTACCATATATAAGAGATATTATATTATAGAAACTGCTTATTTTATTCATAATAAAAAGGTTTACATAAGTATTTACAAAGAAATACAAAAGAAATTAGTGTTGTGAGCACCAATCCCAACATGTTCGGTATATAATTACTCTCTCTATTGAACCATTTGATGTAGCTTGGCAAAGATTGTCTATTTCGTTGTTGAATGCGTTCAGGTCGTTCGTGGTCTTCTCGAACTTGCAAGAGATTGCAGAGTGCTCCACGAACTTGTTCATCAGCCCCTGGTAAGATCTAAAGGACCGATATTGGAGATTGATGAACCAGGTTAGGACTGGGCCTACTAGTATCTCATCTAATCATCTACACATGTCGACCTCCCATTGATTTGGCACAAGTGACATAGACATCATCTTGTACTTGTAATGGACCATATGACCATCGAAGTCTGAACTTCCGAGGGAGCTCTATCAAAGTGATAGACTAGTGGAAGGATGTGTCTAAGAATATTCCAGCCCGACTCTTCTTGATCGATAGCCTTTAAAATTCTCCATGTCTTTACGCATGCAAGAGATGACTTGCTAGGTGGGGTCTTCTGGATACAAATTATTGGGTGGTAGATTCCCTTGTGAGTGGTCTGCTGGAGACCGGTCACGGTCTGCAGCATCATCAAAAGCCCCTAACAAATTGGCTTCGAGCATGGGGCCACTGTGGTGATTGTCGAATCCCCGGTGCTGAGAAGTTGTTGCTATCTGTTCCAACTACTTTGGAGACTGGTGTTGGTACTTCGTATTATGAGGTTTTCTTCTTCCAGTGCTCATAATTACTTTTGCATAGCGGCAATATAGGAGACATGGGGTTAGGGTGTTTTCATTCCCAGAAACCATAGATGGTTTATGATTTTAGTCGTAGACTGACAGAAATCTTTGTTTGCTATGAATCATCGAGGCCTCATGGTGAGCACCAAATTTTAGATGGTGAATTTTAACTTCAATTCACAATCAAGATTTCGTAGGATAGGGACACAAACGATCCTGCAAAAAAAATACAGAGAGAGCTCAGAGTAACTACCTACTGATGTGGAGGATGTTGTAGGCACTTCGAAGCTCAAATCAGCAGAGATGATAAGTGGAAATGACGAAGAACAATGCAAAGAGTTACCTCAATCTTCGTCATTTGTTGTTGTGAGGGTGGTAGGCTGGTGTTTGAGGAGTGATGTGCTTCGAGAACTCAAGTGTGAGAGTCAAAGCTTGAATGCCTCAATCCCTTAAACCTCATCTCTATTAATAGGATGTGGAGTAGGCTCTTAGTTGAATTAGGATTCCTTGGAATAATCAAATTCCAATCCTATTAGGAGAAGGTAGTTGAGTTGGGATTGAGTAGGGAGTGCATAGGTATCCGGGATTATGTGTAATTACAATTATATTTGGACTTGACTACCGTATTTGTAGGTAGTTTATCTTGATCTAAATATTTATTTTCCTTATTGAAAAGGAATTAGCCATGTATAGACTAGAGGATAATGTCTATTGGGACATTGCATGATACGAGAAAATATCGGCTATGACATTATTCAAGTAATGTCGACTGTGATATTAAGTAATATGGCTTGTGTCTCTTGGAGACCTTTGGGTCGTGTAGACCTTTTACCCTTGAGGGCGTGTGGGCTCGTGGGCCCTACATTTGAGTCATGTCTATAGGCTTAATATTGATAGTCATGTGATGAGCAGTCTACTTCCAATAGGTGACGACTGGAAGTACTTCATTAGACTGGAATTAGACTGAGTCTAGGAGTAGGCCCAATTGCTAGGCTAACGAAAGTCTAGTTGTTGATAACCTTGCATTAGAGTGTATTTAACTTAGTAGAATTGTTGTCTACTAGAATATCCATGTCTTTATATGTCGATTATGACTCCAGTATAATCTGGGACCCATGTTGATTGGGCCATGGGAACAGCCTAATGCGTTATTTGGGTCAGATGAAGGCCATGGATATAATCTTGAGCAAGTGGGCTTACTGGAAGACCATATATATTGTTTGAGCCCAAGTGTCGACTGAGACACAATGCCATTTGGGTTATTAGCCCATACAATATGTATTTAGAATTACAAATTAATTAAAAAATATATTTTTCCTATAAAAATCAAGCTCAGGCCGAGCTCAGGTTATTTTGCCTAAGCCTGACTGAGATCGAGAAATTATAATTTGTTGTTGAATTTGGACATATATTCAACTTAGTATGATTAATTTATCAATGTAAGATGTATTAGGTCAGTTATGGAACCCCTAGGGTCGGATCGGTGTCTCGCGCAACAAAAGTGGGTCTAACCCAATGATATGAGGGATAGGTGTATTTTAAAATATTTTAATCAAAACTACATTATGATATGAGTTCGAAGGAAAAAACGAACACCAAATCGGAGTCCGGAAACTCCAAAACGGAGAAAATGAAGTTTTAGTGTTCATCAACCCTTGGAGGCGAAGTTTTGGAAGTCGAGACGCTCCAAAGTGCGAGAGCAACTACGAGAGCTTAACGTCTCCACATCGCGACGCGGAAGAGTTGGAGTCATGATGCCCCTAGGTCTGATGCTCAGTGTCGTGACGCTGGAAGGTCAGTGTCGCGACGCTCCCCTGAGAGTGAGCATTTTTCAACTTTAAAACAATCCTAAACACTTCCAATTTTATCCTATCATTTCAATACACCTTAAAACCAATTTTAACATCAAAACCAACCACAACACATGTTATACAACTAACATACATGTATTCTAAATACATATATGTATTTGTTTGAATTAAAACACAAACCAATTTAAAATCCCACTATAAAATATCTCATGAACAATTATAGTTCACCCAAAGGTGGTCAAGTGATTCTAGAATGGTAGCCATAACTCTAAGCATTAATCTAGAGTTTCAAACTCTTATTAATTGTTCCAAGTCCAACATGAACGTATTTGACCTAATTACAAGCATATTGTGTTTATACTTCCAAAGCATCCTAACATAATTCATTAGCCTTATTTCAACATTAAGTTATGTAATCATGCATCCAATACATAATTCATCACTATATGTCTCACTAATAAAAACTCATTAATGAAGAACATAGCTTAGGAGAAGATCAAGTATTACCTAGTAAGATTGATAAAAAGATCCAAACTCATTCTCCTTGTTGAAATGGTTGGAGAACTTCCAAGGTTTGCAAGCTTGACTCCAAGATCCAATCTTGATTTCAATGCTAGCAAGTTTCACTCCAATATCCAATCTTGATTTCTCCTAGATGAAATGTTGTAGATATCTCACAAAGCTTCTCTAAATATTTCTCTAACTTAGGCTAATTTCTCCAAGAATTGCTTGTATTTAGATTTCTCAAGCTTAATTAAAACCTTTCTAAAGCTTGCTATTTATAGCAAAACTTAGGTAATTTTTTAATTAATAAAAATTCTAATCAACTTTTATGTGGGCTAAATCTAATTTGTCCAAATATGTATAATTAGGTGTGATTAATCACATTTGTTTACCACTTTGATTTAATCCAATTAAATCAAGATAAAAATTAGGAAATGGATTAGTTCAATGTTTGAAACTTTGATTTAATCCAATTAATTCAAGCCAAAAAAACATATAATTACATACTTGCAATTACCATAATATCCTCAAATGGTAGAGATAATTAAGAAATTACGACAAAGCCCTTGTGAAAATATTGAATTAATCCAATTAATCCAATAGGTCAAAGTAAATAATAAATATTATCCAATAACACTTGATTCTCTTAGTTGATAATTATAATATCGAATATTATCTTTTATAAAAAATAATTGGCTACCTAATTGCTCAACGAGTATACTTCATATTGGGACTCTCTAAGTTCAGACACGTTCGTCATATAAGCCTAGCTAATATGTGCACAATTCGTCCACCTCTGAATTCACGAAGAAAACGAACGACCTTTCTAAACTATACAATTCGAGGTCATCACATATGTTTAACAATCCCTCCGTCGTAGGCTATCCGAGTTGTGCTTAGGAAACATAGAATACACCGTCAAGTTTCCGAGGCGCACATCTCATGTCGACATGTCCATGATTCTTTACAACTAATGTGATCCACCCTAGGTGATCGACTTTGGCTAAAGTTATAAGAATCGTGACTTACTTACATTGATACATAAACCTCTTATAGTACACATACATGCCAACCGATTCTATCTTGATTCGCACTTGATTAACGAGTGCATCGATCCACACCCAACGAACATCTAGAGGTCAGACCATGAAAGGTTTTTGACATATATGCATCAAAGTGTGGAGGATCTCACACAAAATCAATGATGTCCTATAGTTAAACGATCACATATGCTACTCGACTCGAGGAGATTCCTATTGACGGCGGTATGTACTTTCAACTATTAGGAATCACCTATTATTCATTCAGTTCGGTCCAACCAATACCCACCCGTCTATATGAGCTTTCAAAACTCATGGTACATCAGGTTTAAACCATTGGAACTCCAATTCCATTATAAAACATGTGCTAGTCTTCTAGGTTATAGAAATTCGACCGTATTCCAAAACCAACGACTATGAATATTTACTTTAAGAATAATTTATAATAGTAATACTTATCCTAATTTTGGACCACCTAGTGTCCAGTATTACTACAAGACTATTCTAAGGTCGATGTCATTCATAGCATATTTATACATCAATCTGATATGCATAATGACAATACCATTAAAAATGTATGAAATGAAAATATATTTATTTTATTAATAAATAATAAAATGTACAATACATTAGTTGGATTGGCACTTCAAGCATCAACTCCAACAAACTCTCACTTGCTTAGTGCCAATCTGGATGGTATTGCAGTCTCATCTCCTCCACATGTTTATCGAATAACTTAGGAGGTAAGGCTTTTTCAAGTGAGTCTGCTATATTGTCTAGTCTTTGAACCTTCAAGACCACTATGTCTTTCTGTTCAATAATCTCTTTAATTATGCGGTATTTCATTTCCACGTGATTAGACTTGGAATGTGCCCTCGGCTCCTTAGCATGTGCAATGCTCTGCTATTATTACAGTATAATAGGATCGAATCCATAATACTAGGCACAACGCCAAGTTCCGTGATAAAATTCTAATCCATAGAGCTTCTTTAGCAGCTTCTGAATCCGTTATAAATTCCGCCTCAGTGGTGGAATCAGCTGTTGAACCTTTCTTTGAACATCGCCAACTAACCACACCACCATTAAGGGTAAATATGTATCCTGCTGTAGATTTTCTATCATATGGATCTCTCTGGAATTCAGAGTTTGTATAACCTTTAACTTGTAGCGCATCTTCTCCATATATCAGAAACTTATTCCTAGTACCCTTAAGATATTTCAAGTATGTTTCACGGCTGTCCAATGATCATTATCTGGATCAGATTGATATCGGCTAGTCATACTGACGTCGAAACTGATGTCAGTACTTGTACATAGCATAACATACATTATGCTTCCAATAATATAAGCATATGACAAGTTAGAAATTCTAACTCTCTCTTCCTCAATCTGAGATGTCAATTTCTTCAAAAGATATATGATGTATCGGAAAGGTACGTTTGCTACCTTACAGTTAGTAAAACTGTACCTTTCTAATATTTTATCTATGTACGTCAATTGCGACAACCCTATAATCTTTCTAACTCTATCCCGGTAGAGCCTTATACCTAATATATATGAAGTTTCACTCATATCTTTCGTAGAGAAGTTCTTGCAAACGTAGGCTTTCACACTTTGCATCAATCCTACATCATTTCCAATGATAAAGATGTCATCTACATAGAATACTAGGAAAATTATCATGCTCCCACTCACTTTCTATAAAACACACGGTTCTTCATCGTTCTTGATGAAACCATATAATCTAATTATCTCATTAAAATGACGATTCCAGTTTCGGGATGCCTGTTTAAGTCCATAAATAGACTTTTGGAGCTTACAAACCAAGTTTAAAGTCTCACTGGATACGAAACCCTCTGGTTGTTCCATATAGATATCCTCCTCAATGAATCCATTTAGGAAAGTAGCTTTCACATCCATCTGTCATGTCTCATAGTCGTGATATACAGCAATGGCTAAAAAAATACTAATAGATTTTAACATGGCTACTGGTGAAAATATTTCCTCATAGTCAATCACAAGACGTTGAGTGTAACTTTTCGCTACCAGTAGGGCCTTAAAGGTCTCCACCTTTCCATCAGGCCCTCGCTTCCTTTTGTAAACCCATTTACAACCAATAAGTTTAACTCCTTCAGGAAGTTCAACTGAGTCCCAAACTTGATTGCCATGCATAGAATTCATCTCAAATCTCATGGCTTCCTGCCATTTTCCTGATGTTGGGAAATCTCTAAGTCCCGGGATCGATTATCAAGAAAGAAACATATGCGAATACATAAAGGAGTTGCGGAATACTCACAATGATCGGTTGAGACGATGCATCGAAGAACAAAAACTTCAAGCTCCCTCCAAGATGGCTCGGCAGTCCACTGTTTTTCTCTTCAAAGAATTCGGTCATGGTCCTCCAAGGTGGTCCAAGCTCCAAGCTTCGGTGGACGATTCCTTCCTCATGTGTGTGGTTCCCTATCACCTTTGTATGTCTCATTTGTGTGCTAGCACTCTTGATCTTGCAACAAAATCATCACATTTCTTCTTCCTTACCTCTCGGCATTTGAAGAAATTTGGGAGAGAGTTTTGCCTATTTGGGCGTGAATGAGAGAAATAAAGTATGTAGTGTTTGAGTGGTAGGTTTGTGTATCTAATACACAAATTCAATTTCCAAAATTAATTACCAATTTTCTCTTTCCAAAAGTCAAGCATTTAAGCTTGCCAACTACCACCATCAATCATGAATAGTGACATGGTGTCAATCACTCAAAGTGAAAGACATCTATCACTTGATTGACGATTGATGTGACGCTAGATGGGACTTGTGGGTCCCACTTCGATTATAAATGCGAATGGTTCCGCAAACACTCCCAGGCTCGGGTTCGCTAATTCCGAATTAACGAATTTTCCGTTGCGATGAAATTAAATCAATTTTAATTAAATAATTTTGCCTAGCAAAATTACTATTCACGTCGCTAACGAATTAATTCTAAATTAACTCGTTCGCCCGAATTAAAATCTAATTTCAATTCCATGTCGAAATCCAATTTCGTATAATATATCAAATATATTATTTTATCGATTAATTCCAAATTAATCGTTTTTTCTCTCTTTAATTAATATTTTATCCTAGATAAAATATATCTCCATAATTAATCCCAGATTAATTTTCTATCTCTTCTAATTAATCCGAGATTAATAAAAGTGTGAGTCATACGTCATCGGTGAATCTTCGGGAAGCGACCCATGAGATCCCCGGATATATTGGCAGTAAATCCGGTCGTCGGACTATCCGAACACGTAAGTACCTAGTACTACATTTATACCGATTTACAAGACAAGGTTGGCTTCTAGCAAAGCGCCATGCCTACCCAATTCTCCAGAAACATGCTTAAAGGAATAAGCGATCTATATTAGGTGTAGAATACGTAGTATTGCGTATCTCGATCCAGTATCGGATGTCACGTGCTAGGCCTGGGGCTGGAATTGTGTCTGCCCCGTACGAAGCACATATCGGATCTCTGGTAACTAGTCTCTATAATCGGATAAACATGACCTAGTCATTTTATCCCGATAGCTGCAGCATATAAGAGAACGAGTTACGTATCCTACGTGACCATCATCTCCACTATGACTGGAGTGATACTTCCGTCTTGACATGACACCCAACAAACTACGATTCTCAATATACCCAGCAGAGGCGTACACAAAACCTGTTAAAGCCATGGACGACCTAAAACCAAAGTACATTGATTGTCGCAAGTATTAGCGGTGCAAGTCTCAGGTTAAGACCAAATACGCCTACCCTGATTTCGGACTTCCATAGACACATAATCATACTACCAATGGAATTCTGAGGGGTCTATCCAGAGCGAAGCTGTTTTCCGTACCATCGGTAAAATACAACCTCCTACTACACTTGCATGAGTATCATATACCCAAATATATAAGAACTATGTCGTTATGCCCTAACAACGTGCACAAGTGTAATACTAGTCTATTCCACATTATCGATGTCCAATCTCGATAATACTACGACTAAGGATATTTAATGATTAAACCTTCGTGGATTGATATTGTCTCATATCATCTCAATCCAGGAACTAATCATATGGACCTCCTATCATTTATACATCTTGGTGATCTAATCACAAATGATAAGAGAGAAATTTCCTTTGTCACATAGTTAATTTGTACAACAACACCATGATCTGTACAAATAGTGACGCTATGGGTCATAACTGTCCAACAATCTCTCACTTGGCCTATAGCCAGTCACTCGAGTGTCTTACACCCGAACTATGCACGGTTCGCTCAAATCACTGAGAAAAGACATTTGTCAGCGGATTTGCATGATTATCATCTGATGCGATTTATTCGATCATCACATCGCCATGATGTATGATCCGAACGAATCAGATGAATATCGAAGTATATATCTGGATCGTTGATGAGACCATTAATTCTTTAGCCTGCACTGTAGCCTAGCTAAGCTGCTAACAGAACTATATCTAATCTAATTAGATTATTATCGACCCAAATGGCTTCTATTGCTGCCTCAACTGCAGAAATTACCCGCTTTTGTTGTTATTCGGTAACAGTATCTTGCATGGAAGATTTCTAGCTCACTGTTCTGTTATTCAAACTTTATAGTACCGTTGTTACGACTTATAGTCGTTTTTATCGGTTAGGAAACTTACAACAATGATCCCAGTCACTTCAAGTTCTCCATCTCCATAGTATAAGACAGCATCCTTAGTTCCTCTAAGATACTCAAAGATGTTCTTTACTTCAATCCAATGACTATCACTTGGATTGGCCTGATTGTGAATCCATATGCTCAAAGCGTATGAGACACCAGGTCACGTACATTTTTCAATGTACGAGTTCTCGGAGAGTACAAACAACTTTAAATCTAACCCAGTAGATCTTTATTCCTAGAATAATGGTTGTTTCTCCCAAAATTCTACGGAGATTTTTTCATGAAAGCCAAGCTTTCACCGATTATTTTATGGGAATGTCATTTCCAAGAAATGATATGTCATTATTATTTAAGACTTTCACTGTCAGTGCGCTCCCACTAACCCTCTTATATACACAATAATCATTTTCGTTTTGAATTAAATCATACACCATTATGATTACATCAAAACGATAATTCCAAGAACGCTATGCTTACTTCAATCCATCCATGGATCGAATTATCTTGCAAACCTTGTTTGCTCGTTTTGGTACGAAAAAACCGTCAGGATGTTTTAAACATCCTTCAAAAGGTTTTCGTTAAGGAAAGCGGTTTTGGCATTTAGCTGCCACATTTCATAAATGAAACATGCAGCAACAGCAAGCATTATCCAAATGGATTTACCGTGGCAACAGGTAAAAGGTTTCGTCGTAATCGACACAATGTTGATAACGATACCTTTTCGCTACAAGCCTAATGTAGTACGTTGGTATGTTTCCTTCCATGTACGTCTTCCTTGAAGACTTATATAGTACTAATAGGCACAATGCCTTGCGGTACAACAACTAGTATCCAAACTTAGTTGGTATACATGGAATCCATTTCGGACATCATGGCATTTTGCCATAATAGGGAGTCGATACCTTGTATCACTTCCTCATACGTAGTCATTTCGTGTTCCTCAATAAGATTGACATCTTTATGAGGTGAGATCAGAAACCCATACCCCAGGTTGTTTTCTGACTCTCTCTAACTTACGTGGTTCTTGTGTATTCGAAGATTATTGGTATAGTTTCATCCTTGATGAACTATATATGTTCCATTAAGGACTCGGTGCCTGGAATAGTATTACTCTGATTTTCATCGAGTTTTACTTTCCTCACACTTACCACTGCATTTCGGTATTCCTCTTAGGAAAACCGCATGGTGAGCAATAATTAAATTGTTCTCTTGTGAGATGTATAAGTACTATACTTTGGTATCCCTATGATAACCTATAATTTAGGCATTTATCTAATTTGGGTTCTAGTTTGGTATCATCCAAACATATGCCTAGCATTCCCAAATTTTCAGGAATGAGAAAACCTGGTTTCTTTCCTGTTCATTTCTAATATGAATTCTGTCAAACAGATTTTTAAGGAAACTTATTCTAAATAAGTTCTGCAATGTCTATGTGTATCCGTTGAAGGAAATGGTAGCTCAGAGTGACTCATGATTAACCTTATCATGTCCAACAAAATTCGGTTTCTCTGTTCGGACACATCGTCAGATTGACGTGTTCCGGGAGGAGTCCTCATTGAAAGAATACTATACTCTTTCAAGTATGTGAGAAACTTATTGCTTAAGTATTTTCATCATGGTCTAACCCTGACGGTTTTACACTTTAGCCGATCTGTTTGTCTATTTCGTGTCGAAACTTTAAAAGTTTCCGATTTGTGTTTCAAAAGAAACACATAACCATAACGCGATGCCACATCTGTAAAGGTCACTAAATATTCATATCCACCTCTAGCCTAGTTAGACATGGGCCCACTTGCTTCACTATGAACTAGGGCTAACAGATCGATGGCATTTGCACTTTTACCAAGTAAATAGTATTTTAGGCACTTTGCCCAATAAACTAGATTCGTAGACTTTATTTGAATGGAATCAAATCAGTCCTAGTATCCACTCTTCGAAAGTGTGGATATACAAGTCATGTTTAATTGTGTCCCAGACAACAATGCCACAATTAAGTTTCAACTGATCAAATCAGTTTGAGCTATTTGTTTGTCATATTATGTGTTTGAGATTTATTTATATTCAAAATATAAATTATGTTATTCACATCTAATGTGTTTATCTCAATATCATCTTTATATAATAAAACACTTGAGTGTTCTAGAATATAAAGGTATATCCGCAACGGATTAAACCCTGATATAGAGATAATGTATCTAGTCAAACTAGTTACATATTAACAGTTTCCTAATTTAAGTACACACCCGAAGGGTAGTTCCTAAACTTAGGTATCTACGGTTAAAACAACGACTTTCGTCCCATTTCCTATTCGTAGATATATCTCAACTGAAGTCAGTATCCTGCTCATAGCAGATTCTGCACACCAGTACATATTTATGTACCACACTAAGTATCTAAAATCGAATTTTAATACTAGTAGTGAACATATTTATGACAACATATTTGAAGTCAGAGCCTTGCTCGTTCTTCAATTTCTTCATGTCTGCATTGTCCAAACGGCAGTCCCGCTTCCGCGATCCCGTTTGCCACAATAGAGGCAGACATTTTAGGATATGTCTTTTATCTTCCCAGAAGACTGTAATGATTTTGCCTTTGCCCTTTTTCACATTCAGAAGCGTTTGGCCTAGCCTTGGCCTTCTCGAATGTTGAAGTAAGGTGCGTCTTGCGCTACTTGCCTTATTGCAAACTTTTGGCTTTGTCTCCTTGAGAATGGCCATTAACTCTCCAAGAGTTTACTATTACAATTTAGTACTTCTAAGATCTAAAAAATAGATCTATGAAGATCCTTCAATTTCATTATCATACTTTAAGGATCTAATCCTTAGTTCTGATTAAGAAATTAATGAGTCTATTTCGCAAGCATAACGGATTAAGCACTAAAGTTATCATCACATGAATATTCCAAATATCATGTTCTACTATTTGCTTAACTCCGGACTTAGGCCTAATATGTTATTTTATCAAATAAAGTAACTTATTAGATTCCAGGACCATCCTGATATTTTATTCCCAATTTGAAAATTGAAGTCGTTTAAATACATTTTCCCCAAGATTATGTTTTAAACACTAATCTTTCAATTTTATCTTGATTCTAATAGTTCAACTATTTAATCAACGATTTAGGTACTATTTATTATAATGATTACTATAGTCCAACTATTTAATCAACTATAATTTAATTGATTTAAATTCAATTATATTGATTACTATAATCCAATTATAAAATCAACTATAAATGAAATAGTTTGAACTACAGTCCAACTGTTTATCAAAACAACATTAAATATTAGTCCAACTAATATATAATTTATTTGACGTATTTTGTGATATGAGCGTGTATGGCAAGTAACTAAACGAATATTGCAAATTTAATTCTTGTCTCCCACTATTTTTCGTCGAGCCTCTAACCCTCTGTCGAGTACTCGGGAAACCTTGTTTCCTAGTGGGCTAGGTTCCCGTTAAATAACACACAATCTTGACTTTGGCCAACAAATTGTATGATAATTAACTAGGTAGATCTCTAAGATCAATTGGATCCAATCCAATTCCTAGATCCAGTAGGTGGACATCCAAGTCCGAAACATAAATCCTATATATGCCAATGTATCCAATATATTGCCTAACCTTTTTCCTCTGAATCAACTAAGCCTTGGCTTTGGGACAACAAACTTAGTGATCCCAGTTAAGCGGAACCCATTGACCATGGAAAGCTTCGTAATTAATGTAGATGGACAAGAAATGGTCTTGACTTTGGCCAACAAACCACAACTTGGACAAGACACCGATATGAAACAAAGCCTTCGTGATTCAAACACATCCTCGACAGACAAAGGCCTTGACTTTGGCCAACAAGCCAATGCCTGTCTTAGATCTTGAGTAAGAATCACTCAGGAAGGAAAAACGCTTAATATTTTATGAGGGTTTTTCGCGTGCAAATTGGCAACCAATTTATTATCTTTGTTAAGTTCTCATCTTCATACACCCTTAAACATGCATTCTAAACACATAATAAGGCGCATATAAATAAAATAATAATGATATGCGGATGGATACTTAACACATTAATCCTAGATCAAATCTCTCTCTTTCCTCTCTCCCGCTAGCACAAGTATTACTTCTACCCGTTACATAACACTTCTAAAGAAACCTCATTTACATTGAGGGGAATAGGTGAGAAGAGAAATACAAAGAGTATGGAGGTAAAAGGCTGGACACGCAGGTCCAATTAATAAATTCTAAATTTATTACAACAATTTCCAAAATTTCCCCACCCATCTAATATCCATCCGATATACATTATTCATGCATCGCAACCATGTATTCACACAAGCATGTTATCAATCAATCTAATCCAATTAATTAATCTGATTTTTAATGACCATCCAAAGTTCAAACAACGATTTGATTTTGCGCGAGTCAAACTCGTTTTGCGAATAAGTACTCAAAGTACGAATTCTTGAATTAAATTAAACTACAACATTAAATCCAATTTAATATGTATTTAATACTAATTCACTATTTAATTCCAAATTAAATACTACACTTTATCAACGAACCTTTACGACTTAAATTCCAAATTTAATCGCTACGGGTCTCAAAGCCCGATTAACATTCAATGTTAATTTAATTTAAAGTCCAATAGGCTTTTATTAATTTCTTAAGGCGTGGACTTTTGGTCAACTTGGGTCAAACCCAATAACCAAAGCCCAATCAAGGAATAACCCATAAGCCTAGAAATCAATTTAGGCTCATTAGGCCCAATTAAACTTTAAAGGTTCATTAATTCATAATTGGACTTTATGGAATCGGTTTTGGGCCCAATTGGATCCAACCAATTTGCCTAAACCAATCTTGGTACAACTAAGCCCATAAGCCCAATAACAAATTTTAAGCCTAATTTCCAAAATTAGCCCAATTAATTTAATTCCAAAAAATTCCAAATTTCTCAATTAAATTAACAAAAGTGTATTACACAATTAATTACCCAAATCAATATTTCCAAAACACCAATTTGCCTAATTAATCATGCTCATTAACAACAAAACATGTCCAACACATTTTATCAAAAATCAGACCCAATTACATGCTCTTCAAGTCTCGGCAATGGTACGGTTTTTCAAATCGATTCCAAATTCAATCCAATTAAATCCTAAATCAATATTCCCAATATGATTCCAACTCATCCAATGATTAAAATAAAAAAATCACCAAGAATTAGGGCACTCTGTATTCGGCCAAGCTTCACATTTTGGGGAAAATTGTTCCAAACCATTTTTCATGAAATTGATCCAATCAATCTTCAATTAAACATCATTTAAGCATACTTAATCAAACAATTCAACCAAATCATGTTCAAAATCAATTTACCCAATTTTAACCCTAAATCAAAGTTTAATGCTTTTACTCGCTCTGATACCATTGTTGGGAAATCTCTAAGTCCCGGGATCGATTATCAAGCAAGAAACATATGCGAATACATAAAGGAGTTGCGGAATACTCACAATGATCGGTTGAGACGATGCATCGAAGAACAAAAACTTCAAGCTCCCTCCAAGATGGCTCGGCAGTCCACTGTTTTTCTCTTCAAAGAATTCGGTCATGGTCCTCCAAGGTGGTCCAAGCTCCATGCTTCGGTGGACGATTCCATGCTCACGTGTGCGGTTCCCTATCACCTTCGTATGTCT
Organism: Zanthoxylum bungeanum; assembly: GCA_019454045.1. Taxonomy (NCBI): domain Eukaryota; kingdom Viridiplantae; phylum Streptophyta; class Magnoliopsida; order Sapindales; family Rutaceae; genus Zanthoxylum; species Zanthoxylum bungeanum. The sequence goes on along the minus strand of SKCR01032724.1, from coordinate 119,529 downwards.
CATTTGTGTGCTAGCACTCTTGATCTTGCAACAAAATCATCACATTTCTTCTTCTTTACCTCTCGGCATTTGAAGAAATTTGGGAGAGAGTCTTGCCCATTTGGGCGTGAATGAGAGAAATAAAGTATGTAGTGTTTGAGTGGTAGGTTTGTGTATCTAATACACAAATTCAATTTCCAAAATTATTACCAATTTTCTCTTTCCAAAAGTCAAGCATTAAAGCTTGCCAACTACCACCATCAATCATGAATAGTGACATGGTGTCAATATCTATCACTTGATTGACGATTGATGTGACGCTAGATGTGACTTGTGGGTCCCACTTCGATTCTAAATGTGAATGGTTCCGCAAACACTCCCGGGCTCGGGTTCGCTAATTCTGAATTAACGAATTTTCCGTTGCGACGAAATTAAATCAATTTTAATTAAATAATTTTGCCTAGTAAAATTACTATTCACGTCGCTAACGAATTAATTCTAAATTAACTCGTTCGCCCGAATGAAAATCTAATTTCAATTCCGGTCGAAATCCAATTTCGTATAATATATCAAATATATTATTTTATCGATTAATTCCAAATTAATCGTTTTTTCTCTCTTTAATTAATATTTTATCCTAGATAAAATATATCTCCATAATTAATCCCAGATTAATTTTCTCTCTCTTCTAATTAATCCCAGATTAATAAAAGTGCGAGTCATACGTCATCGGTGAATCTTCAGGAAGCGACCCATGAGATCCCCGGATATGTTGGCAGTAAATCCGGTCGTCGGACTATCCGAACACATAAGTACCTAGTACTACGTTTATACCGATTTATAAGATAAGGTTGGCTTCTAGAAAAGCGTCATGCCTACCCAATTCTCCAGAAACATGCTTACAGGAATAAGCGATCTATAGCAGGTGTAGTGTACGTAGTATTACGTATCTCGATCCAGTATCGGATGTCACGTGCTAGGCCTGGGGCTGGAATTGTGTCTGTCCCGTACGAAGCACATATCGGATCTCTGGTAACTAGTCTCTATAATCGGATAAACATGACCTAGTCATTTTATCCCGATGGCTGCAGCATATAAGAGAATGAGTTTCGTATCCTACGTGACCATCATCTCCACTATAACTGGAGTGATACTTCCGTCTTGACACCATACAACACACTACGATTCTCAATATACCCAGCAGAGGCGTACACAGAACCTGTTAAAGCCCTGGACGACCTAAAACCAAAGTACATTGATTGTCGTAAGTATTAGCGGTGCAAGTCTCAGGTTAAGACCAAATACACCTACCCTGATTTCGGACTTCCATAGACACATAGTCATACTACCAATGGAATTCCGAGGGGTCTATCCAGAGCGAAGCTGTTTTCCGTACCATCGGTAAAACACAACCTCCTACTACACTTGCATGAGTATCCTATACCCAAATATATGAGAACTATGCCGTTATGCCCTCACAACGCGCACAAGTGTAATACTAGTCTATTCCGCATTATCGATGTCCAATCTCGATAATACTACGACTATGGATATTTAATGATTAAACCTTGATGGATTGATACTGTCTCATATCATGTCAATCCAGGAACTAATCATATGGACCTCCTATCATTTATACATCTTGGTGATCTAATCACAAATGATAAGAGAGCAATTTCCTTTGTCACATAGTTAATTTGTACAACAACACCATGATCTGTACAAATAGTGACGCTATGGTCATAACTGTCCAACACCTGAATCGATATCCAATATCGCTTCTTTATACGTTGTTTCCTCCAATGGGAGAACATCAGTGCTCACATCAGATGTTAAAAACAATCTCTCAATAGGGATTGATATTCTATTCGACTTACGTAGAACCTGTGTTGTAGATCTTTCACCTAGTTGGATCTCTGGTTTCATCTCAGGTTCCTTAATGTTGGGATCAAACTTATCGAATTCAATCTTTCTGCAATTCACACTTTCTCTCAAAAATTCTTTTTCAAGAAATGGGGCAAAACGAGCAATAAATACAATCTTGCTAATTTATCTCGCTGTGCAACTCTAACGTATGCGAGACAACCCAAAATCTTTAAATGCCTAAGACGTGGATTTCTACCGAACCATATCTGATAGGGGGTCGTAGAAACAACTTTCGATGGAACCCTTAAGTATGTCGGCAACATTAAGTAAAGCGTAACCCCAAAAGTAATAAGGAATATATGTATAGCTCATCATTGATCGCACCATATCCAATAAAGTATGATTCCTACGCTCAGACATACCATTATGTTCAGGTGTTCCTGGTGGGCTATAATGAGCAAGAATTTCATTCTCCATTAAATAATTTTTGAATTCATCACTCATGTATTCACCGCCTCGATTTGATCGAAGGCATTTGATGAATTTACTGGTTTATTTTTCTACGTCGTTTCGAAATATTTTGAACTTGTTAAATGTTTCTGACTTATGTCTCATCAAATAGACATATCCATATCTAGACTTATCATCCGTGAAAGTCACGAAATATGTTAAACCATCATGAGCGGCATGATTTAATGGACCTCACACATCGCTATGTATTAGCTCTAATAAATCTCTAGCACGATGTCCAACACCAAGAAATGGGGCTTTTTTCATCTTCCCTTAAATACATGACTTACAAATCAGATAAGGATCAAATATAAGATTTTCAATCCAACCATCATTTACCAATTTGGATAGACGTCTAACACCTATGTGGCCCAATCTCATATGTCATAATTCAGTATTATTTAATTCAGATTCCTAGTCGGATCAACTCCAACACATAGTATCGGACCACCTAGTATCTAGTATTACTACAAGACTATTCTAAGGTCGGTGTCATTCTTAGCATATTTATATATCAATCTTATGCATAATGACAATACCATTAAAAAAGTATGAAATGAAAATGTAGTTATTTTATTAATAAATAATAAAATGCACAGTATATTATTCAGATTGACACTCCAATCATCAACTCCAACAAGATGTTATATAATATGAATATCATAAATACATATTGGTTCGGTTATTGCCTTATGCTGATCTACCCGGACAGGTCGCAGTGGGTCGATGCAAAACGAAATTCAAAAGTAAAGTTAACTGAAATATTGATTTCGTGTCCTTTGGTGCGAAAAGACATGGTTGTCGAGACAATGAGACTTGAAGACATGTGGAGCATTCTAACTCATATTGTCGGAACAATGGATCCTCATTATCGCGACAATAAGACCTGAAGACATAAAGAACATTCTGACTCTCATTGTCGCGATAATGGTTCTTTATTGTCGCAACAATGAATTTCTGGTGCGAAAAAACGTGACAAAATATCATGTCTTTTGGAAGTAATCTTTGATTGTCTATATATAGGACACAATTTTCTTCATATGATATGATATTTTTTTCTTATAAATTCTCGAGTAGAGATTCAACAAAGTGTTGTGTTGCATCTCTTATGTTTTGTTGTATCTACCTGCAACCCTTATAACACACTATAAGGGTAAATATTACTACACGCTTCAAAACTAACCTCTTCACAGTTTTAATGTATTGTTTTTAATTTTCTTCAACAAAATTTTGTTCTTGGATCAAACCAGACTCGAACGGTCCGGGCCAGACTCGTGCAGTCCATTAGGCTCGGGTTTTTCTGCCAAGGAGAATTATAGCATTTCGTGGTGATTGGATCAAGTGCATGTGTATGTGGCAACATGGCACCCGAGAATGTGGTTTGTGGGGGCCTGATGTTGTGTTGAGTTAAATTAATTAAAGTCTAACGTAAAATTTCATAGTTAGGAAAAAAAATTAAAAAATCTAATAAAAGGAACTCTATAAATTTTATACAGAAATAATACAATAACATAATAAAATTTAATATTAAATAAATAAATTAAATATTAAAAAGAAATTGTATTTTTCGTCACTTAAACAATAAACCCCACAAGAGAAAAATTAACATATACAATTCAAATCCAAATAACTTGATAATAATTGTTAATAATTAACATAATAAATGATAGTTAATGAAAAAAGTTTTTTTTTTTTTGAATTTTCATGAGGCAGGATGGAATTGAATTCGGAGTTTTGTACTGAGTTTATTTTTATTTTTTAATTATAATTTATAATTATTGAATAATAACTTAAAGGTAACTAAATTTTAACCGTGTATTAAAACATACGTGATAAAAAAATTATGAAAAAATTAATACAACTCGGTTCAATATTAAATCTAAATTTGTACAAAATCTACCACGAGCCTATTTCCACATAAATGACTCTCTTTTCAAAATTCAAACGAATATTCATAATTAAAAATAAACTTTAAAGTTGATACATTGTATAAGTTAGAATGAAACATGATAAAGATAAATATTTGAAATTAAATTAGAAAGAAAAAAATTGGCCTCCCCTAGAATTGAACTCATAATTTCTTACTTTTATTACAGGAGTTAAATTAACCGAGTTAATTAAAATAGTTTACATGATCAAGTACTACAAATAGTTTAGATAAGCATCACCAGTACAAATTTCATAATGTAAGCAGATACATAAAATAATCAAAATAAAACTTTAGTTATTGTTTATCAAGAGAAAAAATTATAGAGAGCACAAATCAGGAGAGAATCTTAATGTTTCCACAACACAATTTAAAGCTTGGACTTCATATTCAGTAAGGCATCAGCTGGTAAGTTGGGTCTATGAGGAAGCTGAAGGGGTTGCCAATCTTCATCATCCACACTGATGAAATATTTATCTACTATTTCTTTGGTAACTACCTCTAGTTTGGAGGTTGCCACTGTTTGAAAAAATATCATACACGAAAGAAAACTTCCAATCAATCAAGTATATCTATATATCAAACGAGGCTGCACATATAATTTCAGTATTTTTTTAGCCTACGTACTAATATTATGCTAACAAAGATGTGGGCGAGTAGTTTTCTAAATATTTTATTTGATTTATCACCCGAGTTCGAAAAAAAATAGACTTTGCCTACTTGTCATTTATGCCTTATTTTCTATTTGTGGATCATATTTACTTGTGTCTGAAAGACGTGTTTAAGAAATTATTCACATACCTTTGGCTTTTCGTCTTTGCCTGATAACTTTGATTTTAATCCCTACAAGAAATTATAATAATATGAGACCCGTTACATTAATTAAGAAAAATATACATAATTAATAAATATAAATCTTTAATTAGTTCATTAAAAAATAAACTCTAAAATTCCAAATACCTCTAAAAAATTATTGGTCAATATTGCAAATCCCAAGTGAGAAGCGATAACGTAATCACGAGAAAGACATTGTTCAAGATTCTGATGTCGTCCTGTCTTCACCTAAAATATTAAATAAAAAAAATATTTCGCACGTGAAGATAAAGATCACTTGCACATTATATATATATATATAATTAAAATTAATGGATCTTACTGATTTAAGAAAAATTTTGAGGCTTGTAGGGCAAGCTGATTTCATTGACTTAATTGCATTGACTATCCACCTTTGCTCCCCATTTTCTAATTCTCCTAAATAAGTGGGAGGAAATTAAATTAATCAGTGCAATTTTGAATAATAAAAAAGTTTTGAGTATTCTATGAGCATTGCTCCGTTTGCTCATTACCATACATATTTTTCAATCAATCGTGATAATATTCATACATAGTAACATAGAGGGGCGGTCCAGAGATTTTGGGGTCCTAAATGAATTATAAATTATGTGGTCATTTATCGATAAAAAAGATTATTTTTGAATTTTTTAATATAATGCGTATTAATTTTATTAAATTAAGATTCTTAATTTTGGTCCAAATTTAGGCCAAACCGACTATTTGTGTCCACTATTTCCAGGGCCACCCCTGTATACATATATGATAGACTGTCAATTAATAAGGAGCAATACTCTAGAAATTTTTGGGGTAAGAAAATAGAAGTCAAATGTACGTACAAGTGCCAACAATATGCTTTCAACTGTTTCTCCTGAGAAGCACCTGTTGATAATCTTCAATCTGTTTGATTTTTTTTTTAATCATCAATATATTATATATAAGGAGTCATAATTAGTGCATCTTAACTAAAAGATTAATTAAAAAAAAAAAAAAAAAAGAGGAAGTATTCGATCATATTTACCTATTATAAAAAGTATTATTTCATGTTTCAAAATGTTTCCTTTTGAAATTTGCTGATAAGCTGAGAAATTGCTGTTGCATCTGAAGAATTCAATCCATAATGCATTTTCCAACATTTGTATATCCTGTAAAAAAAAAATATAATAAATAAAAAGTTAAAAATAAAAAAATAAATAAATTATTGCAATTTATTCATTTTCTTATAAACAAAATTCAACTAAAGAATTCTCTTTGAACATAATAGAATGATACTTTCATCTCTTGAATTATAGTTGGCCACTCATTAATTTTTAATATCTCATGTCATTTATGGTGCTAAAACAATATCAGAAAAAACACATATGAAAATATACAAATAAAACAAATTAAATTAAGTTAATTTGTTTTAACAACAATAATATAACATGGTATTTGAATTTATAAGTTGACATGTACAGAAAACATGAAAAATAATTTAAGTTTTATGCAATTTGATGAATCAATGATCTCAATATAACACAATAATATTAAAAGATTCATATAACAGACTCCACATATTGAAAGATATATATGACATTTTTATATACAAATGATTATCCGAGACTCAAACAATTAAGTTAATTGTTTTAACAACAATAATATAACATGGTATTTGAATTTATAAGTTGACATGGACATAAAATATAAAAAACGGATTTAGGTTTTATGTAATTTGCTCAATCAATGATCTCAGATAGAGCACAATAATATTAAAAGATCCATGTAACCGACTTTACATATTGAAAAAATACTTTGTTTTATTTAGAGATCTAAGCGATTAAAAAAATTAGCCCCTCATAGAGTAGTAGGCACCTTGGAAAGGACAAAATGAGTTGCTAGACCACATGCAACCATTTGTGCTCCACTTAAGTGAGCTCCAGTAAGTCCTAAATATTCTCCTGAAAATAATTCAAAGAAAATGGTATAAACAAATAAATTAAGTACATGAAGAGAATATAAAATATATTTTTTTCGCAAAATATATAATTAAATTAAGTATATAAATTAATCAAGTTACCTAAATATCCTGGGAGTCTTGAAAGGAAATAAGATGCACCAACATCAGGAAAATATCCTATTGCTACTTCCGGCATCGCAAATACCTATGGAGCAGCAGGATAATGTAGCAAGTATAATAATTTCAATATAGTTTTTAAAAATTAGAATAAAAATATGTTAATTACAATATTTATATGAAAATATATGTACACACTCGGCTGTGGGCATCCACATGAAATTTTTCATGCGAATGAACGAGATAGTACATTTATCATCCCACTAATCTAAATATTGTTCGAGATATTACATATAATATCTCGTGCATTTACATGTTATTTTCGTGCGGTCGCTTGCACTCCCTCTCTCTCTATATATAATTTTTTTTAAAGAATAAAACATACGGTGTTCTCGGTCGCGATCTTGTATGGTATATGTATGGACACTCCGACACCACCTCCCATCACAAGTCCGTCAATAAGTGCAACCTTCATTACCCATTTGACATATAATTAAAAAAATAATAATAATAATAATAATAAAATTAAAAATATACATGTAACCTTTTAAAAATATTCTATAAGAGAGCAAGTCAACTTACGCAGGGCTTTTTATACGTGGCAAGCAAATGGCTCAGGATAAGTTGTTTCTGGTAATGAAGTGCACCAAAATTCCAGTGCCCTGATGAAAATCAAACATAAGCAGTTTACATATTTCACTCAACGATTTATAAAACCCCTATTGTTTTTTTTAAAAAAAAAAACACATACAACCTCATAATTCTTAACAGATTTTATTTATTTTAATAACTAATATTTTTCATTTAATAAAAATAGCATGTGAAGTGATAGTATATATATATTAAATTACATTTTTTTTCCATTAAAAATATCAAAATTTCTTAACGAATGGGGTCAATAAGTCTCTTTTTAAACATTAAAAAAATTTATCTCTCTTTTTTCTTAAACATTAGTCACATTATTTACAAGAAGATAAGCCAGCATATGATAATAAATCACCTTCTGTCATATACTTGTAAAATGACATAAGATCCCCACCGGCACAAAAACTTTTCCCATTACCCTGAAAATAAATTAATAGCTTACTGTTAATTATTTATAATCTTGTACTAAACATTGAATTAACTAGATATAACTAATATTAGTTTTTTTTTATTTTTTTAAATTAACCTTGAGAATCACAAGTTTGACTGCAGAATCGTTCTCGTATTCTTTCAGCTTCTTCAACATTTCAATGATCTGCCAACAAACGGAGTTAAAAAAAAAAAAAAAAAAAAAAAACACGTTCCAGTTGATCAAACTCGAATTATTTTGTTCCGAAGGAAAGATATTCACAGGATGGTTTGCCCTATTCATATATATTCACGTACCATTGGATATGTAATGCTATTAAACTTCCGAGGTCTGTTTAATATCACTTTCTTGACACATGAATTCCCTTCAAAAAGTACCTGATGATCGATTCATACATAAACAAATTATAATGAAGTGGATCTTATAATCAAAAAAATTTAAGATAAATATGTTGTAAAGAATAGGAAGGAATTATAATACCTGATTAATTTCTCTGCCATATGAGTCTTTCTGAGCCATTTTTAGAGCTAGAGCTACTCTGTGACTCTGGGGAAAATAAAGCTAACTTAATAATGTAGGTGTTGCTATAAAAGAAGAAACCTTCTTGTATATATAGAAACTACAGAATAAGGATGGGATCTTGAGTGAGTCGTAGTCAAAACTTTGATTCAGTGAAGATAAAAATTAATTTTTATAAAAAGTGAGAGATACTTTTTATTTTAATGAGGATAAATCAAAATTATTTCATTAATAAATTAATTTTTTACATTAATTTATAAAAAATATTTTAATAAAATTTTAGATTGAGCGAATGCGAGTATTCGTGAAAGCCTGTAAATGGCTCTCCCAATGTGTCTGTTGAGTGTTTGAGGCTTTGAGCAAATCTTGGGATGTTGAATTAACATTGTAGTTACTAGATTATAAAGTTTTAGTCTAATTTCAAGTCAATTTTGTATATCCATTCGTGAAGTACTAGAACCTACAAGCGCATTAAGACAAATCTTCAAAGTCTTAATGTTGCTAGAAAGTAGAGAGTAGAAGAATTTGAATCACGTACTGTGTTAAGTGTTGATAATCTTCTATCGCCAGTTTTAATAGTAATATATTATTAAGATTTGATTATATTTAAATTATTATTTAATTATCAATTAAAATGTGACGACCGGTAGATGTTACTACTATATACACTAGTACTATTTCGAAAAGGACGAAGACACATAAAATAAATCTCAGTGAGACTCAAATATACTCATGGAATGACCTTGAAGACAATCGGTAAATGCTTCGGACGAGACTGTACGATGTTCCCATTTTGACAGCCTGTGGTATTCAGGGCATAACTTTTTCAAACGAACTCCGATTTTTATGAATTTTATATCTTCGGAAATCTGAGATCGAGACCTACAACTTCTGCGTTGAAAATTTTCCCAGATTCGGAACGGAAACTGATCAAAAATGCAAGTCAAAATCCTGATGAATAGTGATTTTCGGGGTCAAAATGGAAAGATCTCAAATTTTCTTCACTTTTCTACACTCTTCTATAATATTCCTAATATCATTTGAGTCCACTATATAAGGGGCTACTATTCATCTTTTTCCAAAAAGGAAAAATGAAAAAGAAAATAAGAAAGAAGAGGCAGAAGCCGAGAGAGAGAAGAGGGAGAAGAGAAAGAAGAAGAAGAAGAAGAAGAAGAAGAAGAAGAAGAGAAAGAAGAAGAATAAGAAAGAAGAAAAAAGAAAGGAGAAGGAAAAGAAAGAGAGAAGAGAAGAGAAGGAGAAACAAATGAGCCTTGGCATCCATGGAGCTAAATAGAAGAGTTGAGGGTCCAACAAAATAAGGTAATGAAACTAAACCCAATTTTTAAGTTATGAGATTTTGACAATTGATGTTATGGAAGTTCTAGAGGCATGATAATGTGTTGCTTATTGATGGTTAGTTAGTAAAGAATTGAGTTATGGAGTTAAGTGTTGAGTTGGAAAGGTTTAAAGTTTGATTTGGGAGTAAGGGATTTGTGATTAAATAAGTAGTAAATGATGATAAATTGGTAGTTTGAAATGTGTAGAATTGATATAAAGTGATGAATGGTGTATTTGATTGATCACATATGCATTGGGGATGAAATTGGGTAAGAATCGCATAAGGAAAGAAAATGCAGGAAACCTGGGAAGCATGTCTGCGTCGCGACGCAGGAAGACCCTTACGTCGCGATGTGTGATGAAATTCCTGGGCAGTTTCTGACTGACGCGCGTCGCGACGCGCAGGACCCTTAAGTCGCGACGCGGATACAAATTCCATCAAATTGATTTTAAACCATTTCAGTCCCACCCCAGCGTGTTAGGAGGCCGTCCTAAGGGTCTCGTATCAGTCCGTAATCACACAGTACATCGTGATATAAGTATTTGAATGGACAAAATTTAGTTTACTGCGGAATATGTTCCCCAGTCTAGTTCTAACCAAGGTTGTCAATTTTAGATTATCGCAGGAACCAGAAATTTCCCTCAGCAAGCGAATGTCAGCTAGACTCCAAAATAGTGAGTGGACCTCTTTTCTCAAACTGGTTTTATTTATTAAGTTTTGATATCAGATTTACTTTTCCGCTTTAGGGCGTTAGAATGTTTTATTATTACAGTTGTTTCATAAATAGTTATGATTTGAGTTTTAGTTAAGAAAGAAATATTTTCAGAAAAATATTTGATACAGTTTTAAGATTTAAAGCATGAGTTTTATGTTTTCGGGGCATGAGGGAAAAACTCACCCCAATATGTAACTTGAGATAGCATGGAATTGATGAATATATAGACATGTGCACATGTAGAGGGTTGGGGGACGACGATATGTAACGCCTCCAGATCCTAGTTCAGGACTAGGGATGACAGCTACCTCGAAATCCTGGTTCAGAGCATGGGTGGTAGCATAGGTCTGCACCCCAGTTCTAGTTTGTGGCTTGGGGGACGGCGATACGTAACACCCCAAGACCACCAGCTTTAGAGACAGTTAGGCGTATGAGGGGACGGCGATACGTAACGCCCCCATGCGTCAAGTTTTTTTCAGATAGAGACAAAGATTTCAGAAATAGTTTTTAGTTTTCAGTTACAGTTTTTAGAAAGAGTTTTTAGGAAAGAAAATTTCAAGAAACATAAATTCTATAAGAGATTTTGAGAATGAAGCTCAGAGTTTTAAAACAGAAACCAGTTTTCTTATAATGATATTTCATATTTTTTTGTATTTAGTCCACTCACTTAGATCGTATGACGATCTAACACCCCCACTCTCAGTGTTTGTTTTGCAGGTATTCTAGGAGGACGAGCTCGAGAGGATGGATACTGATGGCAGTCACCAGTGGGTCTGAGTCCACCAGTTCATAGTCAAATAGCATAAGAGTCCAGTCAGAGTCAAGTAAAGTTGTATGTATACTTTAGAGTCGTATAAGTCATTTTAAGCGTCCGTTAAAGTGTTGTAAAGAAAAGTTTATTTGAGTAAACAGTTATGAGTAATAAAAGTATTTTATGATGTTGAGTTGGGCTATGGTCCCTGAATTTAACTTTGCATTTAGATGGTTTAGTAGTGAAGAATATAGTCGGGAAGTCAGAGGCTAATGAGGTTAATACTGTTATCTCTTGTCGGTAACATCTTCCAGATTCGAGGATGTTACATAAAATTTATAAAAAAAAATACATTACAAATTTAAGTCTTAATTCAAAAACATAAAAGTATAACTTATTCAATGATTTTTTCCTAAAATGTCCAAAATCATTACAAGCTAAAAATATTCTTGTTATTTAGTCTGTATATATCAAATGACATAAATAGAAAATCTTGATATTTCTAAAGCTATATGTCGGAAGTAATAATGCAATGTCACATGCTTCTAAAAAAGGGTCATGTTAAGGAATTAATTTTGTAAAGTGTTAGTTGTGTAGTGTGTAGTTGGTAGTTGTGTTATTGTGTATTTAATATGGTAGTTGTATAAGATTTTAAATTCAATTAGATTAATATTTGTCTTTTTGAAATATAATTTAGTTTTTATTTTTATGTAATTATAAATCTTGATTTCAATTAAAATAGTGAAAGATTTTGAATATTTTAGATTAATATTTATCTTTTTAATTATAATTTTTTAAATTACATTTACTTTTAATAATCTTACGGGTTCGTTGAGAGAGTAAGAAAACATTTAAACTTTATATATATACACACACAAAAGTTATTAGATTTATTAATTTAATTTTTGAATATCTTAGATTAATATTTTTCCTTTTTAATTCTAATTTTTTAAATTAAATTACTTTTAATAATCTTACTAAAGCGTTGAGAGAGTAAGAAAATATTCAACTTTTATATATATATATATATATATATATATATATATATATTAATTTACTAGATTAAGTGTTAACTTTATATCCGGATTTGAATTCTAAATATAATTTCTCTTATAAAAAAAAACATAAAAATTATGAAAAAGACACAAAACATAAAAATAATTTCTTGTAATTTTTTTTTTATGTTCATTATTTTTGTATAAATTATATTTCCAACATATTAAAAGTCTTTTTCCTTCACTTTAATTTCTTTGTGATTGATATATACCATCTTTTAACGATTATCAATCAATCATAGTGTTTAAATCATCTTCAATTGGTGCAAAAACAGTTCAAATAATGAACATATAACTACCTAGGAAGTCCCCACATGGTAGATTAATTAACTGGATTGAACTACAAATGAATTAAAATTGACAAGAAGAAAAATGAGCATGTCACTATAATGAGTTTGAGTGGGGATCAACTGTCCCCAAGGAGTGTGGCTTGGTGGTGTAGGGTCCAGGATCTCACCTTGAGGTTCTGGGTTCGAATCCAGGGGGGTGTACTTCTTGTAAGAGTCTGGGACAACCGGTGATTTACCTGCGCCGCGGTCCAAAATGGGTGGTTTGGTGGCGGGGTTTCCATTGTTTCCCAAAAAAAAAAAGAGTTTGAGTGGGGGATCCTTGTTACCTTATTTTTCTCATTGAAAGTCATCATTTCATTTATGACCCATATTTCAACAATTCAAAAGATTAAGCCTCCATTTGTGCTGAATCTAACATCAATCAATCTCTGCTATACTGATTAATCACTAGTCGCAAAATTTGATACTGTACTAAACGAATCGAATACGAATATTCGTTTAGTCATGATATTATTCAATAACATAAATTATCATAATTTATTTACATTAATTCTTCATAAATATCTACATATGAAATACGTAATTAATATGCTTACTAAAAATAGCTCACTAAACATCGATAATATTATTTTTTCATGATAATTAGTTATATTTTTTCGAATCTTAATTAAATAATAATAATAACTAGTAAAAGAAAATAATAAAACAAATTATAGACGAATCGATGAACTTAAATTCGTATTCGATTCGTTTAATAAACGAATCGAATCGAATTGACCCATTTATTAACGAATACATTTTTTCAAACATGTATTCACTTTAAATCGAATCGAATCGAATGAATAAACGAATCATAACCCAAATTGCCACCCCTAATATAAAGGTCTCTCATTGTAGTTCTAAATTCAAGCAAATATTAATACACATTTTCTTCATAAATTCTCACATAAAGTTTTCACATTATTTTTATGAGGAATATAAAAAATTATCAAAATATTAATTATTTTTATTTTTGTATTAATTGTTTTGTAAAATTCACTATTAACAAGTCCGTTTAGGACACTTTTTAGCATAAAAAAATGCAGTTTTGTCTTTTGTGTTTCATTACTCAGCACAGAGTACCATAAAATATCGTTGGAAGTTGCAAAGTTTTAACTACTTCATCTTTGATAACATAAAAATTTATTTTGTCAGAGCCCAAAATCTTCAGAGTGTGAATTTCAGTTAGTTCCAATTTCCAAATTTATGGCTTTATCTACCACATAACATAATTGTCTTTTATGTCTGAAATAAAAAATTAAAAAAATCAGTTTTGAATTTTTAAAATTATTTTGTTATTTTAGACATAAAATATACAAAAATTCGATGTTATTCTTTTAAATAATCACTATCACCATCACGATGCTCTTGTTTATCACTAATATTATTCCAAGATTGATCGTCAAACAACATTAAAATTATTTACAGTAATCAAATTCTCAATTATTATATTTGAATGTTCTTTTCAAAATTTTAAATAAATTGGGCATTTGTACTCATGAATCAACAAGAATAAAATGTATCTTTTATATACATAAGCGTGACCGAAATGAAGGATGTGATAATGGCTAATGTGATAAGGCGTGTGGCCTCAATTATTTTCTATTTTTATTAGGGGTGATAATTTGGATTATAATTCGTTTATTCGTTCGATTCGATTCATTTTAAAGCGAATACAAGTTTAAAAAATAGATTCGTTTAATAAATTAATCAATTCGATTAAGCTCATTAATTCGTTTAGGATTTATTTTATTTTATTATATTATTTTATTAATTATTATTAATTTCCAATTAAGATTTGATAAATTGTGGCTAATTAGCATAGAAAAATAATATTATCGATGTTTGGTGAGCTATTTTAGTAAATATATTAATTATATATTTCATTATGTATATATTTATGAAGAATTAATGTAAATAAATTATGTTATTGAATAATATCATAATTAAAAAAATATTCGTATTCGATTCGTTTAATAAATAAATCGAATACGAATTCTGATTTTAGGATTGTTTTATAAATAAATCAAATATGAATCCATAATATTTTAATTAAATTCATTTAATATTCAATATAAATTTAATTCGTTAACTCCTTTTATCACCATTAATTTTTGCCCCGAATTAACCTTGATTGAGTGTGAATCGTGTGATAATGATTAAGACTTGGGGACTCACCGACGGAATGATGGGACAAAACACTGGTTCTCATCAATTTTTATTCTATTTTATTTTATTATTTTAAAATAATGTCAGAAGTTTATTAATTGAAAACTTAATTAGGATTCTCCCATCCCATGATGTGATATTTAATTTTAAGAAAAATAACACTTTCACAGTTTGACAGACTCACTCTTTAGAAAAAAAAAAGATATTAAAACTCATAATATTTTAAAAACGAAATACAGACCTTATTTATTAGTAAATTTATTATTTTAGATGAATAAAAATATAATTTATTCTCTTATGTATGTTCACATATCATTCTTATACAAATGAATAATATTAATCATTTATTTTTTAGAACAAAAATATGTTAAAAATAAATTTTTAAATGTTTTTTTTTTTAAATATGAAGGGGTTTTATATCTCTTTAATTGAATAAAACACAAATTGATCCATTATAATAAATTAAAAAAATATATTATGTGTTTTTTTAAATCTTATCTTTGAAAGTATTTGCATGAAATTGTATTTTTGCCAAATTTAAAGAGGAAAAAAATTATAATTATCTCATTAAATTAATTATGTTATATCCAAACATGTTGACGGCTGATTTTGGTCTTAGGGCAATATTGGAATATTACTCCCGAGACAATCCTCCCTCAATAGTGAATTTGTTCGGTTATGGGGGAACCAAAAACAAACTTAGCAAAAGACATATGAATACGCCAATCAACAAAGAGATTTAATGTGGTTCGGCGGATCAGATCCAACATACGTCCACGGGCACAAAACGGGTGATTTTTATTACTAAAATATGCTTCTCTGCTCTGTTTTTGTGTTTACAAGTCTTATGATAATGATTCTGATCTTGATCCTGATGCCTCTTACGCACACTCTACCCTCCTATTTATAATAGTGTAGAAATCATATTCCTTCTCCTACAAGAATTTCCTAGTTGAAACAATTTCATTTTCCCATAAGGATTCCTAATTTAAAACTACCTTCACTTCTTTTATCATATTTGGACACTGACTCATCAGTTTTCCCCATGAAAGTATGATAGCTTATCTTCTGGAGCATATCCCGCCATATTCCTGGTCTTCATGAGGTCGGTCACGATGGTCTTTTGAACTGAGAATGCTGTTGTCGATCTGATAATGCCCGGTCATCCGATCTTTAAGTGGTCGGGTTACCGATCATAAAGTGCTCGGCCCCTCACTCATATGGTCGGGTCGGCATTAATGATCTCGATCAACAAGGGAGTTATCCTTTTACCCCTGTCGTACCGCTTAAATATCATAGTGTTTAAAAAACACCATCAACAAAACCTAATTTAGTGGCAGAGCTATTAAGGCTTAATCTGAATTTTGTTAAAATCTTTCACATATATTAATAAAAATAAATCTAATTTGTTAATAAAATAATTTTGATTTGGTCGTATTAAATCATAAATAAATGACTCGGTCCATTGGGTGGGACTTGGAAAAGTCGGGGCCCGACTCGGTCTGTTGTCACTCCTAGTTTCTAGGTGGTTACGTCATTAGCCTAATTAATTTACTTATTTCAGCAATTTGGATCATTATCAATTTTTTTAACCAAATCGGTGGTTGAACTGGTGATTTAAAAATTTTAATGAATCATTGATTTGATCAGTTGAATCATTCCGGTTGAACCGGTGGAATCAACTAATTTCATAAATAATTTTATTGAATGAAAATTAAAAAAAATATATAAAAATATAAAGATTACATCATACATGTAAAAAAAAATATAATGATAAATTTTTAATAATTTTTAACATTAAAACAAAGTGATTTAGAATAAAAAAAAAAGATTTGCTATTCTCTTAATTTTTTTTTTTAAAAAAAAAGTCCAAAACGATTCGGTTTATTGATTCATTAGTTTTGATGGATTTTAATCAATTTTATCGATTTTTGACATGGCCAATTTTTAAAGATGTTTTGGATCGAACTGATGAACTGTTAACCGACAGGTCCAATCCCATTAAACTCTGGCTGCTGCTTCTTACTTATTGTCTCGAAGTCAAAAATTTTCAATTTTTATTTATTTTTAACCCAAGAGCAATGAATTTGCCCAACTACTAAATATAATAAAATTAATGGAGAAAATGGCATCAGTTGACACTTGCATGGATTCATGATGAGGGCTACTCTTCCCCCTCACTGACACTCTCTCTCCTATTGGCATTCTCTCAATTTTCGAAAATACATTCTTCTTTTATCAAAAATTTCATTCCTCAATAAATTAAATATATCCAAATTATATATATATATAAATAATAAAGGAGAATGATGTTTATTTCATAAATGATGTTGACGGCCCAAATCATTTCATTGGTAATTGGAGGAATGAGAGTGAATTGATTGATGGAAAAAGTCAAAAATTTTCAAATTTTCAAATTAAAAAATAGAAAGTTAAAATAAAATAATTTAATTAAAAAATAAAATCATTTAATTCTGTAACACCGTGCCGTATGCACGGTCAAATATTGTAACACCGTACCGTAGGCACGGACATCATTTAATTAAAAAATAAAATCATTTAATTCTGTAACACACGTGCCGTAGGCACGAGCAAATACTGTAACACCGTGTCGTAGGCACGGGCAAAAACTAGTATATATATAAACCTAAAAATAACATATATATTTATTTTATTTTATTAATTATTTTTTTATATAATTTTTTAAATTATATTTTTTTACTCTTTAATATATATATATATATATATATATATATATATATTCTTTTTTATTTATTTATAAATATTACAAATTTCATATTTATTGTTATTTTTTTGTGTTTATTTATTCATTTAATTTTTGTGATTCTTTTTTAATTTATTTAACACTACTTATATATTATAAAAATGTAATTTAACCAAATAAAATTAATTTATAAAATAATTTTTTTGATAACATGCTGATTTACGAAAGTAAATAGGACAAATAACTTTTAATAAATATATTAGATTTATTAAACAATAGACTATCACAAAATTAATTTAAAAATTAATTTTATTTGATTAATTATATTTTTTTTATACATAAGTAGTGTTAATTAAATTATAAATGAATCAAAAAAATTAAATGAATAAATACGAAATTTATAATATTTATTAACAAAAAAAAATATATATATATAATAAAAAATATAGTATATAGTATCGATTTAACATAAATCTTGAAATAAAAATTATATTTGCGCAGCACTTTGCAACCATGTATATTCGTGAAAAGAAATTATTTAATTTTTGTCTTTTTTATATTTTTTTTGGAAACGTATGAAATTCCGCCACCAAATCACATAACTTGAGCTTAAGCGGAACATGTAAAATCCAATATTGTCTCGGGCTAGTTTGATTGTATACATAAAAATCTAATAATATATTATTGTGCGCATTAAAATATTAAAAAAAATATTAAATAAATAACAGTTATATTTAATACAATTATACAAATCAAATACTTATTAATTATTTCACTGACTCTGAAACATGTCTTGGACCACTTCCTTGTATGCTAGTGAAGCTACAAATGATATGATATCCAGCAAACAAATATCATAAATTACAGCTGCAAAAGCAAGTGCTTGGAAGGCTTAAGTTAAAATTTTCCAAACAATTTTTAATTTATTTTGAGCATAATACATAAAAACCCATTGTACTTGAATGAAAAAATCTATTAGACCATTAACCTTTCAAAATGATCTAGTACACATATAAACTTATTTATTTTGATAATTATTTACTTTGGGTGTTGATGTGGACAAATAAGTGAAATACAAAGTAATAAGAGAGTGAATGGAAAGCTTTAAACAAAAGGCAAAAAATTGTTGGCTAATTTTCAATTTCATATTTTATATATAAAAAAAGTTAATTTTAAATTTGGCTTCTTAGGACATAAAGGAGAGGTAAAAAAATAAATTTTATTTACTTGATATTCATTTTTTTATTTAAGTTTTCACCGCATTGCATAATTTGCATTGCCCAGTAAATACAACTAAAAGCGTAGACAATAGATAGGATTTCACATCACTTACGTAAACCAAAGAATTGGATGATAATTGGATGAATGCTTCAAATATTATTGATGGTAGTTTTTGGGCACATCCCATCAACCCGATCCGAGGAGGTCATGACATGATTCGAGGGGGTGTCTATAAGAGATCATGACCTAAGGATGAATGACGTATGCCCTCAAGTGATGTTTCCAGAAGGATGATAATGACCTTAGAATCAAATGTCTAATGAGGAATCTCCACTTTAAAGTAAGTAACAATTGGTTCAAATATCTCACAAATATCTTAGATATTTTAGGAGGGAAGTGACAGCAGGAGGTGGTGAATATTGATGACAAATAAGTATAATGATGACCAAATGATATACTATGACCTCATATTCAAAGACTTGAGGACCTATAAAAGGAGGAGAAAGCAAAGTTACGTGGGTTCTGGAACTGCTTCATCTTCTTTGGTTGGGATTTGGGCTGGATCATCTTCTTTATTTTTCCATGCATGTAAATTCTTTGAGCATAACTAGAATTACCCTCCCCTCCCGTGGACGTAGGCACCCATTACCGAACCACGTAAATCTTTGTCTCGCTTTTTTATTTTTTTCATTTGTTCTCTATTTTTTCGTACGAATCCCTATAACCAAATAAATTTACGTGTTCGATGGCGGGTTGTTCGGGAAAATGCCCCGTTATTTTTTCAAACAAAAATCAACCGTCAACAGTTGGGGTCGTCCGTGGGGAACAATACAAAAAGTAAATCGTTAAAAGATGGGTAGGAAAAATGGAGAAAATAACACAGACACAAAAAAATGCATGGCACATGCATGTTGTTACTGCAAAAGAAAATGTGGTTTGACTAAGTGATGATGGGCAATTATTTCAAGTTAATACTAGTCACTACCAATGGCTCAGATGAGAAGGTAGAGAATAGAGAGTGCGCGAGCAACAATCCTGACCACTCTGTGCCACCACCATCGCTGCTGTAACTCACAAGCCTGACCTCAGATCATCGCAAAAAAACAAGAGTAACCTTGATCAAATTGATCAATCTGTGCACACCAACAGCGACAATAACCACAACATGAAGCTCCATTAAACTCGACAACTACAAATTACCGTAGCCCGACCCGACCAACTTGTGTTGCCGCATAACTGTAAACAAATGACCCGACCCGTGTTGGGTCTCTAAGATCAATCCCAAGATCTAATAAGCATAAAAGATGTGTGAATACTCAACGAAGTTTGCGGAATAACTTACATTGATCGGCTAGGTAGGATGTGTAGACAACAAAAATTTGCCTCTTTTGAAGTGCTCCAAGCTCCTCTTTTGATTTGTATGTTGAGCTCCAAGCTTGATGTTTGATTCCAAACTCAATGGGAAATGTTTCCCTGTCACCTTTGTATGATTCTTTAAGTACTAGTTTTGGAAGAAAATTGCAACAAATTCTTTCCTTGGTTCTTTGTAGTTCACGGCAAAGTGAGGGGAGAGGAGAGAGTTTTGGTTTTTGATATTTTGATTTTTAAAATCAATTACAACTAATGAAAATTCAAAACCAAATTTTGGTATATGCTTTACCAAAAGGCTAAGCAAAGTTTTGGAGGGAAAAATACAGTTAAGGCCTCCAACTACTCCCATCAATCAACTTTGACACTTGATGGACAAGTGATGTAAGTTGGTGGGACCCATTTTAATTCAAAATCCAAGTGGCTTGCTCAACACACTTCGGGCTCGGGTTCGCTTAATCCGATTAAACGAATTTTTCATCGCGACGTAATTAAATCCAATTTAATTAAATAATAATGTCTTGCAAAATTATTATGAACGTCGCTCGCGAATTAATTCTAAATTAATTCGTTCGCCCGAATTAAAATCCAATTCTAATTCTGTTATAAAATCTAATTTCATTTAATATATCGAATATATTATTTAATCGATTAATTCCAAATTAGTCGTTCTCTCTCTTCTTATCGAATTTTATCCCAGATAAATTCTCGCCGTAATTAATCCCAGATTAATTATGTTCAAGTCATACGTCATCGGTGAATCTTCGGGAAGCGACCCATGAGATCCCTGGATATGTTGGCAGTAAATCCGGTCGTCGGACTATCCGAACACGTGCGTACCTGGTACCACGTTCTTACCGATTTACAAGACATGATTGGCTTCTAGCAAAGCGTCATGTCTCCCCAATTCTCCAGAAATATTCTTTAAGGAATATATAATCTATAACAGGCGTAGTATACGTAGTATTGCGTATTGCGATCCAGTATCTGATGTCACATGCAAGGCCTGGGGCTGGAATATTGTCTGCCCCGTACGAAGCACATATCGGATCACAAGCAACTAGTTTCTATAATCAGATAATCATGACCTTGTCATATTATCCCGATAGTTGCAACATAATAGAGAACCAGTTCTGTATCCCTGCGTGATCATCATCTCCATATGACTGAAGTGATACTTCATTCTTGACATCACACCCAATACACTACGATTCTCAATATACCTAGAAGAGGCGTACACAGAACCTGTTAAAGTCCCGGACGACAAAAACCAAAGCGTATTGATTTTCGCAAGTATTAGCGATGCAAGTATCAAGTTAAGACCAAATATACCTACCCTGAATCGGATTCCCATAGACACATAGTCATACTACCAATGGGATTTCGAGGGGTCTATCCAGAGCAAAGCTGTTTCCGTACCATCGATAAACACAACCTCCTATCATACTTGCATAAGTATCCAATACTTAAATATATGAGAACTATGTTGTTATGCTCTCACAACACGCACAAGTGCAATACTAGTCTATTATGCATTATCGATGTCCAGTTTTGATAATACTATGACTAGGGATATTTAATGATTAAACCTTGTGGATTGATACTGTCTCATATCTTATAATCCGAAACTAATCATAAGAACTTTTATCATTTATATATTTAAGTAATCTAATTACAAAATGATAAAATATCAATTTTCATTGTCACATAGTTAATTTGTACAAAAACCACAATGTCTTTTACAAATAGTGACGCTATTGGTCATAATTGTCCAACAATCTCCCACTTGGCCTATAGCCAGTCACTCAAGTATCTAACACCTGAACTATGTACATGTCACTCAAACTTTTGCTGAGGAATAACTTTCGTCAGCGGATCTGTAATGTTGTCATCTGATGCGACCTTCTCGATCTTCACATCGCCACGATGTATGATCTCACGAATCAGATGGAAAAGTCGAAGAACATGCTTGGATCGTTGATGAGACCGCAGTTCCTTAGCATGCGCTATAGCCCCGTTATTGTCACAATATAATGGAACGGGCTCAGCTGCTAACAGAACTACTCCTAATCCAATAAGGAATTTACGGATCCAAACTGCCTCTTTTGCTGCTTCAGCTGCAGCAATATATTCCGTTTCTGTTGTTTAATCGGCAACAGTCTCTTGCTTGGAAGATTTCCAGCTTACTGCTTCGTTATTCAAACAAAATATGTACCCAGATTGTGACTTACAGTCGTCTTTATCGGTTTGGAAACTTGCATCGGTAAACCCAGTTACCTCAAGTTCTCCATCTCCATAGATTAAGAACGCATCCTTAGTTCGTCTAAGATACTTAAGGATGTTCTTAACCGAAACCCAGTGACCATCACCTGGATCGGCCTGATAGTGACTACATATGCTCAAAGCATAGGAGACAGCAGGTCGCGTACATATCATGACATACATGATCGATCCGACTGCCGAAGTGAACGGGATCCAACTCATGTTGTCTCTTTCATCTTGAGTTTGAGGACACATGTCCTTAGATAGAGTGACGCCATGTGGCACTGGCAACAGTCCCCTCTTAGACTGTTCAATGTTGGATATCTTCAACACTTTGTCAATGTACGTGTTTTGGGAGAGTCCAAGCAGCTTTCTAGATCTATCCCGGTAGATCTTTATTCCCAGAATAAAGGCTGCCTCCCCAGATCTTTCATGGAGAATTTTAATGAAAGCCAAGCTTTCACCGATTGTAGCATGGGAATGTTATGCCAATAAGAAATAATCATCAACGTAAAGGACAGTATATGTCAATGCGCTCCCACTAACCTTCTTATATACATAAGGATCATCCTCGTTTTGAACGAAATCATATTCTTTTATGATCTCATCAAAACGTTGGTTCCAAGAACGTGATGCTTGCTTCAATCCATAAATGGATCGATTTAACTTGCAAACCTTGTTCGCATGTTTTGGTATGAAAAAACGTCAGGCTGTTGCATATCAACATCCTCTAAAAGGTTTTCGTTAAGGAAAGCGGTTTTGACGTCCATCTGTCATATCTCGTAATCAAAATATGCAGAAATAGCAAGCATTATCCGAATGGATTTAATCATGGCAATGGTGAAAAAGTTTCATCGTAATCGACATCATGTCGTTGACGATACCCTTTCGCTATAAGCCTAGCTTTGTACATTTGTATGTTGCCATCCATGTCGGTCTTGTTCTTGAAGATCCATTTGCAACCAATAGGCTTTATGCCTTCTGGTGCATCAACCAGTGTCCAAACTTGGTTGGTGTACATGGAATCTATTTAGGATTTCATGGCATCTTGCCATAAACCGGAGTCGATACCTTGTATCGCTTCCTTATACGTAGCCGGTTCGTCTTCCTCAATAAGATTAATATCCACATGAGGTGAGATCAGAAACCCATACCTCTCAGGTTATTTTCTGACTCTCTCCGACCTACATGGTCTTTGTGTATTCGAAGATTGTGGTACAGTCTCATCCCTGCTGAACTGTTCATGTTCCGTTAAGGAATCGGTGCCAGGAATAATATCACTCCGATTTTTATCGAGTTCTACTTTCCTCCCACTTACCACTGCATTTAGGAATTCATTCTCGAGGAAAACCGCATATAGAACAACAAATACTTTGTTCTCTTGTGGGTTGTAGAAGTAATATCCTTTGGTTTCCCTAGGATAACCTACAAATAGACACTTATCCGATTTGGGTTCAAGTTTAGTACCATCCAAATGTTTAACGTATGCCCAGCATCCCCAAATCTTCAGGAATGAGAAACCTGATTTCTTTCCTGTCCATATTTCATACGGATTCTGTTGAACAGACTTTGACGGAACCTTATTCAAAATAAGTATTGCATTATTCAATGCATATCCCCAGAAGGAAATAGGTAGCTCAATGCGACTCATCATCGACCTTACCATGTCCAACAAAGTTCGATTTCTCTGTTCGGACACACCGTTCAATTGAGGTGTTCCGGGAGGAGTCCATTGTGAAAGAATACCATACTCTTTCAAGTAATCAAGAAACTCATTGCTTAAGTATTCTCCATCACGGTCCGACCGTAATGTTTTAATATTTTTTCCAGTTTGTTTTTCTACTTCGTGTCGAAACTCTTTGAATTTCTCAAAGGTTTCCGACTTGTGTCTCATAAGATGCACATAACCATAATGCGATGCATCATCCGTAAAGGTTACGAAGTATTCATATCCACCTCTAGCCTGGCTAGACATGGGCCCATATACGTCACTATGAACGAGGTCTAACAGTTCGGTGGCACGTACACCTTTACCGCTAAAAGGTGTTTTAGGCATTTTTCCTAATAAACAAGATTCACAGACGTCATATGAATTTGGATCAAATCCGTCCACTACCCACTCTTCGAAAGTGTGGATATGTGATTCTTGTTAATGTGTCCCAGACGACAATGCCACAAATAAGTTTCATCTTTGTTACTTAATTTAAGTATTTTGTTTGTTACATTATATGTTTGAGATGATTTATATTCAAAATATAAAAACACAAAGACACACACAGCACAGCATATATCTCTCATCATCATTTTTTACTGTTACAAATAAAATTTCCTATACCCACAGGGCTAATAAAGATACAGATATAATATTCCTAGTCAAACTAGGTACATAATAACAGTATGATAAGTTTAGTATATGCCTCGAGGGAAGTTCCAAAATATAAGTCCCAACAGCCAAAACAGCGACTCTTGTCCCATTTCCAACTCGGAGGTCTATCTCTCCCGAGGCCAGTCTCCTACTAATCTGCAGATCTTGCACATCAGTACATATATGAGTACCATAACCAGAATCAAAAATCTAATTTTAAAACTAGAAGTAGTCATGTTTATTTCTATAACAAACATACATGAAGCCGATGCCTTGCCAGCTTTGATTTCCTTAATGTGCGCCTTGTATCACGACAGTCACGCTTCCAGTAAGCCTATTTGCCACACTGCAGGCATACATCTTGGGATTTGTCCTTTGCCTTCCCAGAAGACTTTGACGATTTAGCCTTGGCCTTCTTCATTTTCTTCTTCTTTACACCTCCAGTAGCCTTCGGTCAAGCCTTGGGAGACTGAGATGTTAAAGCGAAGTGCGCCTCGCGCTTTTTGCCCTTCAATAGCTCTTTTTCTGCTTCACGCAGCATTGCATTGCATCATTTTCCAATAGTATGGTCTTGGTTCATCATATCGTAGTTCATGATGAACCCGCTCCAGCTGTCAGGAAGAGACTGCAAGATCAAATCTATAGAAGTCTCAGCCTCAAAGGTTATGCCTAGCTAACCCAGCTGTTCAATGTCAGCAATCATCTGCGACATATGGTGCTCGACATATGTACCCTCTGACATTCGAGAGCGAAATAGCTTCTTCTGCAATTTATACATTTGCGATCTAAGGTTAGATCGATAAAGGTCCTTCAATTTTGCCATCATAGTATAGGGATCCAATCCCTTATTTTGGCGACGAAATTGAGGGGTCATCGCAGCGAGCATGCCGGATTGAGTAGTTGAGTTGTCTTCACTATGAGTCTTCCAAAGCTCAAGCTCAAGTGGCTGCTCATTTCTGGGCTTAGGCCTGAGAGGTCTCTCTATCGTATAGAGCATCCTCTCAGCCCCCATGACAATCTTGAGGTTCATATCCCAGTCAGGAAGTTCACGCCCATTAAAAACATTTTCGCCCATGATAATGTCTCTAACCCTGATCTTTCTAGTCATCTTAATTGCAATAGTCTAACTATTCAATTAACGATTTTTGGGTACAGTCCAACTGTTACAAGAAAAATAATAGAATATTAGTCCAACTAATAAATATTAAAATGACCAAATAATTTGAAAGCGCGTATTGGCAAGTATTTGAACGAAATTGCAAATTCAATACTGGCCTCCCACTATTTTTCGGTGAGCCTCTAAACCTCTGTTTGAGTACTCGGGAAACCTAGTTTCCTAGTGGGCTAGGATCCCGTTAAATAACACACAACCTTGACTTTGGCCAACAAGCGTATGATATTTAACTAGGTAGATCTCTAAGATCAATTGGATCTCATCCAATCCTAGATCCGGTAGGTGGACCTCCAAGTCTGAAACATAGTACAATATATATGCCAATATATCCAATAATTTTCCTAACCTTTTCCTCTGAATCAACTAAGCCTTGGCTTTGGCTCAACAAGCTTAATGATTCCAGTTAAGCGGGACCCATTGACCTTGAAAACTTCGTAATCCATGTCGATAAACAAGAAGTAACCTTGACTTTGGCCAACAAATCACAACTTGCCCAAGACATGCGATATGGAACAAAGCTTTCATGGTTCAAACACATCCGCGATGGACATTGATATTGACTTTGGCCAATAAACCAATGCCAATCTTGGATCTTGAGAAAGAACCATTCAATGGAAGGAAAACGCTTAATATTTCATTGAGGGTTTTTCGCATAATTGGCAACCAATTAATTATCTTTGATTAGGTCTCATCATACACCTTTAAGCATGTATTCTAAAAGCATAATAAGGCGCGAAATAAATAATAATGATATGCGGATGGATATTTAACAATAAAAGGCTAGCACTATTCTAACTTCTACCCAATTACATAATACAATAAAGAAACCTCATTAGTATTGAGGGGAATTGGTGAGAAGAGAAATACAAAGAGTCAAGAGATAAAAGGCTGGACACGCAGGTCCAATTTAATAAATTCTAATTTATTACAACAATTTCCAAAATTACCCTCACCCTTCTAATATCCATCTGATATACATTATTCATACAATGCATCCATGTATTCACACAAAACATGTTATTCAATCAATCTAATCCAATTAATTAATCTTTTAATTAAGTGATCATCCAATGTTCAAACAACGATTTGATTTGCGTGAGTCCAACTCATTTTAGAATAAGTACTCAAAGTGCGTATTCTCTAATTATATTGAACTACAATTTTAAATCCAATTTAATTTGTATTCAATACTAATTCTTTATTTAATTCCAAATTAAATAATTACACTTTTAATGTGCCTTTACGATTTAGATTCTAAATCTAATCATAATGGGTCTCAAAGCCCATTAACATCCAATGTCAATTAATTAAAGTCCAATGAGCTTTCAATGAATTTCTTAGGCATGGACTTTGGTAACCAAAACCCAATAAGGAATCACCCTTTGCCATAAATTAATTTTAGCCCATTAGGCCCAATTAATTATTTAAAGGCCCATTAATTATGTTTGGACTTAATGGTATGGTTTTAGGCCCAATTTGGATCCAATCCAATTGTCCTAAACCAACTTGGCCCAACCAAGCCCATAATGCCCAAATATATCAATTTTAGCCCAATTCCAAATTAAGCATAATTAATTAAATTATAATATTCCAAATATCACAATTTATTTAATTAAAGTGTATAGCCATAATTAATTATTCAAATTAACATTTCCAAAATACCAATTTACATTATTAATCATGCTTTACTATATTCAATACATGTCCAACATTATTGAAGCAAAATCAACTCTAACATGCTTCTTGATGCTCACGGCAATATGGATATTTTTTCATTAATTTTGATTTCAATCCAATTAAATCACAAATCAATATATCCAAACATTTTAAACACATCCAATAGTCTAAAATCAAAATCACCATGAGTTTAGGGTTCATCACATTTTCGGCCAATGTAAGCAAATTGGGAAAATTAATCCAATCAATTTTTCATAAAATTAATCATGCGTAACTCCTAGTTATCATAATCTAAGCATACTCAAACACTCAATTTGATTAAATCATGCTCCAAGCAAAAATACAAAAATTCAAGATTATAAACCCTAATCATTTTCATGCTTAAATAGGCTCTGATACCATTGTTGGGTCTCTAAGATCAATCCCAAGATCTAATAAGCATAAAGGATATGTGAATACTCAACGAAGTTTGCGGAATAACTTACATTGATCGGCTAGGTATGATGTGTAGACAATAAAAATTTGCCTCATTTGAAGTGTTTCAAGCTCCTCTTTTGATTTGTATGTTGAGCCCCAAGCTTGATGTTTGATTCCAAACTCAATGGGAAATGTTTTCCTATCACCTTTGTATGATTCTTTAAGTACTAGCTTTGAAAGAAAATTGCAACAAAATTCTTCCATTGGTTCTTTGTAGTTCACGACAAAGTGAGGAGAGAGGAGAGAGTTTTGGTTTTTGATATTTTGATTTCTAAAATCAATACAACTAATGAAAAGTCAAAACCAAATTTTGGTATATGCTTTACCAAAAGGTAAGCAAAGTTTTGGAGGGAAAATGCATTTAAGGCCTCCAACTAATCCCATCAATCAACTTTGACACTTGATGGACAAATGATGTAAGTTGGTGGGACCCACTTTAATTCAAAATCCAAGTGGCTTGCTCAACACAATTCGGGCTCAGGTTCGCTTAATCCGATTAAACAATTTTCCGTCACGACGTAATTAAATTGAATTTAATTAAATAATAATGCCTTCTAAAATTATTACGAACGTCGCTCGCGAATTAATTCTAAATTAATTCGTTCGCCCAAATTAAAATCCAATTCTAATTCCGTTATGAATCTAATTCATTAATTTTATTTATATTGAATATATTATTTATTGATTAATTCCAAATTAATCGTTCTCTCTCTTCTTATCGAATTTTATCCCAGATAAATTCTCGCCGTAATTAATCCTAGATTAATTATGTTCGAGTCATACGTCATCGGTGAATCTTCGGGAAGTGACCCATGAGATCCCTGGATATGTTGGTAGTAAATCCGGTCGTTGGACTATCCGAACACGTGCGTACCCGGTACCACGTTCTTACCGATTTACAAGACATGGTTGGCTTCTAACAAAACGCCGTGCCTCCCCAATTCTCCAGAAATATTCTTTAAGGAATATATATCCTATAACAGGCGTAGTATACGTAGTATTACGTATTGCAATCCAGTATCTGATGTCACATGTAAGGCCTGAGGCTGGAATAATGTATGCCCCGTACGAAGCATATATCGGATCACAAGCAACTAGTCTCTATAATCGGATAATCATGACCTTGTCATATTATCCTGATAGTTGCAACATAATACAGAACCAGTTCTGTATCCCTGCGTGATCATCATCTCCATATGACTGAAGTGATACTTCTGTCTTGACATCACACCCAATACACTACGATTCTCAGTATACCTAGAAGAGGCGTACACAGAACATGTTAAAGCTCCAGACGACCAAAACCAAAGTATACTGATTGTCGTAAGTATTAGCAATGTAAGTCTCATGTTAAGACCAAATACACCTACCCTGATACAGACTCTCATAGACTTATAGTCATACTACCAATAAGATTATGCGGGTGTGGACAACAGAAACTGACGACGCTGTTCTAGGCTCGCGGCCTAGTTGGGAAGTACTAAATAACATGGAGTCGCCACCCGGTGTGAACCGGGACAAAGATTTAAGGCCGCACTCACCCCTCGCAAGGGAAGACCTCAAACCGTTGGGTTCGGAATGGTCCCTTACTTATGTCACTTGTAATGAAAGGATTTATGCAATAATTTAATCAAGCTTAAGTAACACTTATTTCCAAGAGTATCATGCTTCTAGATTCATATGTATACATCAACAAGTTCATCACAACATGCAACATCACATGGCAATCTTATGAACATATTTCAATCATATGATATGGAAAACTAAGAACAACCTAATCATGCTTGAGTACTATCTCATGAACCTATTAACCAAATAACCTGCTAACAGCCTAATCATGCTTGAATACAATCCCAAGAACACATATAATGGATAAATGCAGGAATACAAATAATACGGTTGACTATATAACACAAGAAATATCAACCAAGAGGCAATTATGCATGAATATGATAAGACAGACTCAGTTCAGTGTTTGCACGTTCGTGTAGCATTCGTAAATGCGTTCGAACGGTAAACAGAAGGTTCGCGTTCGTATGGCGTTTGATAACGCGTTCGAACGGAAATGAAACAGAATGCTCTCGTTCGCATGGCGTTTGTTAACGCGTTCAAACGGAAATGAAACAGAATACTCACGTTCGTGTGGTGTTTGTTAACGCGTTCGAACGGAAATGAAACAGAATACTCACGTTCGTGTGGCATTTGTGAACGCGTTCGAACGGAAATGAACAGAATGCTCACGTTCGTATGGCGTTCGTGAACGCGTTCGAACATAAATAAGACCTGATGCATGACAAGGCAAAATACATGCGCGTTCGAGTTGCGTTCGTAAACGCGTTCGAACGGGAACAGACCTGATGCATGAAATGGGACGCAATACATAATCGACAAAATAAAGGGGCGCGGCGAAGTACTGCCATAAAGGTGGCCTTTTGAGGCTCTTGATTTCTCAAAGAGAGGACCTTTAGACCAACATACTAAGCCCATGCGCTCGACTGAATCATGCATACAAAGAATTAAAAACAATAATATTAAATATAGTATGCCCGATTGAACGTATCTTGTATCCAACCGAACACACATCAACCGGCGCGGCAAAGCATCGTGGTAAAGGGCTTTAGCCCCTCCCCATAGGGGATCTCACATCGCACTTACTAAGCCCATGCGCTCGGTTGAATCATGCATACGAAAATAAAGACAATCATATCAAACTAAGTATGCTCGATTGAACGTATCTCGCATTCAACCGAACACACATCAATCGGTGCGGCAGAGCATCGTGGTGAAGGATTTTAACCCCTCTGATTAGGGGACCTTTCATCGCACTTACTAAGCCCATGCACTCAATCGTATCATACGGGAATAAGCAACATGCGGAATTTAAATGACGAAAAATAAACCAAAGCAACACAAAACAAGAGAAGGTGCCATTTACTCAAGTGGTACGTGGAGTTGTGTCCCAAGTACAGACCGCACTACCGTCCATTCGGATTCGGCTACGGAATTTACGTCTGGGTTTCCATCCTATATACCACAAGAGACAACACTCTTCCATTCATCCAATACCCACAACACACATCATACACACAACAAATGCCGCAAGTACTGAAAATATAATCGAAATAAATGACCAGAAATTAAATAAGAATAAGTGTGAAAGATACCCTCAGGTCTAACCTTTTAAGCTGTCTCTCGGACTCGCGTTTCACGAAAATCGGAAGGGGGTAAAGCTCCGCAACTCTTCCGGTTCACTGGTTCACTGCTCTCGTTCATTGTCTTACTGTTTTGGGTCGTCGTCCTCCGTCTTTTGCTGCTATTTTGACTCCGATTCGCTGCCGCTGCTACTGTTTTGCTGCTGTATTTTAGTTACTGTTTTTGGGATGTTTTGGCTACTGTTTTGGGTGTGATTTTCGGTGATGTTATGGTGTGGTTCGGGGCTGTTTTATATGTGTGTTTAGGGCTGCTGTTTTCGGTTGTGGAGTGGGGGAGATGAAGGGGATTATTTCTGTTTTTCTTCTTGTTATTGCCGTGAGTTGTGTGTATCTTATCTGTATGAGCTAGCTAGGGTTGAGAAGGTGGTGAATGGCTCTTTTTATAGGCAAAGGGTTAGGCTTGACAAGGAAAGGGATTTAATTTGGTGTTGGATAAGGGAAGTCAAAGATTGAGGGGGGACAAATCTTGGCTAGATAGGGAAGGTTGAATATTTAGTTTATGTTGATTAGGCATACAATATTTTAAGTTTGGAATAATATATTGGTTGATTGATTTTAACTTGGTATGATTATATTTGATTGGTTAGATTAGGTATGATATCTTTTAATTTGGTATGTGATTTTTAGATTTGTTTTGATTTCATCATGTGTTAAATATATGTTTTAAGTGGGCTTGGGCGTGTGGGCCAAGGCTTGAGCGAATTGGGCTTGATGTGAGGCTAGCAGCAAAACCAGAATTACCGACACCGTTCGAACGCCTCCTCGAACGTGGCACGAACGTCCGCAATCTGCTTGACGTTCGAACGAAGTAATGAACGCAGCACCAACGAAAACAATGAACCTTGTTTATTCTGAATTCCCCTTCCGACGTCCGTTTTCCGCGACCTCCGTGACTTAAAAGGTAGTGTCTCCAAAATGAGACTCATCATAGGGACTTATGTGTAAAAATACAGTGCCTACAGTCGCCCCCACTTTGATGGGACTTGTGTAATGTGTAACAGTGACAATCCTATCAAAGTTATGCAATGCATTTTCACTTACCTGGCTCGCCAGCTGCCACTTGACTTACCATGTGTTGAGTTGAGTTGATTTGGATGGTGAGGCGCTGCGACCCCTGGTTCATTCCCGAACCGTGCTGTAATGTGGCTCATTCCCGAACCGTTGCTGTGAGGTGGTCCATTCCCGAACCGTTGCTGTAAGGTGGTCCATTCTCGAACCGTTACCGTGAGTTGGTCCATTCTCGAACCGTTACTGCGAGTTGGTCCATTCCCGAACCGTTACTGTGAGGTGGTCCATTCCCGAACCGTTACTGTGAGTTGGTTCATTCCCGAACCGTTACTGTGAGGTGTCCATTCTCGAACTGTTACTGTAAGGTGGTCCATTCCCGAACCGTTACTGTGAGATGTCCATTCCCGAACTATTACTGTGAGGTGGTCCATTCCCGAACCGTTAATGTAAGGTGGTCCATTCCCGAACCGTTACTGTGAGGTGGTCCATTCCCGAACCGTTACTGTGAGTTGGTTCATTCCCGAACCATTACTGTGAGGTGGTCCATTCCCGAACCGTTACTGTGAGATGTCCATTCCCGGACTATTACTGTGAGGTGGTCCATTCCCGAACCGTTCTTCCATTCTTGGAGCGCCATTCTCGGCTGTTCATTCTTGAACTGTGTTCCATTCTTGGATTGCCATTCTCGGTTTGTTCATTCTTGAACTGTCCATTCCCGGACTATATCTCCATTCTCGGAGTGTCATTTCCGACTCGTTCATTCTTGAACTCTGCTACATTCTTGGATTGCCATTCTCGGCTTGTTCATTCTTGAACTGTCCATTCCCGGACTATATCTCCATTCTCGGAGTGTCATCCTCGGCAGAAACTGATCCGATGTAATGTGGGCCTCGCCCCCAGAATGCCATACCCGGCAATGCTGATACTGAAGTGGGCCTCAGCCCTAACTGCTACCGATATGGGCCTCGCCCCCAGACTGATACTGCTGATATGGGCCTCACCCATGTGATTCATTCCTGAAGACTGCTGACATTGTACTGTTACTTCTTCTGTTTGGCTTGTCTTTGCCACTTTTCCTTTTCTTCTTCAAACCTGTGAATACAAAACAGAACAAAAACCGAAAGGATGCAAAATGCGTTACGTGTATGCATGAATGTTTCTATCCCGTCGGGTTAGGTCTTCCGTCAATTCTTTTGGTGACTGCTTAGTCTTATTTTCCTCAGGCAAACCACTGTTTCAATCTGTCTATGTTGATCGGCTCGGTGAACTAATTCCCTTCCAAGTCTGATATTTTCACTGACTCTATTTCCCAATTTCTGAATGTCTATCTTATCTTTTCTGTTTGCTTATTTCGAAGGTTCCCTGTGTTCATCACTGGATTCCATAGTACCAAGGTTGAATACTTTTCTCAAATATACTCATATGCAGAAGAGTTTCAGCGAAATGAACGTCTTTATTATTGTTGAGGAAAAGAGTTCGAATAAGTAACAAAATCAATGTCATTTAAAAAAACTGGATCAAATAGACTAGGAGGAACATCTCCATCATCCGTAGCACTGCCTTCTTCCTCGGCCTATGGTTCTTCACTGTCACCCATGTAAGAAGCTGGGTGGTTGATGGTTTCTTTTCATGGGTTGGGTATTTTGTGGGAATCTATGAGATCTTGAATTTTATGCCTGAGGCGGGTGCAGTTGTCGGTGTCATGGCCATATAGCTGGTGGAAGTGACAATAAAGGTTCACATTTATGTGTGGTGGTGGGGGGTGCGGAAGTGGCTTGCCTTCTAAGGGTTTCAAGATTCCTTGTCCCTGTAATTCTTCAAATACCTTCGACAAAGGCCTACCAAGGTTGGAGAATTGCCGGTTCCTGATGGCAGCAACCTCGACAGTAGCGGGCTTAGTCTCAGAATGCCCTCCAAAAGACCGCCTATTCTGGCCATAGAACTTTCTGTTTTCAGCCTCCTCCTCCTCAATATCCATGACAGTTTCCCTCAGCTGTCGAAAATCAGAAATCATCGAAGTCATCCTCCTCAGCTTACCATAAATAGAGGGCTTAGTACCCTTGATGATCATTTTGATCTGGTCTTTCTCAGAGGGCCGAGTCTGCATCTTCAGAAGTTGGCTTCTCCAGCGGTCTACATACTCCTTGAAGCTTTCTTCCAGCTTCTGCTTAGTGTTCTCCAAATCTCGGAGTGACAAGTCGATCTCTAAGTCTGTAACATACTGCTTCAGAAAAGCATCAGCTAGTTCCTTCCAATCTTCCTTCACTTTCTTCTCCAAACTGTGGTACCATACCACAGGTGCCCCCTCGAGTGACATCCCAAACATCTTTTGGACTTGGCGCTGTGATAGGCCCATTGAACTCATGACTGAAACATATTGCTGCAGATGGACTCTTGGGTCTCCATTCCCATTAAACTTGGCCATGTCAGGCATTTTAAACTGAGCTGGCAGCTGTTCTCCGAAGGTCATTGCCTCATAATCTAACAAATCCTCATTCTTACCCCTCATTTTGCGGGTAACTGTTTCAACCTGATCCCGAAGCTTCTGTAACTCTGCCTGAGACCCAGATACTCGGCCTGCTGCATACTCTGCCATATCATCATCAAAAAGGGGGGTATCATCCCCCAACCCATTCGAAGGCTCATCACCCCTCACATTCTCAGAATTTCCCCCGGCACGGGGCACAGCCATATTTGTCATGGCAGTAGTCAAGGCTTGCAACTGTTCAGTAATCTTGGCGAAGCCAATTTCCAACTGATCTATCCGAGATACCTCAATATCTGATTCACTCATGTCTGTTCTCAGTATTTTTGTGAGTCTTCCCTCTTTTCTAACCCAACGGGAATCTATGATGGCTTTCAGAACACAAGGGTTAACATGATGTATGTATGCATGGGGTGCATGAGATGCATGTAACATATATAACATACTAAATCAACTAAAATTCTTAAACAAATCGGCCCATTATCATTTTGGAATCTTTCGGGCTAATCGTCATATGAGTGAACCCATCCCAGTTTAAATGGCCCAATGAGTTCACATCTCATGACAAAGTGCCCGACTAAACCCAAATGATAACGTTCTGAACACAATCACAAAGTGGCCCATCAATCACTTAGAAGCCTTTGGCCCAATAGTCATGAAATACATCATTGTCCCAGTTTAAATGGCCCAACAAGCCCATATCCCATGACAGATGGTCCAAATGGATCCAAACGATGATGTTCCCAAACACAAGCATAGAAGAGAGATAATGCAAACATGACATAATAATTTTTACATAATGGCCCATCAACATTTCAGAAGCCTTGGGCCTAATAGTCATACAGTACGAACTTGCCCCAGTTTAAATGGCCCAGTAAGCCCGCATTTCTGACAATAGTCCAACTGCATCCAAATGAGGATGGTCCATAAGCACATTCTCAAGGAAAAAATTGTTACTTTAACCATACAAACCAGTCTATGGGTGGATTTGCAAGAGTATGGACAAAGGATCTCACCGGCGAAGGATAGCCCACAACTAGGTCTCCCCACTCAAGGGTTCAAGCGACCAAGTGAGCGTATCCCTTTTTATACACTAAGGTACGTGCCAATGAGCTATGGTGTGTGACGGACTGTCAAATGGATTTCCCGTTGTAGATTCCCCAGAGGGAAGGTGGAGCGAGGCTCACTTAAATACCCAAGCCTCTTAGGCTCTTATCGCTTGGTGTCAGGAATAAACAACGAGTCCTCCAAATTAGTCCATCACAAAGGCTACGAGTAGATGGCCATATAGGTGTCCTCACAGCTTTTCCTTCTAGAAATGTAGTGAGTGAAGGAAGACACCAAACCATTACCTAGCCTCAAAGTGCCCTTGATTAAACCCCCGCTTTATCCACTATAGACATGGTCAATTAAAACATAAATCCAAACATTACAAGACAATATTTCGGGGCCAACTCTCTATCCCCAGTGGAGTCGCCAGACTGTGGACAACAGAAACTGACGACGCTGTTCTAGGCTCGCGGCCTAGTTGGGAAGTACTAAATAACATGGAGTCGCCACCCGGTGTGAACCGGGATAAAGATTTAAGGCTGCACTCACCCCTCGCAAGGGAAGACCTCAAACCGTTGGGTTCGGAATGGTCCCTTACTTATGTCACTTGTAATGAAAGGATTTATGCAATAATTTAATCAAGCTTAAGTAACACTTATTTCCAAGAGTATCATGCTTCTAGATTCATATGCATACATCAACAAGTTCATCACAACATGCAACATCACATGGCAATCTTATGAACATATTTCAATCCTATGATATGGAAAATTAAGAACAACCTAATCATGCTTGAGTACTATCTCATGAACCTATTAACCAAATAACCTGCTAACAGCCTAATCATGCTTGAATACAATCCAAGAACACATAGAATGGATAAATGCAGGAATACAAATAATACGGTTGACTATATAACACAAGAAATATCAACCAAGAGGCAATTATGCATGAATATGATAAGACAGACTCAGTTCAGTGTGTGCGCGTTCGTGTAGCGTTCGTAAACACGTTCGAACGGTAAACAGAAGGTTCGCGTTCGTATGGCGTTTGATAACGCGTTCGACGGAAATGAAACAGAATGCTCTCGTTCGCATGGCGTTTGTTAACGCGTTCAAACGGAAATGAAACAGAATACTCACGTTCGTGTGGCGTTTGTTAACGCGTTCGAACGGAAATGAAACAGAATACTCACGTTCATGTGGCATTTGTGAACGCATTCGAACGGAAATGAAACAGAATGCTCACGTTTGTATGGCGTTCGTGAACGCGTTCGAACATAAATAAGACCTGATGCATGACAAGGCAAAATACATGCGCGTTGAGTTGCGTTCGTAAACGCGTTCGAATGGAACAGACCTGATGCATGAAATGGGACGCAATACATAATCGACAAAATAAAGGGGCGCGGCGAAGTACTGCCATAAAGGTGGCCTTTTGGGGCTCTTGATTTCTCAAAGAGAGGACCTTTAGACCAACATACTAAGCCCATGCGCTCGACTGAATCATGCATACAAAGAATTAAAAGCAATAATATTAAATATAGTATGCCCGATTGAACGTATCTTGTATCCAACCGAACACACATCAACCGGCGTGGCAAAGCATCGTGGTAAAGGGCTTTAGCCCCTCCCCATAGGGGATTTCACATCGCACTTACTAAGCCCATGCGCTCGGTTGAATCATGCATACGAAAATAAAGACAATCATATCAAACTAAGTATGCTTGATTGAACGTATCTCGCATTCAACCGAACACACATCAATCGGTGCGGCATAGCATCGTGGTGAAGGATTCTAAGCCCATGCACTCGATCGTATCATACGGGAATAAGCAACATACAGAATTTAAATGAGAAAAAATAAACCAAAGCAACACAAAACAAGAGAAGGTGCCGTTTACTCAAGTGGTACGTGGAGTTGTGTCCCAAGTACAGACCGCACTACCGTCCATTCGGATTCGGCTACGGAATTTACGTCTGGGTTTCCATCCTATATACCACAAGAGACAACACTCTTCCATTCATCCAATACCCACAACACACATCATACACACAACAAATGCCGCAAGTACTGAAAATATAATCGAAATAAATGACCAGAAATTAAATAAGAATAATGTGAAAGATACCCTCAGGTCTAACCTTTTAAGCTGTCTCTCGGACTCGCATTTCACGAAAATCGGAAGGGGGTAAAGCTCCGCAACTCTTCCGGTTCACTGGTTCACTGCTCTCGTTCATTGTCTTACTATTTTGGGTCGTCGTCCTCCATCTTTTGCTGCTGTTTTGACTTCGATTCGCTGCCGCTGCTACTGTTTTGCTGCTGTATTTTAGTTACTGTTTTTGTGATGTTTTGGCTACTGTTTTTGGTGTGATTTTCGGTGATGTTATGGTGTGGTTCGGGGCTGTTTTATATGTGTGTTTAGGGCTGCTGTATGGGCTGTTTTAGGAGGTGTAGGGGCTGCTGTTTTCGGTTGTGGAGTGGGGGAGATGAAGGGGATTATTTCTGTTTTTCTTCTTGTTATTGCCGTGAGTTGTGTGTATCTTATCTGTATGAGCTAGCTAGGTTTGAGAAGGTTGGTGAATGGCTCTTTTTATAGGCAAAGGGTTAGGCTTGACAAGGAAAGGGATTTGATTTGGTGTTGGATAAGGGAAGTCAAAGATTGAGGGGGGACAAATCTTGGCTAGATAGGGAATGTTGAATATTTAGTTTATGTTGATTAGGCATACAATATTTTAAGTTTTGGAATAATATATTGGTTGATTAATTTTAACTTGGTATGATTATATTTGATTGGTTTAGATTAGGTATGATATCTTTTAATTTGGTATGTGATTTTTAGATTTGTTTTGATTTCATCATGTGTTAAATATATGTTTTAAGTGGGCTTGGGCGTGTGGGCCAAGGCTTGGGCGAATTGGGCTTGATGTGAGGCTAGCAGCAAAACCAGAATTACCGACACCGTTCGAACGCCTCCTCGAACGTGGCACGAACGTCCGCAATCTGCTTGACGTTCGAACGAAGTAACGAACGCAGCACCAACGAAAACAGTGAACCTTGTTTATTCTGAATTCCCCTTCCGACGTCCGTTTTCCGCGACCTCCGTGACTTAAAAGGTAGTGTCTCCAAAATGAGACTCATCATAGGGACTTATGTGTAAAAATGCAGTGCCTACAGCAGGGTCTATCCAGAGCGAAGCTGTTCCCGTACCATCGGTAAACACAACCTCTTATCACACTTGTATAAGTATCCAATACTTAAATATATGAGAACCATATCGTTATGCTCCCATAACCTGCACAAGTGCAATACTAGTCTATTCTGCATTATCGATATCCAGTCTCGATAATACTACGACTTTGGATATTTAATGATTAAACCTTCGTGGATTGATACTGTCTCATATCTTATAATTCGAAACTAATCATAAGGACTTTTATCATTTATATATTTAAGTAATCTAATTACAAAATGATAAAATAGCAATTTCCATTGTCACGTAATTAATTTTTACAAAAACCACAATGTCTTTTACAAATAGTGACGCTATGGGTCATAATTGTCCAACAACCCGACCACTTTGAGATGGTCATCTGTAGTTGCAACCATCTCGACCAACTCGCATCAGCCATCACACCGAGCAATTGAGAAGACTGATCAGTGGTAATGGATTTCCATGATGTGTGTGGCATGGTGATGGAAGTCATATGATGAAGGTTTCTGGGTGGTTTTTGAACATGGATGAAGGATAAATAAAGAAATAAAAAGAGAGAGAGAGAGAGAGAGAAAGTTTAGCATGCATGCGCCAAATGGAAGTTTGACAGTCACAACTCTCTTTATCTCTTTGCGCTAGTTCGGGAAATTTGTCTCCAGCAGTTCGCATGTATATGTGGGCGATCCAGTGTCGGCATGGACAATATTTTGAGAAAAATTTAGAGCTTAGAAAATTTCACATACATAGGAAAGTGAGAGCCCAAACATCACGTTAAAATTATACATGCAAATCGGATCCATTTACATTCATTACTCGTGTGTGGTTCCGTGAGCAAATCAGTTAATAATCTGACCATGGGCAGTCGGCGAGGTAATTTTTCAATCTTTGTGAATGTTATTTTTCCCTAATTTTTGTTTTGTTTTGTGGTCATGACAAACTGTTTTACTAAGTGACCTTCAGATAGGGCCTCACTGCTTCTAAAAAAAAAGATTTGAAGAAGTTTCTCCCTATGTCGGGCACCATAATTTTGTACTACTCGGGGTAGGAAATGTATTCCTTGAGGCGATATACCAGAATAAAATGTTTACCTTCCGGGGCTTTTTGAGGCATAACACGGGGAGGGAAAATGCCCCCATGGCGTTTGCACTATGAGATGCATATCACGGGAAGAGAAATTGCCCTCGTGGCGTTTGCAGTATGTGGTAGCATGAGATTGAAAAATTATCCCCCGAGACTATGTGATTTGTGTTAGCCCGAGGTAGGAAATGTATTCCCCGGGACGTTGTACCAGCAAGAAGTAGGAAATTATCCTCCAGAGCTTTGGGATGCCTGACACTGGGCGGAAGTCTTCCCTCATAATCAACAGTTTCTTGGTGCTTAAGGGTATGATGATTTCCCCCGAGTACCGCTATTGCTCATGTCTTGGGGATGGGTCATTCTGTTGGATAATTATGACTCATAGCATCACTATTTGCAAAACATATTGTGGTTTTTGTACAAATTAACTATGTGACAAAGGAAATTACTATTTTATCATTTTGTAATTGGATTACTTGAATATATATAAATGATAAAAGTCCTTATGATTAGTTACGGCTTAATAAGATATGAGACAGTATTAATCCTCGAACGGTTTAATCATTAAATATCCATAGTCGTAGTATTATCGAGACTGGACATCGATAATGCGGAATAGACTAGTATTACACTTGTGCACGTTATGGAAGCTTAACGACATAATTCTCATGTATTTAAGTATTGGACACTTATGTAAGTGTGATAGGAGGTTTTGTTAGCCGTTGGACTGGGAACAGCTTCGCTCTGGATAGATCCCTCCGAATCCTATTGGTAGTATGACTATGTGTCTATGGGAATCCGAATCAGGGTAGGTGTATGTGGTCTTAACCTAAGACTTACATCGCTAATACTTGCGACAATCAGTATACTTTGGTTTTGGTCGTCCGGAGCTTTAACAGGTTCTGTGTACGCCTCTTCTAGGTATACTGAGAATCGTAGTGTATTGGATGTGATGTCAAGATAGAAGTATCATTTCAGTCATATGGAGATGATGATCACGCAGGGATACCAAACTAGTACTCTCATATGCTGCAGCTATCGGGATAGAATGACTAGGTCATGATTATCCGATTAAAGAGACTAGTTGCTAGTGATCCGATGTATGCTTCGTACGGGGCAAACACAATTCCAGCCTCAGGCCTAGCATGTGACATCCGATACTGAATCGTAATACACAATACATATTATACTATGCCTGATAAAGATATATATTCTTCGTTGAATATTTTTGGAGAATTGGGTAGGCACAGTGCTTTGCTATAAGCCAACCATATCTTGTAAATCGGTAAGAACGTGGTACGGGGTACGCACGTGTTGGATAGTCCGAAAACCGGATTTACTGCCAATATATCCAGGGATCTTTTGGGTCGTTTCCCAAAGATTCACTGATGACATTTGACTCGAACAGAATTAATCTGAGATTAATTATGAGAGAGAAAATTAATCTAGGATTAATTACAGTAAGAATTTATCTAGGATAAAATTTGAATAGAAGAGAGAAATCGATTAATTTAGAATTAATCGATTAAATAATATATTGGATATATTAAAAGAAATTGAATTTCAATGAGGAATTAAAATTGGATTTTAATTCGGGCGAACGAATTAATTTGAAATTAATTCGCAAGCGACTTTCGTAATAATTTTGCTAGGAATTTGTATTTAATTAAATTGGATTTAATTATATCGCGACAGAAAATTCGTTTAATCAGATTAAACCAACCCGAGCCCGAAGTGTGTTGAGCAAGCCCACTTGAATTTTGAATTTAAGTGGTGGGGCCCACCAACTTACATCAATGTCTACATGAGTGATGGAAGTGGTTGGGAGCATTTAATGCATTTTCCTCCAACACACTTTGCATTTGTTTAGCTTTTTGGAAAAGCATATACACCTTTTTGCAAGTTGACTTTGGTATTAAGTTTTTGGAAAACAAAATACAAAAGAAAACACAACTGTCTCTTCTCTCCTAAGGCTTGGCCGAATACATGCTTCTTCTCCTCCATTGATTTTGCTTCAAAATCAAACAAGCTAGCACTTAAAGAGTCTTGTGAATGTGATAGAGAAACTCACCCTTGGGTTGGAAAGATTCAACAAAGCTTGGAGCTTCATCAACATACAAAGATTTTTGAAATCCAACATCCGCTCAATGTAAGTTTTTTTTTTCCGCAAACTTTCTTGACCATTCACACACAATATCATGACTTAGAGACCTTGGCCATGTCTAGGACACTAACAATGGTATCAGAGCCTTATCTAAGCATGATTTAAGTTTAGAGTTTATATACTTTA
This sequence comes from Zanthoxylum bungeanum, assembly GCA_019454045.1. NCBI lineage: Eukaryota > Viridiplantae > Streptophyta > Magnoliopsida > Sapindales > Rutaceae > Zanthoxylum > Zanthoxylum bungeanum. Next base: position 76,806 of record SKCR01032724.1, on the reverse strand, counting down.
TATGGGGATTTTGTGCTTGGAGAATGAATTTTTCAAAATTGGTTGTTTGGTTGTGTTTTGATGATGATGAATTGGATTTTTGCATCATAGGATTTGAGAAAATTGATTAGATTTATTTTTCCCTAAAATCCTTCACATGGCCGAAAATAAGCCCTTGTAATCTCATGGTGAATTTTTTTTAATTAGACCATTGGATGAGTTTATGGCATAATATAAATCTTGTATGTTGATTTAATTGGATTGAAATCAAATTGAGTGTTATTTTATGCCCATTGTCGTGAGATTAAGCATGTTTAATGGATTGATTTTGCTTCAATTGTGTTGGACATGAATTGGATAATTAAAGCATGATTAATTAGTTTAATTAATGTTTTGGAAATATTAGTTTCATTAATTAATTATGGAAATTACACTTTATAAAATTAATATGATATTTGGAATATTATGTTAATAAATATTAGTCTTTAAATTGGATTAGGCTAATTTGTTGTATTTGGGCCTAATGGGCGTGGTTGGGCCAAGCATGGTTTTGGACAATTGGATTGGATCTAAATTGGGCCTAAATCCATTTCCATAAAGTCCAAATATAACTTTTTGGCCTTTAATAATTTAATTGGGCCTAATGGGCCTAAATTGATTTTTGGCAAAATGGTGATTCCTTATTGGGCCTTGGCATCTTGGATTGGATCCATATTGGCCAAAGCCCATGCCTTAAGAATTAAGTGAAAGCCCATTGGACTTTAATTAAAATAGTATTGGATACTAATTGGGCTTTTGAGACCCATTTAGATAAGATTTAGAATCTAAGTCTAAAATGCACTAAAATAAGTGTAATTATTTAATTTGGAATTAAATTCGAATTAGTATTGAATACAAATTAAATTGGATTTAAAATTTTAGTTCGATATAATTCAAGAATACGTACTTTGAGTATTTATTCTTAAATAAGTTGGACTCGCGCAAATCAAATCGTTGTATGAACATTGGATGGTCAATAATTTAAAGATTAATTAATTGGATTAGATTGATTGAATAACATGCTTTGTGTGAATACTTGGATGCATTTGTATGAATAATGTATATCAGATGGATATTAGAAGGGTGGGGGAAATTTTGGAAATTGTTGTAATAAATTCAGAATTTATTAAATTGGACCTGCGTGTCCAGCCTATTATCTCTTTACTCTTTGTATTTATCTTCTCACCAATTCTCCTCAATGTAAATGATGTTTCTTTAATGTATTATGTAATTGGGTAGAAGTTTGAATAGTGATAGCGGGAGAGAAGAAATGGAGAGATTTGTTCTAGGGACAATTTGTTATATATCCATCCGCATATCATTATTAATTTATTCGCGACTTATTATGCTTTTAGAATGCATGCTTAAGGGTATATGATGAGACCTAATCAAATATAATAAATTGGTTGCCAATTTACGTGAAAAACCCTCACTTTAATATTAAGCGTATTCCTTCCATTGAGTGGTTCTTTCTCAAGATCCAAGATTGGCTTTGATTTGTTGGCCAAAGTCAAGATCATTGTCCATCGCAGATGTGTTTGAACCACGAAGGCTTTGTTATATATCACATGTCTTAGGCAGTTGTGACTTGTTGGCCAAAGTCAAGGTCACTTCTGTACATCGACGTGGATTACGAAGCTTTCCCACTGTCAATGGGTCACGCTTAACTGGAATTATTAAGCTTGTTGAGCCAAAGCCAAGGCTTAGTTGATTCAGAGGAAAAGGTTAGGAAATATATATTGGATATATATCTTGGACTTGGAGGTCCACCTACTGGATCTAAGAATTGGATGAGATCCAATTGATCTAACTAATTAAGTTTCATACAGCTTGCTGGCCAAAGTCAAGGTTGTGTGTTATTTAACGGGATCTTAGCCCACTAGGAAACTGGGTTTCCTGAGTTCTCAACAGAGGGTTAGAGGCCCGCCGAAAATAGTGGGAGGACAGTATTAAATTTACAATTTCGTTTAATACTCGCTAAATGCGCGCTTTATTTTTTCGTCGTTATATATTATATTAGTTGGACTAATATTTTATTGTTTTCTTTGAACAGTTGGACTGTACCATAACTTCATTTGTAGTTGATTATATAGTTGGACTATAGTAATCATTACATTTGATTGTACTCGATATCGTTGATTGAATAGTTAGACTATTGCAATCAAGATGGCTGGAAAGATTAGCGTTAGAGACATTGTCATGGGCGATAATGTCTTTAACGGTGCCAATTTTTCAGATTGGGAGATGAATCTCAGGATTGTCCTGGGTGCCGAGAAGTTGCTCTATGTCATAGACATACCTCTTGGTCCTGAGCCTGGACATGAGCGGGTTGTTGATCATGAGCTTTGGAAGACTCACAATGATGACAACTCAACTGCTCAGTCTGTTATGCTTGCCGCAAAGACCCCTCAATTTCATCGTCAAAATAAGGGATTGGATCCCTACAACATGATGTTGAAATTGAAGGACCTTTATAAATCTAATCTTATATCTCAGAATTATGAATTGCAGAAGAAGCTCTTTCGCTCACGTGTGTCATAGTGTACATCTGTCGAGCATTATGTGTCGTAGATGATTGCTGACATCGAACAACTAGGTCAGCTGGGCATAACCTTTGAGGCTGAGACTTCCATTGATTTGATCTTACAGTCTCTGCCTGACTCCTGGGGCGGGTTCATCATGAACTATAATATAATGTACTAAGAGAAGACTCTTGGAAAGTTGATGGCGATGCTGAAAGAGGCAGAACTGGAGCTTCTGAATGGCAAAAAGCGCGAGGCGCACTTCACTTCGAATTCTCAGAAGGTGACCGGCGTAAACACACACGTATAACGCAAGCGCACGTATCGTTCAAGTAGTATAAAAATATTGATCCCATGAGGACTTAATTCCTACTGTTGTTATTAATTGTTGATACTATTTATTTACAGGTATCTAATTATAGGGAGAAGAGAATGATGTTTGATTGCTTTTGGTTGGTTGAATGTGAATTTGCTAATTAAAATAAAAACAGACTCAAAAGAAAATACTAAGGAAAATAAATGAAAAGACTCAAAGATCCAGGGTCGTGACTCCACACAATATTAATATAAAGATGAATTGATTCTCTTATTTATGTGTAATAAATCAGTTTGCTAACCTGGAACACAAAAATATGCAAAAGCCTATGTCGATGATCAGACGCAAATACCCAGTATAACCTAATTGAACCATATGTTTATGTCAACCAAATTACCTGGATTCATTAAGATCAAGTTCCAATTGTGGCTACCCCCGCCCGACAGGTATATGTCTATCCTGTAAGGAAATCTATTAAAGGGTTATATATCCTCAAGGAAGATCGTGGGCTATTGAATCTAAGGCTGAAACCTAAAATCCCTATGTATAGTTCATTTTAAGTTTACCATATCAATCTTATTGGTGATCAGACAACAAGAAACATTAAGCTTAAGACTTAGTAAACAAACTAAAGAATTACCCATAATAAAGAAAATCAATTATTAAGTGTGTGGATATTTTATTTCATCACTTCTCTAGAATAAAATAAAATGCTGGGGGTTAGAGGATCCACATTTAATATTTCTTATCTAGGAATCTCACTTATTATAATATATAAATTATTTTCTGTTATGCTTTCTCAGGAATTAATAATGTTAAACATTTAAAACCAGTCATATAGGCGGTAATCCATTTAGTCCAATTACACCAGCCATATAGGAGGTATTATCTGTCACATAAAGACCAACCATATAGGCGGTAAAGTAATTTATATTTAACCCGACCATATAGGTGGTAATAAAGTCTGACATTAATTAATCTGGTTAAATTATAATTTATAAATTATAAATAAGTGAGATTTACCTAGATAATTATATTAAATATTTCACCTTTTACCCCAGCGGAAATTTAACTACAAAACATAAAAGAAACGAGAAGAAGAAGAATAACTACTATTATTACTGAAAATTAAAATACATAATTAAAAATATTATTTATATATACAAAACTAGATGCAATCCTCTAAAAACAGGGAAAAGCTCCCAAGGAAAGCACACCAAATGAAGTGAAGAGGAGCTGAATTTATAGGCACTTTCGGCAACCGGCGTCACGACACCAAAGGCCTTGGCGTCGCGACGCCAAGACGCGTCTTCGGTCAACACGGGTTGACCACACATGTTCTATCGGTAGAATCAGGAGGTGACACATGTCATGCGGTAGAGCGGCGTAATCAGAAGAAGACACGTGGCACACGGTGATTAGTTGAGCTTTCGGTCCAATGAACATCTAACACGTGGCACGCGCTTAGGATTGGTCCAATAAGAGATTAACACGTGGCAGCATATGATTCGCCGGTGATTCGGTCCAATGAGAACTCGACACGTGGCACGCACTTGCTTTGGTTCAATGAGATTTTGACACGTGGTAGCCGGCGCATTTTAGCAGATCTTCTGTGATGATGACACGTGGCAACCGACGCACGTTAGCAAGATCTGCGCACGTTAGCAATATCCAACGCACGTTAGCAAGTCCAATTTCTCTGATTCTGACACGTGTCCCTCGGCACACGTTAGCATGGTCGGTGCACGTTAGGCGTCGCGACGCGTAGGGTCTTGGCGGCGCGACACTAAAAATTACGAAAATGCCCATTTTGTCATTTTTTCTCTATTTTGACCCCAAATTGCTTCCAATGCTTTCCAAACTTTGTTTATCTGCAAAATAACACCAAACACATCAAAATGTTCACAAAACCCGAGAAACTATACAAAATATTAGGTTAAATAAGTGGGAAATAGTGATATAAATACCACTCATCAGAAGGTCAAGGCTTGGCCGAAGGCTTATGAAGGTGTGAAGAAGAAGAAGAAAATGAAGGGCAATGCCAAATCATCACAGTCTTCTGGGAAGACTAAGGAAAAATCCCAAGATGTCTGCCTACAGTCTAGCAAATGGGGTCACTGGAAGTGTGACTGTCATGAGTACAAGGCGCAAATAAAGGAAGTGAAGGCGGACAAGGCTCCGACTTCAAGTATGTTTGTTGTTGAAATAAACATGTCAACTTCTAATTTTAAAAATTGGATTTTTGATTCTGGATGTGGTACTCATATATGTACTGATGTGCATGATCTGTAGATTAGCATGAGACTGGCTTCAGGTGAGATTGACCTACGTGTTGGAAATGGGACCAGAGTCGCTGTTTTGGCTGTAGGGACTTATGTTTTGGAACTGTCATCGGGGCAAGTACTTTCAGTATCAAACTGTTATTATGTACCTAGTTTGACTATAAACATTATTTCTGTATCTTGTTTGACCCAATGTGGGTATACTTCTGTATTCCGAAACACTTGGTGCTTTGTTTATAAAGATGATTTTGAGATATGTACTGCTGATGTTAATAATGGTATTTAAATTTTGAATATAAATAAATCTCAAACATATAACATGACAAACAAAAGGCTCAAATTGAGTAAAACAAATGAAACTTTTCTGTGGCATTGTCGTCTGGGACACATTAACAAGACTCGCATATCCACACTTTCGAAGAGTGGATACTTGAACGGATTTGATCCTAATTCATATGATGTCTGCGAATCTTTTTATTAGGCAAGATGCCTAAAACACCTTTTAGCGGTAAAGATGTTCATGCCACCGAACTGTTAGCCCTCGTTCATAGTGACGTACGTGGGCCCATGTCTAGCAAGGTTAGAGGTGGATATGAATACTTCGTAACCTTTACGGATGATGCATCGCGTTATGGTTATGTGTATCTTATGAGACACAAGTCGGAAACTTTTGAGAAATTCAAAGAGTTTCGACACGAAGTAGAAAAACAGACCAGCAAAAGTATTAAAACATTATGGTCGAACTGTGGTGGATAATACTTAAGCAATGAGTTTCTTGATTACTTAAAAGAATATGGTATTCTTTCACAGTGGACTCCTCCCAGAACACCTCAACTTAACGGTGTGTCTGAACGGAGAAACCGAACTTTGTTGGACATGGTAAGGTCAATGATGAGTCGCACTGAGCTACCATTTCCTTCTGGGGATACGCATTGAACAGTGCAATACTTATTTTGAATAAGGTTCCGTCAAAGTCTGTTGGACAGACTCTATATGAAATATGGACATGAAAGAAACCAGGTTTCTCATTCCTGAAGATTTGGGGATGCTTGGCATATGTTGAACGTTTGGATGGTACCAAACTAGAACCCAAATCGGATAAGTGCCTATTTGTAGGTTATCCTAGGGAAACCAAAGGATATTACTTCTACAACCCACAAGAGAACAAGTTATTTGTTACTCTCCATGCAGTTTTCCTCGCAAAGGAATTCCTAAATGTAATGGTAAGTGGGAGGAAAATAGAACTCGATGAAAATCGTAGTGATATTGTTCCTGGCACACTCCCTCACGGAACACGAACAGTTCATCAGGAATGAGACTGTACCACAATATTCTAATACACAAGAACCGCATAGGTCAGAGAGAGTCAGAGAACAACCTGAGAGGTATGGGTTTCTTATCTCACCTCAAGTAGATATTAATCTTATTAAGGATAATGAGTCAGCTACATATGAGGAAGCGATACAAGGTATCGACTCCACTTTATGGCAAGAGGCCATGAAGTCCAAAATGGATTCCATGTATACCAACCAAGTTTGGACACTGGTTGATGCACCAGAAGGCGTTAAGCCGATTGGTTTTAAATGGATATTCAAAAGGAAGACCGACATGGATGGCAACATACAAACGTACAAAGCTAGGCTTATAGCGAAATGGTATCATCAACGACATGGTGTCGATTACGATGAAACCTTTTCACATGTTGTCATGATTAAATCCATTCGAATAATGCTTGCTATTGCTGCATATTTCGATTATGAAATATGACAGATGAACGTCAAAACCGCTTTCCTTGACGGAAACCTTTTGGAGGATGTTTATATGCAACAGCCTGACGGTTTTGTCGTGCCAAAACATGCAAACAAGGTTTGCAAGTTAAATCGATCCATTTATGGATTGAAGCAAGCATCACGTTCTTGAAACCAACATTTTGATGGGATCATAAAAGAATATGATTTCATTCAAAACAAAGATGATTCTTGTATGTATAAGAAGGTTAGTGGGAGCGCACTGACATTCATTGTCATTTATGTTGATGCTGTATTGCTTATTGGCAATGATATTCCCATGATAAAATCGGTGAAAGCTTGGCTTTCATTAAAATTATCCATGAAAGATCTGTGAGAAGCAGACTTTTATTCTGAGAATAAGGATCTACCGGGATAGATCTAGAAAGCTGCTTGGAGTCTCCCAATGCTCGTACATTGACAAAGTATTGAAGAGATTAAACATTAATCAGTCTAAGAGGGGACTGCTTCCAGTGTCACATGACGTCTCTTTATCTAAGGACTTGTGTCCTAAAACTCTAGATGAGAGAGATAACATGAGTCAGATCCCGTTTGCTTCTGCCGTTGGATCGATCATATATGCGATGATATGTACACGACCTGATGTCTCATTTGCTTTGAGCATGTGCAGTCGCTATCAGGCCGAACCAGGTGATGGTCACTGGATTACTGTTAAGAACATCCTTAAATATCTTAGACAAACTAAGGATGCTTTCTTAGTCTATGGAGATGGAGAAATTGAGGTGACTAGGTTCACCGATGCAAGTTTCCAAAGTGATATAGACGACTCAAAGTCACAATCTGGGTATATATTTTGTTTGAACAATGGAGAAGTGAGCTGGAAATCTTCCAAGCAAGAGACTGTTGCTAATTCAACAATAGAAGCGGAATATATTGCTGCAGCTGAGGCAGCAAAAAAGCAATTTGGATCCATAAATTCCTAATTGGATTAGGAGTAGTTCCGTTAGCAGCTGAGCCCGTTCCTTTGTATTGTGACAATAATGGGGCTATAGCGCAGGCTAAGGAACCACGGTCTCATCAACAATCCAAGCATGTACTTCGATATTTCCATCTGATTTGTGAAACCTTTGGACAATTATGACCCATAACATCACTATTTGTAAAAGACATTGTGGTTTTTTTACAAATTAACTATGTGACAAAGGAAATTGCTATTTTATCATTTTGTAATTAGATTACTTAAATATATAAATGATAAAAGTCCTTATGATTAGTTTCAGATTAATAAGATATGAGACAGTATCAATCCATGAAAGGTTTAATCGTTAAATATCCCTAGTCGTAGTATTATCGAGACTGGACATCGATAATGCAGAATAGACTAGTATTACACTTGTGCGCGTTATGGAAGCGTAAAAACATAGTTCTCATATATTTGGGTATTTGATACTCATGCAAGTTTAATATGAGGTTCTGTTTACTAATGGTACGAGAACAGCTTCTCTCTGGATAGACCCATCGGAATCACATTGGTAGTATGACTATGTGTCTATGAGAATCTGAATCAGGGTAGGTGTATTTGGTTTTAACCTGAGACTTGCATCGCTAATATTTGTGACAATCAATACGCTTTGGTTTTGGTCATCCGTGGCTTTAACAGGTTATGTGTACGCCTCTTCTAGGTTTATTGAGAATCGTAGTGTATTGGGTGTGATGTCAAGGTGGAAGTGTCACTTCAGTCATATGGAGATGATGATCACGTAGGGATACATAACTTGTACTCTAATATGTTGCAACTATCGGGATAATATGACAATGTCATGATTATCTGATTAAAGAGACTAGTTGCTAGTGATCCGATATATGCTTCGTACGGGGCAGACACAAGTCCAGCCCCAGGCCTAACATGTGACACCGATACTGGATCGCAATACGCAATACTTAGTATACTACGCCTGGTATAGATTATGTATTCCTTAAAAGAATATTTCTGGAGAATTGGGTAGGCACGGTGCTTTGCTAGAAGCCAACTATGTCTTATAAATCGGTAAGAATGTGGTACCGGTACGTACGTATTCGGATAGTCCGACGACCGGATTTACTGCCAACATATCCAAGGATCTCATGGGTCGCTTCCCAAAAATTCACCGATGACGTTTGACTCGAACAGAATTAATCTAGGATTAATTAAAAGAGAGAGAAAATTAATCTGGGATTAATTACGGCCAGAATTTATCTGAGATAAAATTCGATTAGAAGAGAGAAAACGATTAATTTGGAATTAATCAATTAAATAATATATTCGATATTTTAATTGAAATTAGATTTCAACGTGGAATTAAAATTGGATTTTAATTCGGGCAAACGAATTAATTTAGAATTAATTCGTAAGCGACTTTAATAATAATTTTGCTAGGCATAATTATTTAATTAAATTATATTTAATTATGTCGCAACGGAAAATTCGTTAATTCAGAATTAAGCGAACCCGAGCCCGAAATGTGTTAAGCGGGCCCACTCGAATTTTGAATTTAAAGTGGGGCCCACCAACTTACATCATTAGTCAACTTTATCATCTTTTTGGTGATAGAAGTTGGTGATGATTTTTTTGGTAGCTTGTAAAACACTCTTTGTCATTTTGGAATGACTAATACCAAAACTTGAATTTGGTATATGATAATTGAATTTTGGAAATCAATTACACAATACAAAACAAATATATTTCTCTCTCTCCCTCCTCCTAATTGCCGAATGCATCTCTTCCTCCCTTAGAAAATTTATTGCAAATTTTCTTCTTGCTAGCATATTCAAGGAGTCATTCAAGGTGTTAGGGAAACCAATCCTTGAGTTTGGAACACAGAGAAAAGACTTGGAGCTCTTCTTCTTCATCAAAAGTTTTGAACTTTCAACATCCAACGAAACCAATCAATGTAAGTTTTTCCGCAACTTCTTTGAGTATTCACATGAAATCATGACTTAGAAGATCCTTGGCATGTTTTAGGAACCCAACAATGGTATCAAGAGCCTTTTCTAAGCATGAAATGAATTTATGGTTTATATACTTTAATTTGGGGTTTTTATGATTTGAGCATGAATTCTTCAAAATGATGGTTTGGTTGAGTTTGGATGATGCTGAATTAGATTTATGGATCTTAAAAATTGAGAAAATGAATTGGATAAAATTTCCCCTAATTTCCTTGCTTTGACCGAAACATGAACCCTAGATATATCATGGTGATTTTTGATTTTAAACCATTGGATGTGTTTAAAGCATGATGTGTATATTGATTGTTGATTTAATTAGATTGAAATCAAAATTGTATATAAATTATGCATATTGCTATGACTTGATAATCATGAAATTGATTGATTTTGCTTCAATTTGTGTTGGACATGAGTTGATAAATTAAAGCATGATTAATTAGATAAATTGGTGTTTTGGAAATATTAATTTAAATAATTAATTATGGCTAATACACTTTAATTAAAAATTAATGTGAAATTTGGAATTTTGTATTAATTAAAATTAGTCTTTAATTTGAATTGGGCTAACATTGTTGTGTTTGGAATTAATGAGTTTGGTTGGGCCAAGTTGGTTTAGGACAATTGGATTGGATCCAAATTAGGCCTAAAACCATTCCATAAAGTCCAAATATAATAATTGGGCCTTTAAATAATTTAATTGGGCCTAAATTGATTTTGGCAAAAGGGTGATTCCTTATTGGGCTTTGGTTGCCAAAGTCCATGCCATAAGAATTAATTAAAAGCCCATTGGACTTTAATTAAATTGACATTGGATGTTAATTGAGCCTTTGAGACCCATTTAGATTGGATTTAGAATCTAAGTCTAAAAGGCACAAATATAAGTGTAATGATTTAATTTGGAATTAAATTAGAATTAGTATTGAATACAAATTAAATTGGATTTAAAATTGTAGTTCGATATAATTCAAGAATACGCACTTTGAATACTTATTCTTAAACGAGTTGGACTCGCGCAAATCAAATCGTTGTTTGAAAATTGGATGGTCATTAATTCAAAGATTAATTAATTGGATTAGATTGATTGAATAACATGCTTTGTGTGAATACATGGATGTATTGTATGAATAATGTATATCCAATGGATATTAGAAGGGTGAGGGCAATTTTGGAATTGTTGTAATAGATTTAGAATTTATTAAATTGGACCTGCGTGTCCAGCCTTTTATCTCTTGACTCTTTGTATTTCTCTTCTCACCAATTCCCCTCAATGTTAATGAGATTTCTTTATTGTATTATGTAATTGGGTAGAAGTTAGAATAGTGCTAGCCAGGGGGAGGAAAGTGAGAGATTTGTTCTAGGAACAATTTGTTAAATATCCATCCGTATATCGTCATATCATCACTATTTGTAAAAGACATTATGGTTTTTGTACAAATTAACTATGTGACAAAGGAAATTACTATTTAATCATTTTGTAATTAGATTACTTGAATATATAAATGATAAAAGTCCTTATGATTAGTTCCGGATTAATAGTATATGAGACAATATCAATCCACGAAAGGTTTAATCATTAAATATCCATAGTCGTAGTATTATCGAGACTGGACATCGATAATGCGGAATATGCTAGTATTACACTTGTACGCGTTATGGAAGCTTAACGACATAGTTCTCATATATTTGGGTATTGGATACTCATGCAAGTGTAATAGGAGGTTCTGTTTACCGATAGTACGGGAACAGCTTCGCTCTGGATAGACCTCTCGGAATCCCATTGGTAGTATAACTATGTGTCTATGGGAATCCGAATCAAGGTAGGTGTATTTGGTCTTAACCTGAGACTTGCATCGCTAATACTTGCGACAACGAATACGCTTTGGTTTTGGTCGTCTAGGGCTTTAACAGGTTCTGTGTACGCCTCTTCTGGGTTTATTGAGAGTCGTAGTGTATTGGGTGTGATGTCAAGATGGAAATGTCACTTCAGTCATATGGAGATGATGATCACGTATGGATACAAAACTGGTACTCTAATATGTTGCAAATATCGGGATAATATGACAAGGTCATGATTATCCGATTAAAGAGACTAGTTGCTAGTGATCCGATATATACTTCCTACGGGGCAGACACAATTCCAGCCCAGGCCTAGCATGTGACATCAGATACTGGATCGCAATACGCAATACTTAGTATACTACGCCTGGTATAGATTATGTATTTCTTAAAAGAATATTTCTGGAGAATTGGGTAGGCACGATGCTTTGCTAGAAGCCAACTATGTCTTATATATCGGTAAGAATGTGGTACTGGTACGCACGTGTTCGGATAGTCCGACGACCGGATTTACTGCCAACATATCCAGGGATCTCATGGGTCACTTCCCAAAGATTCACCATTGATGTTTGACTCGAACTGATTTAATCTAGGATTAATTATAATAGAGAAAATTAATCTGGGATTAATTACGGCCAGAATTTATCTGGGATAAAATTCGATTAGAAGAGATAGAACGATTAATTGGAATTAATCGATTAAATAATATATTCGATATATTAATTGAAATTAGATTTCAACGCGGAATTAAAATTGGATTTTAATTCGGGCAAACGAATTAATTTAGAATTAATTCGTAAGCGACTTTAATAATAATTTTGCTAGACATAATTATTTAATCAAATTATATTTAATTATGTCGTAACGGAAAATTCGTTAATTCAGAATTAAACAAACCCGAGCCCGAAATATGTTAAGCGGGCCCACTCGAATTTTGAATTTAAAGTGGGGCCCACAAATTTACATTATTAGTCAACTTTATCATCTTTTTGGTGATAGAAGTTGGTGGTGATTTTTTTGGTAGCTTGTATAACACTCTTTGTCATTTTGGAATGACTAATACCAAAACTTGAATTTGGTATATGATAATTGAATTTTGGAAATCAATTACACAACACAAAACAAATATATTTCTCTCTCTCCCTCCTCCTAATTGCCGAATGCATCTCTTCCTCCCTTAGAAAATTTATTGCAAATTTTCTTCTTGCTAGCATATTCAAGGAGTCATTCAAGGTGTTAGGGAAACCAATCCTTGAGTTTGGAACACAGAGAAAAGACTTGGAGCTCTTCTTCTTCATCAAAAGTTTTGAACTTTCAACATCCAACGAAACCAATCAATGTAAGTTTTTCCGCAACTTCTTTGAGTATTCACATGAAATCATGACTTAGAAGATCCTTGGCATGTTCTAGGAACCCTACAAGATCATACATCGTGGCGATGTCAAGATCGAAAAGATCGCTTCCGATGACAACATTGCAGATCCGCTGACGAAAGCTATTTCTCAGCAAAAGTTTGAGTGACATGTATATAGTTCAAGTGTTAGATACTTGAGTGATTGGCTATGAGCCAAGTGAGAGATTGTTGGACAATTATGACCCATAGCATCACTATTTATAAAAGACATTGTGGTTTTTGTACAAATTAACTATGTGACAAAGGAAATTGTTATTTTATCATTTTGTAATTAGATTACGTGAATATATATAAATGATAAAAGTCCTTATGATTAGTTCCGGATTAATAAGATATGAGACAATATTAATCCATGAACGGTTTAATCATTAAATATCCATAGTCGTAGTATTATCGAGAGTGGACATCGATAATGCGGAGTAGACTAGTATTACACTTGTGTGCGTTATGGAAGCTTAACGACATAATTCTCATGTATTTAAGTATTGGACACTTATGCAAGTGTGATAGGAGGTTCTGTTAGCCGTTGGACCGGGAACAGCTTCGCTCTGGATAGACCCCTCAGTATCTCATTGGTAGTATGACTATATGTGTATGGGAATCCGAATCAGGGTAGGTGTATGTGGTCTTATCCTAAGACTTACATCGCTAATACTTGCGACAATCAGTATACTTTGGTTTTGGTCATCCGGAGCTTTTACAGGTTCTGTGTACGCCTCTTCTGGGTATACTGAGAATCGTAGTGCATTGGGTGTGATGTCAAGATGAAAGTATCACTTCAGTCATATGAAGATGATGATCACGGAGGGATACATAACTAGTACTCTCATAGGCTGCAGCTATCGGGATAGTATGACTAAGTCTTGATTATCTGATTAAAGGGACTAGTTACTAGTGATCCGATATATGCTTCTTACGAGGCAAACATAATTCCAGCCCCAGGCCTAGCATGTGACATCTGATACTGGATCGTAATACGCAATATATAGTATACTATGCCTGATAAAGATTATATATTCTTCGTTAAATATTTCTGGAGAATTGGGTAGACACGGTGCTTTTCTAGAAGCCAACCATGTCTTGTAAATCAGTAAGAACGTGGTACAGGCTACGCACCTGTTCGGATAGTCCGACAACCGGATTTACAACCAACATATCCAGGGATCTCTTGGGTCACTTCCCAAAGATTCACCGATGACATTGGACTCGAATATAATTAATCTGAGATTAATTATGAGAGAGAAAATTAATATGGGATTAATTACGGTAAGAATTTATCTGGGATAAAATTCGAATAGAAGAGAGAAAGCGATTAATTTGGAATTAATCGATTAAATATTATATTGGATATATTAAAAGAAATCGGATTTCAATGCGGAATTAAAATTGGATTTTAATTCGAGCGAACGAATTAATTTGGAATTAATTCGCAAGCGACTTTCGTTATAATTTTGCTAGGAATTATTATTTAATTGAATTGGATTTAATTACGTCGCAACGGAAAATTCGTTTAATCAGATTAAACGAACCTGAGCCCGAAGTGTGTTGAGCAAGCCTACTTGAATTTTGAATTTAAGTGGTGGGGCCCACCAACTTACATCAAATGTCTAAATGAGTGATGGAAGTGGTTGGGAGCATTTAATGCCTTTTTCCCTCCAACACACTTTGCCTTTGTTTAGATTTTTGGAAAAGCATATACACCTTTATGCAAGTTGACTTTGGTATTAAGTTTTTGGAAAACAAAATACAAAAGAAAACACAACTCTCTCTTCTCTCCTAAGGCTTGGCCGAATACATGCTTCTTCTCCTCCATTGATTTTGCTTCAAAATCAAACAAGCTAGTACTTAAGGAGTCTTGTGAAGGTGATAAGGTAACTCACCATTGGGTTGGAATGATTCAACAAAGCTTGGAGCTTCATCAACATACAAAGATTTTTGAAATCCAACATCCGTTCAATGTAAGTTTTTTCCGCAAACTTTCTTGATCATTCACACACAATATCATGACTTAGATACCTTGGGCATGTGTAGGACACTAACACATTCCCCCCAAGGTTCGTTATTTTCTAATGTCTTAGGGATGGGTCATTCCCCTAAGGTTCGCTATTGCTCATGCCTTAGGGACCAGTGATTCCCCCAAGGTTCGCTGTTGCTCATGTCATAGGGATTGGTCATTCCCCCAAAGCTCGCTATTTTCTCATGTCTTGGGGAGAGGTCATTCCACTAAGGCTCGTTATTTGCTTTGTCTTTGGGAAATGGTCATTCCCCTAAGGTTCGCTATTGCTCATGTCTTGGGGAGAGGTCATTCCCTTAAAGCTTGCTATTTTCTCATGTCTTGGGGATGGGTCATTCCCCCAAGCTCGCTATTGCTCATGTCTTGGGGAGGGGTCATTGCCCGAAGGTTTTCTATTGCTCATGTTTTAAGGAGGATCATTCTCCCGAGGACCTGAGGGATTCATCAACTTTGAGTTCCCGATGTCAAGTCGCCAACTTCTTCGACACCGAGAACTAGGGGAATGATGTTGATAGTAGTTTTTGGGCACACCCCATCAACCCGACCTGAGAAGGACATGACATGACCTGAGGGAGTGCCAATAAGAGATCATGACCCAATGAGGATGTCATCATGACATATGCCCTCAAGGGATGCTTCCAGAAGAATGATAATGACCTTAGAATCAAAGGTCCAATGAGGAACCTCCACTTTAAAGTAAGCAACAAGTGGTTTAAATATCTCATAAATATCTTAAATATTTTAGGAGGCAAGTGACAACAAGAGGCGGTGGATATTGATGATAAAAAAGTGTAATGATGACCAAATTGTTGGACAATTATGACCCATAACGTCATTATTTGTAAAAGACATTGTGGTTTTTGTACAAATAAATTATGTAGCAAAGGAAATTGCCTTTTATCATTTTGTAATTTATTTACTTGGATATATAAATGGTAAAAGTCCTTATGATTAGTTTCGGATTGATAAGATATGAGACAGTATTAATCCATAATGGTTTAATCATTAAAACATCCCTAGTCATAATATTATCGAGAATGGACATCGATAATATGGAATAGATTAGTATTGCACTTGTGCGTGTTATAGAAGCGTAACAACATAGTTCTCATATATTTAAGTATTGGATACTTATGCAAGTGTGATAGGAGGTTGTGTTTACCGATGGTACGGAAACAGCTTCGCTCTGGATAGACCCCGCATAATCCCATTGGTAGTATGACTATGTGTCTATGGGATTCCGCATCAGGGTAGGTGTATTTGGTCTTAACCTGAGACTTACATCTCTAGTACTTGCGACAATCAATAAGCTTTGGTTTTGGTCATCCAGGACTTTAACAGGTTCTGTGTACGCCTCTTCTGGGTTTATTGAGAATCGTAGTGTATTGGGTGTGATGTCTAGAAGGAAGTATCACTTCAGTCATATGGAGATGACGATCACGCATGGATACATAACTAGTACTCTAAATGGTTGCAACCATCGGGATAATATGACATGGTCATGATTATCCATTTAAAGAGACTAGTTGCTTGATACCGATATATGCTTCGTACGAGGCAGACACTATTCCAGCCCCAAGCCTTGCATGTGACATCCGATACTGGATCATTATACACAATACTTTGTATACTACGCCTGATATAGATTATATATTCCATTAAGAATATTTCTAGAGAATTGGGTAGGCACGGTGCTTTTCTAGAAGCTAACCATGTCTCGTAAATCGGTAAAAATATAGTACGAGGTACGTACGTGTTCAGATAGTCCGACGACCGGATTTACTGCCAACATATCCAGGGATCTCTTGGGTCGCTCCCGAAGATTCACCGATGACGTATGATTCGAGCATAATTAATCTGGGATTAATTTCGGAGAGATTTTATCTGGGATAAAATACTATTTGAAGAGAGAGAACGATTAATTGGAATTAACTGATAAAAATAATATATTTGATATACTAAACGAAATTAGATTTCGACGCGGAATTAAAATTAGTTTTTAATTCGGGCAAATGGATTAATTTAGAATTAATTCGCTAGCGACGTGAATAGTAATTTTGCTTGGCATAATTATTTTATTAAATTTGATTTAATTACGTCGCAACGGAAAATTCGTTAATTCGGAATTAGCGAACTCGAGCCCGGGAGTATTTTCGGGCCCACTCGGATTTCGAATCAAGTGGGGCCCACCTGTCACATCACTAGTCACATCACTTGTCACTTTGAGTGATGGGTTTTGGTGAGAATGACTTTAACTTGTGTTTACATTCCAAGTTAAAGGGACATGTTGATGGCTTGATTGATTTATTACCAAATATTTGGTAAACCTTTAATTTTATTTTTGAAATCAAATACATAAAAGAAATCAAGTCAACACACTCCAAAATCTCTCTTTCATTCTCACGCCATTCTCAAAACAAGAACTCTCTCCATTTTGCTTCTCTTTGGCCGAATACACAAGGAAAAGAGAAGGTGATTTTGTTGCAAAATTACCAAGTGCTAGCACATCAAAGGATCATAAAAGGTGATAGGGAAACCAACCTTGGAGCTTGGAATCCTTTCAAATGCTTGGAGCTCATTCATCTTCAACAAAGGACCACCTTGGCCGAATTCATCAAAGAGACTTTGGTGTTCATCTTCTTCAAAATCCATTCAATGTAAGTGTGATTCCGCCTCACTTCTTTGAGTATTCATTCTTTTCATTGCTTAAATATGATCTTGGGACCACATTAGAAACCAACAATGGTATCAATGAGCCTAATTTGAGCATGAAAATGATTAGGGTTCATAACATGAAATTTGGGTAAAAATGATTTGAGCATGATTTGATAAAATTGATTGATTGAGTATGCTTGAATGATGATAACATAGTTTTATGCATGATCAATTTCATGAAAAATGATTTGGATTACTTTTTCCCCAAATAAATGGCTTGGCCGAATGCTTACTAAACCCTAAAGTCATGGTATTTTTTGTTATTTTGATCATTGGATGAGTTTAAGGACTTGGGATAATGTTGATTTGCAATTCAATCGGATTGAAAACGAAATCGAAATAAAAACCCTAGAATGCCGTGAGCTTGATAGCATGAAATGAGATGATTTTTTGAATCAATTATGTTGGACATGTGTTGATGATGAAAAGCATGATTAATGGATTAGATTAGTATTTTGGAAATGTTAATTTAAAAGATTAATCATGGCTAAACACTTTGATTTATTAAATTATGAATTTTGGAAAATTGTAATTTAATAAATTGGGCTTGATTTTGAATTGGGCTTATAATTGTTGTATTTGGGCATAATGGGCTTGGTTGGGCCAAGTTGGTTTAGGCCAATGGATTGGATCCAAATTGGGCCTAAATAATTCCATTAAGTCCAAATATAACAAATGGGCTTTAAAAGTTTAATTGGGCCTAATGGGCCGAAATTGGTTTCTTGGCAAATAAGGGTGATTCTTTAATTGGGCTTTGGTATTGGGGTTTGACCCATATTGACCAAAGTCCATGCCTTATGAAATCAATTGAAAGCCCATTGGACTTTAATTAAACAACATTGGATGTTAATTGGGCTTTGAGACCCGTTTAGATTAGATTTGGAATCTAAGTCGTTAAAGCGCATTAAAAAGTGTAGATATTTAATTTGGAATTAAATTAATGAATAAGTATTGAATATGAATTAAATTAGATTTAAAGAGTAGTTCGATATAATTCAAGAATTCGTACTTCGAGTACTTATTCTCAAACGAGTTGGACTCGCGCAAATCAAATCGTTGTTTGAACATTGGATGATCACTTAATTCAAAGATTAATTAATTGGATTAGATTGATTGAATAACATTCTGTGAATGAATACATGGATGTGTTGAATGAATAATGTATATCGGATGGTTATTAGAAGGAAAAGGGCAATTTTGTAAATTTTTGTAAATTTAGAATTTATTAAATTGGACCTGCGTGTCCAGCCTTATCTCTCTTGATTCTTTGTATTCTCTTCTCACCTAATTCCCCTCAATGTTAATGAGGTTTATATTATTGTATTATGTAATTGGGTAGAAGTAAGAATAGTGCTAGCCAGGGAGAGGAAAATGAGTGATTCGTTCTAGGAACAATCTGTGAAATATCCATCCGCATATTGTTATTAATTTATTTCCGTGCCTTATTATGCTTTTAGAATGCATGCTTAAGGGTGTATGATGAGACCTAATAAGATAATAAATTGGTTACCAATTTACGCGAAAGCCCTCAACAAAATATTAAGCATTTTCCTTCCATTGACTGATTCTTACTCAAGATCCAAGATTGGCACTAGTTTTTTTGGCCAAAGTCAAGACCTTTGTCCATCGCGGATGTGTTTGAATCATGAAGGCTTTGTTCCATATCGGTGTCTTGTCCAAGTTGTGATTTGTTGGCCAAAGTCAAGAGCACTTCTTATCCATCGACATCGATTACGAAGCTTTCCAAAGTCAATGGGTTCCGCTTAACTGGAATCATTAAGCTTGTTGTGCCAAAGCCAAGGCTTAGTTGATTCAGAGGAAATTGGTTAGGAAAATATATTGGATATATTGGCATACATATATATATATTGTATATATGTTTTAGACTTGGAGGTCCACCTACCGGATCTAGGAATTGGATGAGATCCAATTGATCATAGAGATCTACCTAGTTAAATATCATACAGCTTGTTGGCCAAAGTCAAGGTTGTGTGTTATTTAACGGGATCTTAGCCCACTAGGAAACTAGGTTTCCCGAGTGCTCAACAGAGGGTTAGAGGCTCGCCAAAAAATAGTGGGAGGCTAATATTGAATTTGAAATTTCGTTCAAATACTTAGCTTTACGCGCTTTCAAATTATTTCGTCAATTATTTTATTAGTTGGACTAATATATTATTATTTTTCTTGTAACAGTTAGACTATACCCAAACATTGTTAATCGAATAGTTGGACTATTGCGGTTAAGATGACTGGAAAGTTAAGCATTATGGATATTGTCATGGGCGTCAACGTCTTTAATGACACAAACTTTCAAGACTGGGATATGAATCTCAGAATTGTTCTGGGATCCGAGAAGTTACTCTACACAATAGAGCAACCTCTTCGGCCTAAGCCCTGACCTGATCAGTTGTGTGACTGCTCAATCGGTAATGCTTGCCGCTATGACTCCGCAATTCCGTCGTCAAAATAAGGGGTTGGATCCCTATGAGAGGATGGCGAAGTTGCACGATCTCCATCGATCTAATCTTAGATCGCAAAGATACGAGTTGTAGAAGAAGCTCTTCCGCGCTCGAATGTCAGAGGGTACGTCTGTTGATCATCATGTCTCACAGATGATTGCTGACATTGAGCAGCTCAGACAGATGGGCATAGTGTTCGAGGCTGAGACTTCAGTGGATTTGATCCTACAATCTCTCTCCGACACTTGGAGTGGGTTCATCATGAACTACAACATGTTGAACCAAGAGCAGACTCTTGGAGAGTTGATGTCCACTCTGCGTGAGGCAGAAAATGAGCTCCTTAAGGGCAAGAAGCGCGAGGCGCACTATGCTTCAACATCTCAGACTCCAAGGGCTTGGCCTAAGGCGATTGAAGGTGTTAAGAAGATGAAGCATAAGAAGAAAGGCAAGGCCAAATCGTCAAAGGGTTCTGGGAAACCCAAGGACAAATCCTAAGATGTATGCTTGCAGTGCGGGAAGCGGGGTCACTAGAAGCGTGACTGCCGCGAGTACAAGGCACACATGAAGGAAATCAAATCGGGCAAGGCACCGACTTCATGTATGTTTGTTATAGAAATAAACATGTCTACTTCTAGTTTTAAAAATTGGATTTTTGATTCTGGTTGAGGTACTCACATATGTACTGATGTGCAGGATCTGCGGATTAGCAGAAGACTGGCCTCAGGGGAGATTGACCTCCATGTTGGAAATGGGACTCGAGTTGCTGTTTTGGCCGTGGGCACTTATGTTTTGGAACTGCCCTCGGGGCATGTACTTGAACTTATAAACTGTTATTTTGTACCTAGTTTGACTAGGAATATAATTTCTGTATCTATGTTAACCCAATGCGGGTATACTTTTGTATTTAGAAACACTGAGTGTTTTATGTATAAAAATGATATAGAAATTTGCACAGCTGATGCAAATAATGGTCTTTATATTTTGAATATAAATCAATCTCAAACATATAATGTAACAAACAAAAGACTTAAAGTAAGTAACAAAGATGAAACTTATATGTGGCATTGTTGTATGGGACATATAAACAATACACGCATAGCCACACTTTCGAAGAGTGGGTACTTGGATGGATTTGATCCAAATTCATATGACGTCTGCGAATCTTGTTTATTAGGAAAAATGCCTAAATAACCTTTTAGTGGTAAATGTGCACGTGCCACCGAACTGTTAGCCCTTGTTCATAGTGACGTTTGTGGGCCCATCTCTAGCCAGGCTAGAGGTGGATATGAATACTTCGTAACCTTTACGGATGATGCATCGCGTTATGGTTATGTGTATCTTATGAGACACAAGTCGGAAACTTTTGAGAAATTCAAAGAGTTTCGACACGAAGTAGAAAAACAGACCGGAAAATGTATTAAGACATTACGGTCAGACCATGGTGGCGAATACTTAAGCAATGAGTTTCTTGATTACTTGAAAGAATATGGTATTCTTTCACAGTGGACTCCTCCCGGAACACCGCAATTAAACAGTGTGTCCGAACGGAGAAACCGAACTTAGTTAGACATGGTGAGGTCTATGATGAGTCGCACAGAGCTACATATTTCCTTATGGGGATATACATTGAACAGTGCAATACTTATTTTGAATAAGGTTCCGTCAAAGTCTGTTCAACAGACTCCATATGAAATATGGACAGGAAAGAAATCGGGTTTCTCATTCCTGAAGATTTGGGGTTGCTGGGCATACGTCAAACGTTTGGAAGGTACCAAACTTGAACCCAAATCGGATAAATGCCTATTTGTAGGATATCCTAGGGAAACCAAAAGATATTACTTCTATCACCCACAAGAGAACAAAATATTTGTTGCTATACATGTTGTTTTCCTTGAGAAGAAATTCCTAAATGCAATGATAAGTGGGAGAAAGTAGAACTCGATGAAAATCAGAGTGATACTGTTCCTGGCACAGAATCCTTAACGGAACATGAACAGTCCATCAGGGATGAGACTGTACCACAATCTTCGAATACACAAGGACCGCGTAGGTCGGAGAGAGTCAGAAAACAACCTCATGTGGATATTAATCCTATTTAGGAAGACGAACCGGCTACGTATGAGGAAGCGATACAAGGTATCTACTCCGGTTTATGGCAAGATGCCATGAATTCCGAAATGGATTCCATGTACACCAACCAAGTTTGGACACTGGTTGATGCACCAGAAGGCGTAAAGCCTATTGGTTGCAAATAGGTCTTCAAGAAGAAGACTGACATGGATGGAAACATACAAACGTACAAAGCTAGGCTTGTAGTGAAGAGGTATCGTCAACGACATGGTGTCGATTACGAAGAAACTTTCTCACCCGTTGCCATGATTAAATCCATTCGGTTAATGCTTGCTATTGCTGCATATTTCGATTACGAGATATGGAAAATGGACGTCAAAACCGCTTTCCTTAACGGAAACCTTTTGGAGGATGTTTATATGCAACAGACTGACGGTTTTGTCGTACCTAGACTTGCAAACAAGGTTTGTAAGTTAGATCGATCCATTTATGGATTGAAGCAAGCATCGCGGTATTGGAACCAACGTTTTGATGAGATCATAAAAGAATATGATTTCATTCAAAACAAAGATGATCCTTGTGTATATAAGAAGATTAGTGGGAGCGCACTGACATTCATAGTCCTTTACGTTGATGATGTATTGCTTATTGGAAATGACATTCCCATGTTAACGTCGGTGAAAGCTTGGCTTTCATTAAAATTCTCCATGAAAGATCTGGGAGAAGCAGCCTTTATTCTATGAATAAAGATCTACCGGGATAGATCTAGAAAGCTGCTTGGACTCTCCCAGAGTACATATTTTGACAAAGTGTTGAAGAGATTCAACATGGATCAGTCCAAGAGGGGACTGTTGCTAGTGTCACATGACGTCACTCTATCTAAGGACATATGTCCTAAAACTCAAGATAAGAGAGACAGCATGAGTCGGATACCGTTCGCCTTGGCAGTTGGATCGATCATGTATGCCATGATATGTACGCGACCTGATGTCTCCTATGCTTTGAGTATATGTAGTCGCTATCAGGCCGATCCAGGTGATGGTCACTGGATGGCAGTTAAGAATATCATTAAGTATCTTAGACGAACTAAGGATGCTTTATTAATCTATGGAGATGGAAAACTTGAGGTAACTGGGTTTACCGATGCAAGTTTCCAAACCGAAAAAGACGACTGCAAGTCGTAATCCGGGTACATATTTTGTTTGAATAACGTAGCAGTAAACTGGAAATCTTCCAAGCAAGAGACTGTTGCCGATTCAACAACAGAAGCGAAGTATGTTGCTGCAGCTGAAGCAGCAAAAGAGGCAGTTTGGATCCAAAAATTCCTAATTGGATTAGGAGTAGTTCCATTAGCAACTGAGCATGTTCCATTGTATTGTGACAATAACGGGGCTATAGTGCAGGCTAAGGAACCGCGGTCTCATCAACGATCCGAGCATGTTCTTCGACGTTTCCATCTGATTCGTGAGATCATACATCGTGGCGATGTGAAGATCGAGAAGGTCGCATCAAAGGACAACATAGCAGATCCGCTGACGAAAACTATTCCTCAGCAAAAGTTTGAGCGAAATATACATAGTTCAGGTATTTGATGCTTGAGTGACTGGCTATAGGCCAAGTGGGAGATGGTATCAGCTATTCCTCACCAAAAGTTTGAGCGACATGTACATAGTTCAGGTATTAGATGCTTGAGTGACTGGCTATAGGCCAAGTGGGAGATTGTGTTTTTTGTACAAATTAATTATGTAGCAATGGAAATTGCCTTTTATCATTTTGTAATTTATTTACTTGGATATATAAATGGTAAAATTCCTTATGATTAATTCCAAATTGATAAGATATGAGACAATATCAATCCATAACGGTTTAATCATTAAAACATCCTTAGTCGTAGTATTATCGAGACTGGACATCAATAATACGGAATAGACTAGTATTGCACTTGTGCGTGTTATGGAAGCGTAACAACATAGTTCTCATATATTTAAGTATTGGATACTTATCCAAGTGTGATAGTAGGTTTTTTTTACCGATGGTACGGAAACAGCTTTGCTCTGGATAGACCCCGCAGAATCCCATTGGTAGTATGACTATGTGTCTATGAGATTCCGTATCAGGATAGATGTATTTGGTCTTAACCTGACACTTACATCGCTAGTACTTGTGACATTCAATACGCTTTGGTTTTGGTCGTCCAGGACTTTAACATGTTCTGTGTACGCCTCTTCTGGGTTTATTGAGAATCGTAGTGTATTGGGTGTGATGTCAAGAAGGAAATATCACTTCAGTCATATGGAGATGATGATCACGCAGGGATACATAACTGGTACTCTAAATGGTTGCAACCATCGGGATAATATGACTTGGTCATGATTATCCGATTAAAGAGACTAGTTGCTTGATATCCGATATATGCTTCGTACGGGGCAGACACTATTCCAGCCCCAGGCATTGCATGTGACATCCGATACTAGATCGCTATACGCAATACTATGTATACTACATCTGATATAGATTATATATTCCATTAAGAATATTTCTGGAGAATTGGGTAGGCACGGTGCTTTGCTAGAAGCGAACCATGTCTCGTAAATCGGTAAAAATGTAGTACGAGGTACGTACGTGTTCGGATAGTCCGACGACCGGATTTACTGCCAACATATCCATGGATCTCTTGGGTCGCTTCTCGAAGATTCACCGATGACGTATGATTCGAGCATAATTAATCTGGGATTAATTTCGGAGAGATTTTATCTAGGATAAAATACTATTTGTAGAGAGAGAACAATTAATTTGAAATTAATCGATAAAAATAATATATTCGATATATTAAACGAAATTAGATTTTGACGCGAATTAAAATTAGATTTTAATTCGTGCAAACGGTTAATTTAGAATTAATTGCTAGCGACGTGAATAGTAATTTTGCTTGGCATAATTATTTTATTAAATTTGATTTAATTACGTTGCAACGGAAAATTCATTAATTCGGAATTAGCGAACCCGAGCCCGATAGTGTTTGCGGGCCCACTCGGATTTCGAATCAAGTGGCGCCCACATGTCACATCACTAGTCATATCACTTGTCACTTTGAGTGATAGGTTTTGGTGAGAATGACTTTAACTTGTTTTACACTCCAAGTTAAAGTGACATGTTGATGGCTTGATTGATTTATTTCCAAATATTTGGTAAACCTTTAATTTGATTTATGAAATCAAATACATAAAAGTAATCAAGTCAACACACTCCAAAATCTCTCTTTCATTCTCACGCCATTCTCAAAACAAGAACTCTCTCTATTTTGCTTCTCTTTGGCCGAAGACACAAGGAAAGGAGAAGGTGATTTTGTTGCAAAATTACCAAGTGCTATCACATCAAAGGATCATAAAAGGTGATAGGGAAACCAACCTTGGAGCTTGGAATCCTTTCAAAAGTTTGGAGCTCATTCATCTTCAACAAAAGGACCACCTTGGCCGAATTCATCAAAGAGACTTTGGTGTTCATCTTCTTCAAAATCCATTCAATGTAAGTGTGATTCCACCTCACTTCTTTGAGTATTCATTCTTTTCATTGCTTAAATATGATCAACACAAATGACATAGCATGAAATCATCTTCAAAGACTTGAGAACCTATAAAAATGAGGAGAAAGCAAAGTTACGTGGGTTCTGGATCTGCTTCATCTTCCTTGGTCGGGGCTTGGGCTGAATCATCTTTATTTTTCCATGCATGTAAATTCTTTGGGCATAATGAGAATTACCCTCCCCTCCCTTGGACATAGGCACATATTGTCGAATCACGTAAATCTATGTCCCGCTTTTTATTTTTTCACTTGTTTCTATTTTTTCATACGAATCCCTACAACCAAATAAACTTACGTATTCGATGGCAGGTTGTTTGGGAAAATATCCCGTTATTTTCTCGAACGAAAATCAGCCGTCAACAAATATAATATCACTAACTTTAAAATTTAGGAGAGGTTCTAACCATTGAAAATTAAACTATGGAATTACTATATGATAATACAAATTTTTTTTTTTTATTGTGACGAATGAAACGACATGATTAAGATTAAGAATGTTGATATATTTATTTTATTATTTTTTTTAAGATAGGAATAGGTGAAGGCGCTCATATTGATTTTTAGTACTTACCTATCAAAATTCAATCTTGAGTAGTGAGTTAAAGAAAACTACTATCTTTGGGTAAATTGAACTTTTATTCTGAAGGTGAAGGTGACACAAAGAGCTTATTCCTGGGATTCCTAACGAAAATGTATCAAAAAGTGAAGGTGGCACAATGAGCTTGCTTTCAGGATTCCTATAAATGTATGAAAAGGTGAAGGTGGCACAGCTCCTACAATTCCTTTCAAATCGATGAAATGGTGAAAGTGGCATAGTGAGCTTGCTCACGAGACTCTTTACCAATTTATGAAAAGGTGAATATGGCACGACGAGCTTGCTCATGTGAAATACGGGTTTGGTTAATTACCAAACCCGTACTAAACCCTCAACGGATTTTATTTTAATTAACCAAATCAGCACCAAATATGCTTAAATATTTACCAAATCCTACCCATTGCGGGCGGGTTTGCGGGTGACACGCTCACAAAGTGGTTATTTACTCATAAATATAAGAGTATCGAAGTAATAAAATAGCCCGGTAAGTCCGGGGTCGATCCAGGGGGAATGAATTTAATAGGATAAAATAATAATTTCAGTGAAAATAAAAGGGCTTGATTTGTTTGAAATGATTTGAAAATTTTAAATTGAATTGCAACAATAAAATAAAATACTGGAGTTAGGGGATCTATTTTTAATATTTCAAATTTAGAAATCTCACTTTTTATAATATATAAATTGTCATTATTACCCAATTAATTTATTTCAGGAATTAATTATGTCAAAACATATAAAATCAGCCATAAAGGTAGTGATAATTTTTATCCATAACAAGTTCAATTAGGTACACAATTATGCCAAATAAATAAAATCAGTCATATAGGCGGTAACAAAGTTTGTCAATAATTAATCCAGATTTAAATTAAGTATTAATCATTAGATTATAATTTATATATTATAATATAAGTGAGATTGATATATATTTTTATATTAAAAGCTTCACTATTTACCCTATCAAAAATAAATTAGCTACTCATAATTTAAATAAAAACACACATAATTTTATTACTGAAAGAAAAAGAAATTACAAGAAAGCTTTTAAAAAAATAAAACACACAAGAACTGAAACTCCACAAATTTTTAGAGAGAATTGTGGAAATCAGACTAAAGAAAATGAGGTGTAGAGCACATCTATTTATAGAGGTGCTTGCACCTCATTCACTAGCAAATTTGCAAGAACAACTTGAAAATTTGCAAGCTTTTTTCCACCAAACATGCTCCATGTTTGGTGGAGCTTTGACAATCCACCGAATGGTGGTGAATTGTCAAATCTACTTTTTTTTAAACTTTAATAAATACAATAATAACACATTTTGGATTTTTATCAATTTCAGTCTTGAAAACTTCAGTACTAGAAAATCTTGTCAATAACAAAGTTGTAGATTTTTGGGTCTTCCTTAATCTGGAACTAGAATCACGTCAATCCGATATCAGTAAAAAAATATTGCTAAAATACAAAAATTACATATGGTTGGAATTTCTGAATTTGTACACTATTAGAACGTCCTTTCAAGTTTTTGGCCTCCAAAATCCAAATATCATGTCCATTTTTCTAGCTATGCATCCAAAGTATTATTTCACCTACATAAGAAATAAAAATCACAATAAAAATATATAAAACATAAATTTAATTAATATGTTAAATTAAGAGGATTAATGAAACTACAAGTGTAAAATGATTAATTTTTCTTTTAATAAATGTGTACTTTTTAGTGTCCATCACACCCCAACCAGCTTATTACTAGTCCCTAATAATTTAAGCAAAAATTTTTAAAAAGATAAATTCTTATCCAAATTAATAATTATTTACTTTCTTTCTAAAACAAATCAAATAGGTTAATTCTCTTGTACTTTATACCATTATTCCATATACACATAAAATAATGTATCAATCAATTCATTCTGCCCACAATATTCACAGGTCTTGTTGAAAAGAGAGTAATATTTTGTCCTAAAATTATATTAGAGTTCACACTTTTTGACAATGAAAATTTATTTATAAATACAAAAATAGTTTTTTTTTTTAAAAAAAAATTAATAATGCATCTCCAATCATTGTAACGAGCTTTGGGCCAGTGACTCCCAAACCAGTAGGCTTTAGGGCAATGGGTGTTAAGACACCCCTACAAACTTAATTGGTCGGATCTCAATTGTTAAAAAGAAGAAGTGTTTGATTTCCTTAAACTTTCTCTTAACCTATATAACGAGTTTTGGGCTAGTAACTCCCAAACCAGTTGGCCTTAGAGCATTAAGTGTTAAAATACCCCTACAGACTTAATTGCTCGGGTTAGAGAGGCTACGAAGTTGAACTTATGTTGGATAATGATGACCCATAGCATCACATTTGTACAGAACATGATGTTGTTGTACAAATTAATTGTGTGACAAAAGAAATTGCTCTTTTATCATTTGTAATTGGATTACCTGGATATATAAATGATAAAAGTCCTTATGATTAGTTCTGGATTAATAAGATATGAGACAAGACATCGATAATGTGGAATAGGCTAGTATTACACTTGTGCGTGTTATGGAAGCGTAACAACATAGTTATCATATATTTGGGTATTGGATACTCATGCAAGTGTAATAGGAGGTTCTGTTTACCGATGGTACGGAAACAGCTTCGCTCTAGATAGACCCATCGGAATCCCATTGGTAGTATGACTATGTGTCTATGGGAATCCGAATCAGGGTAGGTGTATTTGGTCTTAACCTGAGACTTGCATCGCTAATACTTGCGACAATCAATATACTTTGGTTTTGGTCGTCTAGGGCTTTAACAGGTTCTGTGTAGGCCTCTTCTGGGTATACTGAGAATCGTAATGTATTGGATGTTATGTCAAGATGGAAGTATCACTTCAGTCATATGGAGATGATGTTCACGCAGGGATACAGAACTGGTACTCGAAGTGCTATTGCCATCAGGAAAGTATGACTAAGTCATAAAGAGACAAGTTGCTAGTGATCTGATATATGCTCCGTACGGTGCAGACACAACTCCAGCCCCAGGCCTAGCATGTGACATCCGATACTGGATCGTAATACGCAATACTACGTATACTACGCCTGACAAAGATCTTGTATTAGGTAGAAGAATATTTCTGGAGAATTGGGTAGGCACGGTGCTTTGCTAGAAGCCAACCATGTCTTGTAAATCGGTAAGAACGTGGTACCGGGTACGCACGTATTCGGATAGTCCGATAACCATATTTACTGCCAACATATCCATGGATCTCTTGGGTCGCATCTCAAAGATTCACCGATGATATTTGACTAGAACAATATTAATTTGGGATAATTATGAGAGAGAAAATTAATATGAGATTAATTACGGCAAGAATTAATCTGAGATTATTATCAGAGAAAGAATTAATCTGGGATTAATTGCGTCGAGAATTTATCTTGGATTAAATTCGTCGAGAGGAGAGAACGCGATTAATTTGGAATTAATCAGTAAAATAAATTTAATAGTTAAATTAGATTTTACTATTTAATTTATTTAATTGGACTAAAATAATATATTAGATATATTAATTGAAATTAGATTTCAATACGGAATTAAAATTGGATTTTAATTCAAGCGAACGAATTAATTAATTCGTAAGTAACTTTAATAATAATTTTGCGAGACATAATTATTTAATTAAATTTAATTTAATTACGTCGCGACAGAAAATTCGTTTATTCAGAATAAACGAATCCGAGCCCGAAGTGTTTAGTCTCACCCAACTTGAATTTTGAATTTAAGTGTGGGACCCACCAACTTACATCAACTAGTCATTTTGTGATGGAAGTTGTTGGAATAGTATTTGGATGACTTAAATGCACACAACCACCAACTTAAATAAAAGGGCTTTGGAAGTCAAAATGTGTAGTGGTTGTTTTTAGAAAACAAATATGCTCTCTCTCTCTCCTGGCACCTTGGCCGATTGGCCTTGCTTTGGCCGAAGGGCCATGCCTTGGCCGAATGGCCTTCAATTGCTTTGGCCGAATTGCCACTGGATGGTGCACAAAAGGAAAGGCCACTTCAATGGCCGAATGAATGAAAAGCAACCAATTGCTTTAATTTAAAGAATGAAAGATAATGGCCTGTCTTTAGAAGATAAGCAATTAACTCTTTGATTCCTTTTGGCCGAAAGCGACAATAGGGCCACTGACTTCTCTATTTTGGCCGAATTGGCCATTACCCTTTTGCTTTTGAAGCTTAAGGCCGAATTGGCCTCTGTTTCTCAAGCCTTTGGCCGATTTTTTTCCTTCTCTCCAGGCCGATTTTTTGTTTCCCTTGGAGAGCAATATTCTATAATTTCGTTCTTGCTAGCACATGGTATACCTGGGAGAAGCAGGCTTTATTCTAGGAATAAAGATCTACTAGGATAGATCTAGAAAACTGCTGACACTCTCTCAGTGTTCGTACGTTTTGATATGTATGTGACCTGATGTCTCATATGCTTTGAGCATATGTATACGATATAAGGCCAATCCAAGTGATAGTCACTCGATTGAAATTAAGAACATCCTTGAGTATCTTGGATGAACCAATGATGCTTTCTTAAGCTATGAAAAATAATAACTTGAGGTGACTGAGTTCCCCGCTGCAAGTTCCCAAACCGATAAAAATGACTGTAAGTCGTAATGAAGGTACATATATAGTTTGAATAACGGAACAGTGAGCTGGAAATCTTCCAAGCGAGATACTGTTACCAAATAAATAACAAAAGCGGAACATTGCTGTAGTTGAGGCAGCAAAAGAAGCATTTTGGATCTATAATATTCCTAACTAGATTAGGAATAGTTCTGTTAGCAGCTGAGCTAGGCTACACCACAACTAAAGAATCACAGTCTCATCAATGATCCAAGTATGTACTTCGACTAATTTCATCTGATTCGTTAGATCATACATCGTGGCGATGTGATGATCGAATAAATCGTATCAGATGATAACCTTGTAAATCTGTTGATGAAAGTTGTTTCTCAGTAGAAGTTTGAGCGACCCGTACATAGTTCAGGTGTTAGACACTTGAGTGATTGACTATAGGTCAAGTGGGAGATTTTTGGATAATTAAGACCCATAGCATCTCTATTTGTACAGAACATGATATTGTTGTACAAATTAACTGTGTGACAAAGGAAATTGCTCTTTTATCATTTGTAATTGGATTACCTGGATATATAAATGATAAAAGTCCTTATGATTAGTTCCAGATTAATAAGATATGAGACCGTATTAATCCACTAAGGTTTAATCATTAAATATCCATAGTCTTAGTATTATCGAGACATGACATCGATAATGCGGAATAGGCTAGTATTACACTTGTGCGTGTTATGGAAGAGTAACAACATAGTTCTCATATATTTGAGTATTGGATACTCATGCAAGTGTAATAGGAGATTCTGTTTACCGATGGTACGGAAACAGGTTCGCTCTGGATAGACCCCTCGGAATCCCATTGGTAGTATGGCTATGTGTCTGTGGGAATCTGAATCATGGTAGGTGTATTTGGTCTTAACCTGAGACTTGCATCGCTAATACTTACGACAATCAATATACTTTGATTTTGGTCATCCAGAGCTTTAACAGGTTATGTGTACGCCTCTTCTGGGTATACTGAGAACCGTAGTGTATTGGATGTGATGTCAAGATGGAAGTATCACTTCAGTCATATGGAGATGATGATCACGCATGGATACAGAACTGGTACTCTAAGTGCTATAGCCATCGGGGAAGTATGACTAGGTCATGACTTTCCGATCATAAAGAGACTAGTTGCTAGTGATCCGATATATGCTTCGTACATGTGTAGGCACTGTATTTTTGCATATAAGTCCCTATGATGAGTCTCATTTGGAGACACTACCTTTTAAGTCACAGAAGTCGCGGGAAACGAATGTCGGAAGGGGAAAATTAGGATAAGTATGTCATCAGATTCATTTCACAAGTTCACTGTTTTCGTTCGTGACCATGTTCGAACGTCAAGCAGATTGCGGGCCTTCGTGTAGCGTTCGAATCGGCGTTCGAACGGTGTCGGTATTTCTGGTTTTGCTGCTAGCCTCACATCCAAGCCCAATTAGCCCACCAAAGCCCATAAAACATATCCAATTAATAAAATACATATTTAACACATGACAAAATTAAATAAAATCTAAAAATCATATACCAATTTAAAATAATCTCATGCCTAAACAAAACAAATTAAATATATTAACTTTCTAATTAAACCAAATCTTGTCTCCCATCAATCTTTTACTTTCCTTGTAAGACACTAATTGATTCCTTCATTTTCAAACAAGGAGAAGCCCTAGCCTTTTGCCTATAAAAGAAACCCAATTCCAACATTTCCCCCTCCTAGCTCATTCACACAAAAAACTCCTAGCATTCACGCATAACAAAAGCCATAAACAATAAAGAATTCTCCCATCCTCCCTCACTCTCAATAACCGAAAATCACAAACCAAAGAAGCCCCATTTCCGTGACCAAAACACATCCCGAACAGCCCATCCACTGCCGCATATATCTGCAAAACACAGCCCCTTAATTGCCGCAAATACCCTATGCAACAGTCCAGTTTTCAGCCTTAAAATCGCACAAAACAGCAGCCCTATTACCGCACAAAACAACCCCAAAATAGTAGCCTAAAACCGCAGGATAGTGACAAAAAAATACAGCCAAAACAACAGCAAAACGGAGTGAAAATAGCAACCTGAGCAGCGAAAATAGTGAGGAAAGACGTGAACCAGTGAACCGGAGGAGCTGCGGAGCATCAACCCTTCCGACGATCGTGTACCGTACATCCGAGAGGCGATTTAAAAGGTTAGACCTGAGGGCACTTTTCCTATTTATTGTCATTCGTCTTTTAATTGTTTTATTCGCATGAGAGTCGTTTGTGGATGCATGTTGAGGCCTTTGAATGAAAGGGAAAATATGTCGTCTCTTGTGGTATATAGGATGGAAACCCAAATGTAAATTCCGTAGCTGAATCCGAATGGACGGTAGTGCGGTCTGTACTTGGGATACAACTCCATGTACCACTTGAGCATACGACACATATCTCTCTTTATTCTATCTTGATTGTTTATTATCTGCATCTTATATTTCGCCATTTTACTTTCAGTATGTTGTTTGTTTGTGTGTTGATGATGTGATGTGCATGGGCTTAGTATATTGATCTAAAGGTTTTCCATTTGAGGAAAGAAAATGCCAAAAGGCTACCTTTACGCCAATACTTTGCCACGCCGGACAAAGTATGTTTGGTTGGATGTGAGATATGTTCAACCGAGCATACGAAGTCCTATATCGTTGTCTTTACTTTCTATGCATTGTGATGTAACGCGCATGGGTTAACTAGGGTGGATTGAAGGTCCTCTATTCGAGGGAAAATTCCTGAAGGCTACCTTACCACAATGTTTTGTCGCGCTTTTTGTTATGTCATTGACTTTATACATATCATTGTTCTATTTATGCATGTATTGCATTCTAATGTGCATGGGCTAACTAGGGTGGATTGAAGGTCCTCTATTCGAGGGAAAATGCCTGAAGGCTACCTTACCACGATGTTTTGCCGCGCTTTTTGTTATGTCATTGACTTTATGCATATCATTGTTCTATTTATGCATGTATTACATTCTAATGCGCATGGGCTAACTAGGGTGGATTAAAGGTCCTCTATTCGAGGGAAAATACCCGAAGGTTACCTTTACCACGATGTTTTGCCGCGCCGGATGAGGTACGCCCGATTGAATGGGAATGAGTTCAATCGGGCACACGGGGTCCTACATTGTGCATCTGTGTATGCGTTTGCGTTGTCTATCATGCATCAGGTCATGTCTCATTCGAACGCGTTCTCGAACGCTACACGAACACGAACCTTCTGTTTCCCGTTCGAACGCGTTTACTAACGCTACTCGAACGCGCACATATCTCCTTTGTTTTTATCATGCATAAGGTCTGGTCCCGTTCGAACGCGTTCTCAAACGTTATATGAACGCGAACCTTCTGTTTACCATTCGAATGCGTTTACGAACGCTACTCGAACGCGAATGTGTTTTGTTTCATCAGGTCATGTCCCGTTCGAACACGTTCTCAAACGCTATATGAACGTGAACCTTCTGTTTACCGTTCGAACGCGTTTTCGAACGCTACACGAACGCGCATACACTGAACTGAGTCCTTTTCATCACATGTCATGCATAATTGTTTCTTAGGTGATTTCTCTTATATCATGTAATCAATCATACTATTTATATCCCTGCGTTTATCTATTTGATGTGTTCATGAGATGGTATTCAAGCATGATTAGGTCGTTAGTATGTTACTTGGTTCCTAAGCATGATTTAGCCTATTTAGTTGTTCATTTTCAAGCATGATTAGTCATTTATTTTGCGTTTGGAATTTGCATTATGTTTATGTTGTTCTTTGTTTTCCGCATTATATGATCGAAGTATGTTCATGAGGTTGCCGTGTCTAATTGCATGTTCGCCGTTATGATGATTACTTTCATGCATGTGAACTTAAAAGTAGAATACTCTTGGAAATATGTTGCTAAGGCTTGGTTAAATTATTGCACAAATCATTTCATTACAAGTGGCATAAGTAAGGGACCATTCCGAACCCAACGGTTTGAGGTCTTCCCTTGTTAGGGGTGAGTGCGGCTTTAAATCTTTGTCCCGGTTCACACTGGGTGGCGACTCCATTATTCTCCAGTTTAGTCCCCCGCGGGCTACTCCGTACTCCCAACCGGGCCGCGAGCCCGGGACAGCATGCGTCGCCCAATTCTGTGTCCTACAACGGGGCAGACACAACTCCAGCCCCAGGCCTAGCATGTGACATCCAATACTGGATCGTAATACGCAATACTACGTATACTACGCCTGACAAAGATCTTGTATTCCGTAGAAGAATATTTCTGGAGAATTGGGTAGGCACGGTGTTTTGTTAGAAGCCAACCATGTCTTGAAAATCGGTAAGAACGTGGTACGGGTACGCACGTGTTTGGATAGTCCGATAACCGTATTTACTGTCAATATATCCAGGGATCTATTGGGTCGCATCCTAAAGATTCACCGATGATATTTGACTCGAACAATATTACTCTGGGATTAATTATGAGAGAGAAAATTAATCTTGGATTAATTATCAAGAGAGAAAATTAATCTGGGATTAATTACGGTAAGATTAATCTGAGATAAATTATCAGAGAAAGAATTAATCTGGGATTAATTCCGTCGAGAATTTATCTAAGATTAAATTCGTCGAGAGGAGAGAACGCGATTAATTTGGAATTAATCGGTAAAATAAATTTAATAGTTAAATTAGATTTTACTATTTAATTTATTTAATTGGACTAAAATAATATATTAGATATATTAATTGAAATTATATTTCAATACGAAATTAAAATTAGATTTTAATTCAAGCGAACGAATTAATTTAGAATTAATTCGTAAGCGACTTTAATAATAATTTTGCGAAGCATAATTATTTAATTAAATTAGATTTAATTACGTCGCGACGAAAAATTCGTTTATTCGGAATAAACGAACTCGAGCCCGAAATGTGTAGTCTCACCCAACTTGAATTTTGAATTTAAGCGTGAGACCCACCAACTTACCTCAACTAGTCATTTGTGATGGAAGTGGTTGGAATAGTAATTGGATGACTTAAATGCACACACACCACCAACTTAAATAAAAGGGCTTTGGAAGTAAAATGTGTAGTGGTTGTTTTTCGAAAACAAATATGCTCTCTCTCTCCTAGCACCTTGGCCGATTGGCCTTGCTTTGGCCGAAGGGCCATGCCTTGGCCGAATGGCCTTCAATTGCTTTGGCCAAATGGCCACTGGATGGCGCACAAAAGGAAAGGCCACTTCAATGGCCGAATGAATGAAAAGCAACCAATTGCTTTAATTTAAAGAATGAAAGATAATGGCTTGTCTTTAGAAAATAAGCAATTAACTCTTTAATTCATTTTGGCCGAAAGCAACAATAAGGCCACTGACTTCTCTATTTTGGCCGAATTGGCCATTGCCCTTTTGCTTTTGAAGCTTAAGGCCGAATGACAATTGACTTGCCCTCTGTTTCTCAAGCCTTTGGCCGATTGCTTTCCTTCTCTCCAGGTCGATTTGTTGCTTCTCTTAGGAGAGCAATATTCTGTCATTTTGTTCTTACTAGCACATAAGGGAGTCAAATGAAGGTGATAGGGATACTCACTCATGAACTTGGAAGCTTCAATATCCATGAAAGTTTTGAATTCAATCCGATCAATGTAAGTCCTCCGTAACTTATTTTTGATTTTATTCACACACGAATCACGCTTAGAGATCTCGTGGCATGCCTATTACACTTACAAATTTAATCAATATTATGGAAAATTCAAAAAATTTAAATGATTCAAAAAGAAATGAACAAAAATAACTTGTTGCGAATTATTTTGAAATGCGTCTCAAGGGCAAAAACTCCTTGAACAGCCACCTCTGAACAACAATTCCACTTGGTTAGTCAAAAATTTGTTATTAGTATGTGTGTAGTTTTTTTTTTTTTTTTTTGGAAAAAAACACAAGAAAATCCACACAAAATACTTTTTTACACACAAAATAACAACAAAGAAAAAACAACATAAAAGAAAACTTTTTTTTATTATATAAACATCAAAACAAAAATGATTTTTTTGAACGAAAGAAACAACGAAACATTAAAATAAAAACTATCTAGTCAATTATCCTCTCCCCCAACTAATTTGAGACATTATCCCCAATGTCTGAAAAAGAAGAAGTAGAGTTTAGAAGACATCACCTGGTTAGTGTGGAATTGACAATTGAATCTACCACTATTTAAAAGAAAAAATTACATATTAAGATTCAAGTCTACTCTACGCTTCTTGCCACAATCGTCACCAAACCAGTTCAACTTGGAAAGAATGGGGTCTATTTTTGGTTCATAAGCTAAGAGTTGGTCAATTAATTCATCAGTTTTTCTTGCAGTTAGGACAATATCTTTTACCGATTTTGAAATGAACCCAAGTCTTTTGGCATTCTCAAGAAATACAAAAAGAAAATCGAAAAAATGATCAACATTAAGTAGTCCAATGAGTTTTTGGTGAATGTTCAAGTTCACCCATGAAGCAACTGTGAATATTTCTTCCAACGTGCCCAGCCCACCTGGTAAAGCAATAAAAGCGTTAGCATGATTGATGATTTCAGTAAGTTTTTCATACATACCTGAGACAATACATTCTTCTCCATTTGATTTTTCGATAAGGTTTTCGGCTGCCAAAGGTTTTGGAATGATTCCCAAAACTTGACTGTCACCTTCTTGCATGGCCTTTGAAACACATCCCATCAATCCAAGATTGCCACCACCATATACTAAGTGCATGTTTCTTTCCGTCATAACTCAACCTAATTCTTTTACAGCCTCAACAAATTCTGGCTTAGTTCTAGAGCTAGTTCCACAAATGACATATATTACTGACTCGTCGTCTTGAAGTTTTCTCCATTTTTGCTCTCTCTTATCTGGATGTGTCGAAGATAGAAATGACGAACTGAATTTATAGATCCTGAAAAAATATAAGTAATAAATGCCATAGTACCTATAAAATGACAATTTTCAGATGAACAGTAAAATAAATCGTGAAAGTCAAAAAGTTTAGATATTGTCGGCAAAAGGAAATCAAAACAGTAAATTAAAGTAAATCAAAATAGTAAATTAAAAAAAGGAAATCAAAGTAATAAATTTTAAAAAA
This sequence comes from Zanthoxylum bungeanum, assembly GCA_019454045.1. NCBI lineage: Eukaryota > Viridiplantae > Streptophyta > Magnoliopsida > Sapindales > Rutaceae > Zanthoxylum > Zanthoxylum bungeanum. The sequence continues at coordinate 38,506 of SKCR01032724.1, read as the reverse complement.
TATGAACTGGTAGTTGTGATTGTGGCTCACATCTTCCTCTGGTTTTACGTCCAGTAACGACTTGAATGCCCTCTATGGGTCGGAGATATGCTTCCCATCCAATTTTCTTATAAATTGGCAAACATAATCTTTTAAAGTCAGATTCCAGAGACTGTATTGTTGTCTTTCCTTTTGAAATTGTGTATGCAAATGATGAATTACTCGATGAACATGTCAATTAGGATGAGTCTCAAGAGTCAATGATATATCATCTAAAGACTCCTTATTCAAGCCATCTCTAATGAATTGAATTTTATCTTCGCAATTGTCAGACACTATTCCTAAAGAATGACAACGAGTGTTGCATGTCCAACGTGCACATTTATAACAAACACTTAATTGTTTAGCTTTTCATTTTTTAGCATATGTGATTTTCCCTAAATCACGCATGTAAGAAATGAAAGAGTCATATGACTCACTTACTAAGCATACCTTTGCTTCAATTACACAATGAATGTCACTAGGAATAACATGGATCATAAGAAGCCTCATTCTTTTGGTGAGTTGATAAGCGGTAAATATATCAATATTTACTGTCCCTTTTAACTTAATATTTTGCATAGATTTTTGATTTTTGTGAATATTTTGATGTGTTTTGTGTATTTTATAGATAAATAAGGTTTCAGGACCCACTGAAATCAAATAGGGGCCAAAACAGCGAAAAACAGAGCAAAATGGTAAAATTGTCATTTCTGCGTTACGACGCGCAACACTTCTGCGTCGTGACCACTAACGTGCACCGGACACGTGTCAACTGTTGGTTTCTAATTAGGTCCCAAGATCAACAAATCAAGCATAAAATTCGCATGAATACATCAAGGAATAATGGCGGAAACATACACTCACAATGATTGGTTTGGATGCATCAAAGAACACAAGCCTTCTCCTCCTCTTCAAGGTCACGCCAATGGCTTCTTGATGGAGTGGACTGCACGGTTTTGGGTCATCTTCCTCCTTGAAGATTCGGCCATGGATGTCACCATTGAAGCTCCAAGCTTCAAGCTTTCCATGCTCACAAACTCACTTCCCTATCGCCATAGTATAAACCCATGTGTGTGTGCTAGCACCATATGTTCTTCCTTGTTTCTCATAGATTCGGCCATAAGCCAAAAATTTGGGAAGAAATCGGCTCCAAGCCGTGTGTGAGAGAGAAGCCATTTTTGGCTCCAAAAACCCTAAAACGTTAAAAGGGAGAGAGAAAACGTGAATGGTGGTTGGAGAGAGAGAATGAAAGGTGTAAAAGGTTTTTAATAATTTCAAAAATTAATAAAAGCATTTACCACCTTTTTACTTTCAAAAAGCAAAGTCAAAAGGTCAAAAGCAAAAGCAATAATGCCTTTCCATCACCTTTCACTTTTTACATCAAGTCACTTTAATAAAGTGACAACATGTCATGTCACATCACTCAAAGTGATAAGTGATTTGACAATTGATGCGACTAGCGATTTGACGCTTGATGTGACTTACGTGCCGCGTTCGAATTCGAAATGCGAATGCGCTCGCAATCACTCTCGGGCTCGGGTTCGCTAATTCCAAATTAACGAATTTTCCGTCGCGTCGTAATTAAATGATTACGCCTAGCGAATTCACTATTCACGTCGCTAACGAATTAATTCTAAATTGATTCGTTTGCCCGAATTAAAATCTAATTTTAATTCCGCGTCGAAATCCAATTTCGTATAATATATCGAATATATTATTTTATCTGATTAATTCTAAATTAATCGTTCTCTCTCTTTAAACGATATTTTATCCCAGATATAATATCTCCGTAATTAATCCCAGATTAATTTTCTCTCTCATCAAATTAATCCCAGATTAATTCTCTCTCTCTTCTAATTAATCCCAGATTAATCTAGTGCGAGTCATACATCATCGGTGAATCTTTGGGAAGCGACCCATGAGATCCCCGGATATGTTGGCAGTAAATACGGTTATCGGACTATCCGAATACGTAAGTACCTCGTACTAAAATTATACCGATTTACAAGACAAGGTTGGCTTCTAGCAAAGCGCCATGCCTACCCAATTCTCCGGAAATATCCTTTTAGGAATATGTGATCTATATCAAGCGTAGTATACCGAAGTATTACGTATTTCTGTCCAGTATCGGATAATCACGTGCAAGGCCTGGGGCTGGAATTGTGTCTGCCCCGTACGAAGCACATATCAGATGTCTAGTAACTAGTCTCTATAATTGGATAAACATGACCTAGTCATAATATCCCGATAGCTCGAGCATTTAAGAGAACGAGTTCCGTATCCTACGTGACCATCATCTCCACTATAACTGGAGTGATACTTCCGTCTTGACATCACACCCAACACACTACGATTCCCAATATACCCAGTATCGGCATACACAGAACCGGTTAAAGCCCTGGACGACCTCAACTAAAGTATATTGATTGTCGTATGTATTAGCGGTGCAAGTCTCAGGTTAAGACTAAATACACCTACCCTGATTGCAGACTCCCATAGACACATAGTCATACTACCAATGGGATTCCGCGGGAGGTCTATCCAGAGCGAAGCTGTTTCCCGTACCATTGGTAAAACACAACCTCCTATTACACTTGCACGAGTATCCTATACCCAAATATATGAGAACTATGCCGTTGTGCCCTCACAAATGCGCACAAGTGCAATACTAGTCTTTTACGTATTTATCGATGTCCAATCTCGATAATACTCTGACTAGGGATATTTAATGATTTATCCTTCGTGGACTGATACTGTCTCATATCATTCTCTGTCCAGGAACAAATCATAGGGACCTCTCATCATTTATATATCTAGGTGATCTAATCACAAATGATAAGAGTGCAATCTTCTTTGTCACATAGTTAATTTGTACAACAACACCGTGATCTGTACAAATAGTGACGCTATGGGTCATAATTGTCCAACAATAACATCAGAGAAAATTGATATCATACGTACATGCTAACATGCGCCGGCCACGTGTCAACATCACAGTAATTTTGCAAATATACGCCGGACACGTGTCATCATCACATACTACCGACACTGCACGTCATTACTGACGTCAGAGTCGCGACACGCACAACTTTAAACGTCACGACACTGAGCCAATAATTCAGTCTATCGAAAGCTGTATGCCATGTGTCATCATCTCAGCAAAGCAGGAGCCACGAGTCGAAGATCAACGGCACGTCGCGACGCGAAAGGTTGCACGCGTCGCGACGTGTGGCACCAAATTTTCCCTTTAAATTGAGGCCGAAATCAGAATTCCAATTCATACCTTCTTCTAGGGATTTCCTTAAGAATACTAAGAAGATTGTACATTGTTTTTTTATTTATAGCTTTTTATATTTAATTTTTATTTTACGCAACAGTTCTTTCTTTATTTTACTTTTCAGTCTTTATTTTACTTTCCAGTATGAGGAGGTAACTCCCCTCTGCTGGGGTGAAGGGTAAATCTTTTATTACTAATATTTAGATTAATCTCCCTTAATTATAATATATAAACTATTTTAAAACCTGACTTAATGGGATACCGTCTTTATGGTCGGTTGGACTTAATTAAATTGATTTTAACCTGACTAAATTGGATACCACCTTTATTTTAACATCCCGGATTTTCAGAACCGTTCCAGAAGATTCCCGGACGGATATTTTAGTCTCGGAGCATGATGATGATGAAGAATAAGAGTTTAAGTGATGTTATATGGGTTGGAATAACAGATTATGAATTTTCGTCGCGTTGGAAAATGCGTGGGATCAAAAGTCGGTTACGCGATTTTCGTAAAACGCGTAAAGTTTGTGTTTTTGGTCGAAATAGAGTAAAAGAACTTCGATCGAGCTGAATTTTGGACCATTGGACTCATTTTACCGAGACGAACAACGTTCGTGTTGAACACTTTTCGAGAATCGCATCAGAAAGGCTCCGAAATTGCAATATTCCAAAAGGTTCTAGAACATGGGCTGGATTGTAATTTTCGAAGGGACTAAATTGATAGTTTTCAGTTCATTACATAAAGCCTTGAAGTTTTGAGAAATTGCGAAAATGGCAAAATAAACCAAAATAACCCTATGCCCCCCACGACCCATTCTCGCCCAAGGAGGAAGATTGGTCGCGCCGGCGGCCTGCCGGCCACCACCGGCCTACGCGACTGTCCAGATTTGTTGTCTCGGCCACCGAGCAGCTGATGGTGGCCGGCGACGAGGCTGAATCGCCGGCGGCAGCGAGAAACGGAGGAGGGAAGTCACGCATGTGAGAAGGTCGATCCCGGCTCGTCGGGTCGTTTCATGAGTCGTGCCACCCGCCAAATCGAAGCCCTCGACGAGTACTACGAGTGTGTGGAGTCGGTTTCGCCGAAAAATGGCCGGTAGCTCGCGAAACAAGAGAAGAAGGTTCGGATGAATAGTAGACCCATGTGAACGGTAGCTCCGATCGGAATTTCGTCAACACCAGCGCGTTCGTATGGCCGGTGGGAGTCCGAATATGGCCTCAGAATTTCGGTACGTCTCTCCGTTTAGAATTTGATATTTTAAAGTGTATCGTTTTATATTCGGATGTTTCAGGTAGTTTCGTAATTTAGGGAATTGCCTTGAAATGAATTGGATATATTTTAATATATTAAAACGATAAATGTGGTAGAATCCGGGGACAATCGGACGAGATATGATCGATCCGGTAGATTTAGCGAGATTCCGGTAAATCGGCGTTTCTCGCGCGATTGAGCGTAGATGGTCGTAAATATAGTTATGATGTAATTATGGTATTGTGAGGGTAATTGAGTAATTTTGGATTAGTTCAGAGGGTTCGAGACCCTTCCGTAGCGTGTGCGGAAACGTTTCCGTAAGTTTTGCCGCAAACGCGTAAAATGAGAATTTGACCCATCTAGCTAGTTTAGAATAGCAAGTGAGCATGTATTAGAGCAATGAAGTTTAGATTGTAGTATTAGAGTTGTTTCGGGTGTTCCGGGGATGTCCGTAGTTTAGTATGGATAAGTTGTAAGTTCCACAAATAGCGGTTCTGACAGATGTTGTGATTTGTTTTGGCAGATCGGACCGGGACCGTGGGCAATCGCTTAGCCAGGTAAGTAACTCATGCTTTGAATACTTAAGAAAATTTATCGTTGTTCAAAAATAGTAATATAATACAGCTATACGCAAATCATATGTATGAAACCTGTATAGATATAAAGATGAACGTAGAAGAAAGAATTTAATGAATTTGTACACATGGATAAATAAGTACAGAAAATTATAAGTAGAGATATAAGTTAAAGATAGACAATAGCATACTGAAGTAAAGAGATACATATGTAAGTACAGATCAATATATATATATATATATATATAATGAACATTTGTATAATGCTTTATTCATGAATATAACTTAATAATACTTGGGTATGAGGGAAGTAGAAACTACACCCTAGGGAATGGGATTAGAGTTATCAATGATAGACATATTACAGATCAACTAGGTTGTGTGTAAAATCAAGAATGTTGGAAATATCTAGAATGTTTATGTAATAGGCATAACCATAATGAGTGTGTGATTACACAAGTAACATAGTATGTATGTAATGGATGTAATAGCTTAGAAGCGATAGTATAAAGGGATAAGTATAAATTAGTAAGTATGTGAGTTGATTTGTTTAGGCATGTATGAGTGCAAATGTAGAATTTCACACAAGAATGAATATATATACATGTATGTATCTAGTAACATAAGTATTTAAGTATGTATATAAGATGTATATATATATATATATATATATATATATATATATTATATATATATATAATATATATATATATATATATATTGCCGGAGGATGTAAGTAAGTTTATGCATGGTAAGTATGTGTTTTGCGTAGCAGTAAGTTGATAAATGTTTAAATGAACATAGAATAGATGTGCAAATGAATGTATGTAAATGAGTTTATAAACTGAGAAATTGATGTTTGTTTATATGTGATGTTTATTGTATTAGAACATTTTTGATGACGTGTGTACGCATAACTTTGAAAATTATGATATTAAATTCATGTTTAATTAGTAAAAGTGTATGAGCATTTACATGTACATGTGTGACATTATAAGAAAGCATGGTTGGTATAGAAAGAAACATGAGAATGCATATGCACATATATATATATATATATATATATATATATTATGCTGAGATTTTCAACAGTCGATTAAAAGTAAGAATGTTTTTAGAATTTAAAGTGTTTTAAGTGAATGTTTTCGAAAGATTTTGAAGAACTGTGTTACAGAAATATGTTTTCTTCCAGTTTTGAGATTTTATTAAGTAAGAGTTTTCTGATTTTCGGGGCATGAGGTAAAAACTCACCCCAGTATGTAACTTGAGACACAGTATAGATTTGACAGATACATTGGATTCGAGATTTGGGATTTGACCCATCCCAGTGGTACATTGTTGGAATTGACGGATTCAGAAACATGTGCACATGTTGAGGACTGAGGGGACGCTCTCAGATCCTCCAGATTGTGGCTTGGGGGACGGCGAGACGTAACGCCCCAAGACCACCAGATATGAGACAGTAGTGGCATGCTTTGGGGGACGGCGATACGTAACGCCCCAAAGTCATGGATTTGTACTTCTGCCTCTAGATAGGCGTATGGGAGGACGGCGATAAGTAACGCCCTCATACGTCCAGTTTTTCAGACAGAAACACAAAATTCAGAGAAAGTTTTTAGTTTTCAAATACAGATTACAGTTTCAAACAACGTTTTCAGCTTCCAGTTATAGTTTTCCGAAAGAGCTTTTTCAGAAAGAAAGAGTGAGATAAAATTTCTAGTTTTCAAACACAGTTTTCAGATTTGGAGCTTTTAGATTTCAGATTTTACACAGCTTTTAGACTTTCAGTTGATAGTCTTCGAAAACCATATTATAGTTTACAGTTTTCAGAAAACAGATTTTAGAAATGGTTTCTAGAAATTAAAGATTTGGAGGAGGTTTTCAGTAAGTTTGATTTTAATATTAGTTTTTGGAAAAGGTTTTCAAAAAGTAATTCCTGAACCATATGGCATTGTTATATTTATATGCATAAGTGGTTAATAACGATACAATTTGTATGTTTATATAAGATTAACCTTTGTGAATAGTAGTGTATGACAATATGAGTTCATATACATGTTCGGTGTTATTGAGTTGGAAATAGTGATTTGCACATGTATATAGTAATGTAGTGATCCATTATGTGAGTGATTTTTATTAACTGCACGTAAAAGTATATTAATGATAGAGATAGCATATAAAATGTAAGACAGTTAAAGATGAAGGTTTGGTAGAAAGAATAAGTTTTATTTGACCGATTTGATGATATTTCAAGACTGTAAAAGAAAGAAAGTTACTATAATTGTCTAATTTCGACTAGCTTAGAACATACATAAAGGTTAAGAAAGGAATCAGAGCAGCACAGTATAAGTGTAATGGACGTTAAATGCTAGCTAGTAAAATGAAACTTGATGAGTTATAAGAACTGTAGTAACCAGAAGCTAGTTTTTTGTGCGTGCTCAGATCAAAAGAACAGTAACTAGCAATATGATAATTAAATTGGATTAGATCATATAGTTTATCTGTTTGTAAATGTCTGCATGATTTACTTACTGAGTCATTACGACTCACATCACTTTCGTTGTTAGTCTTGCAGGTTAGTAGCAGTCTTTATAACTTGCAGCAGTTTGGTGAAGACTTTGAAGACAGTGGATCGCCCCAACTGCAGTCAAGAGAGTCATGGGTCGCGTTATGGGTCTTCACGGCCCTTTTATTTGTATTTTTACATTTGTATCATATAAGCAAAGATTATGTAATAGTGTAGTTGTTATTCTGAGTCCTGGCCGGAGGCCATGTGATTTACTTTGTGTCTCTGAGTTTCTGGCCTGAGGCCGAGTGGTTGTATTCTTGTTGTGTATGGTTGCTGGCTACAGGCCAGGTTGCATGATGTTACAAATACATCATGCCGAAATTTCGTTAGATCCAGAGGCTTATGGAGATGGGTTTAGCCTGTCTCCTGCCAGTAGCATCATGGCCTAGGTGGGATGTTACATTTATGGTCGGTTGAAATTAATCATATATTTGATTTAATCAGGATACCACCTATATGGTCGGTTGGTAATGTCATGCAAAGTTTATATTTATAATAAAGGAGATATCTAAATTGAGTAATAAAAGTGGATCTTCTAACCCCATCATTTTACTTTATTATTAATTTATCTATTTATTTACAGCTTTTACTTTATGTCATTTACTTTACTTATGTCTTTAATATTCCTAGATATGTGTGGTAATTAAACCTTTTATCTAGGGTTATGATGAATTCCAATATCACCGGTTTATAAGTGGTAATTTTATGTTTTGGGTAATATAAAGGTTTATTTATTGAGCCTTAGTCTTAATGCTTCTTGTTAATTGGCCATTAATAAGATTGATTTGGTAAACTTAAAATGAACTTGGAAAAGGGATTTTAGGTTCAGCCTTAGACTCAATAGCTCACGATCTCACTTAAGGATAGATAACCCTTAATAGATTTTCTTATAGGATAAGAATATACCTGTCGAGGGGGTAGCCATAATTGGAACTTAATCTTAATGAATTCAGATAAATTGGTTAATATAGGAATATGAATAATTGGGTTACACTGGGTATTTGCATCTGACCATCGGAAGAGGCTTTTGCATAATTTCGTGTTCCAGGTTAATAAACCAATATATTGCACAAATATGATATAACCACTTCATCTTTAAAAGATATTGGAATGATTCACAACCCTAGATAGTTTCTTAATATTATTTTTTCCTTTAATTTACTTTCGCATTATTTTATTTACTTGTTTTCAGAAAAAACAAATCACCAACCAATCAACAATCAATCTATTAGATACTCGTAAACATTTAACGTCATAAATTAATAGCTAAGGTATTAAGTCATCATGGGATCAATATATTTTATACTACTTGAGCGATACGTGCACTTGCGTTACGTGAGTGATTTCACCAATCAAGTTTTTGGCACCGTTGCCGGGGACTTATTTATCTTTCACTATTAATTTTGGGGTTAGATATCTTTACCTGTGTCTAATTTATTTTTACTTATTATTTTTATTTTCTTGAGTCTTAGGTTCTCAGACACTACATGAGACAAATCAGAAGCTTTGAAATCTGACCGCTTGACTCAGAAATTGAAAGAACCATCAGACAGTTGAAAAGGGAAAGGCGAGAAGGCCAAGAAGCACTCATCAACACGGAACCTGAACCTTTAGAAGTTTCACCACCAATTCCCATTCGATACAGAACTATTTTGGTGGTTGACGGCTTTATTTCATGCATTGTACTTCCTTCCTTACCAGAAAATATGTGTGACATCAAAACATGCATTCAGATGATACAACAGTCAGTTCAGTTTAGGGGGAATGCAACTGAAGATCCTAATGCACACATCAGCAACTTCTTGGAAGTTTGTGGTACTTTCAATTACAACCGAGCATTTGAAGAAGCAATGAGACTGCGTATGTTTCCATATTCCTTGAAAGACAGAGCAAAGACTTGGCTACATTCACTACCAGCAGGTTCCATCACAACTTGGAACACTTTTGCCACCAAATTCCTTGCAAAGTACTTTCCCCTAGCCAGAACTAAAAATCTGAGGAATGATATAACATCCTTTGTACAACATGACTCGGAAACCCTCTGCGAAGCTTGGGAAAGATACAAGGATTTGCTCAGAAAATGTCATCACCATGAGATTGTAAATTGGCTACAAGTCCAAACCTTCTACAATTGACTTTTTGGACTGATGAGAACCACAATAGATACTGCTGCTGGAGGAGCTTTAATGGCAAAATGAGAAGATCAAGCATGTGACTTAATTGAAGAAATGACCAACAAAAATTCATTGTGGCCAACAGAAAGGAGCATGTTTTAACGAATATCGGGAATTATGAAGTTGGAATCAACACAACAATAAATGCCAAGCTGGATCAGATATGCAAATTCATGGAAACTCTTAGCATGCAAGGTAATATTGGATCCATAAGTTCACCATATGAAGGAGCACCAGAGGCAAACCAACATGAAGAGACGGTGAATTATGTCAACAATTTCAAAAAACAGGGGAACAATCCATATTCCAATACCTACAACCCAGGGTGGATGAATCATATCCTAATTTCGCATGGAGCAACAATTCAGGGCAAAGGAACAATCCACCATCAGGATTCCAACAGCAAAAAAAAGCCAGGAGTATGAAAAAGAACCAGGAATAACAGAAGTGATGGCTCACTTGAAAAGGCTAGAAATAAAATATTACTCTCAAGTAGCATCATATGATGCTATGTTTCAATCACAAGCAGCATTAATTCAAAGCCAAGCAGCATCTTTGAAAACTCAGGAGAATCAAATGGGACAACTAGCCAATGCTCAGAGTTACAGACCGCAAGGTACCCTTCCTAGCAACACAGAACCAAATCCAAGGAACCGAGGGAAGGAGCAATGTCAAGCCATTACTTTAAAAAGTGGTAATGAGATCAACAAAGATGTTGAAGTCAAGGAATCCACTGAGGAAGTTCCAAAAGAAAGCAGCGAAGTAGAATCACAGATGGAGGAAATAGAAGCAAAAGTAAATGATCAAGAAAGATTCATTCCACCTCCACCTTTTCCACAACGTCTCCAGAAAAGTAAACTAGACAAGCAGTTTGCTCGATTCTTAGAGATCTTCAAAACGCTGCATATTAACATTCCATTTGCGGAAGCATTGGAACAAATGCCCAGTTTTGTGAAATTAATGAAAGATATTCTATCACGAAAGTGGAGATTGGGAGATTACGAGATAATAGCATTGACAGAAGAATGCATCGCCATCATTCAAAGGAAGCATCCCCCAAATTTGAAAGATCTTGGCAGTTTCACCATCCCATGCATCATAGGTGAACATTACTTCAGTAAAGCTTTGTGTGATTTGGGTGCTAGCATTAACTTGATGCCTTTGTCTATTTACAGGAAACTGCAGATTGGAGAAGCAATGCCCACCTCAGTTACTCTGCAGCTTGCTGACAGATCGCTCACATTTCTGAGAGGCGTAGTGGAAGATGTATTGGTTAAATTCGACAAATTCATTTTCCCTACAGATTTCATTATCCTTGACATGGAAGAAGACAAAGATGTACCTATCATCCTCGGGAGACCATTATTGGGTACAGGTCGAACTGTTATTGATGTACAAAAAGGAGAACTAACCATGAAAGTGCGGGACCAAGAAGTTACATTCAATGTTTTCAAAGCCATGAAATTTCTGAGTGATGAAAATGAGGAAGAGTATTTCAGAATTGATGTTTTAGATAGTATCATCCAGGATACTGATGCAATGCAACTTTCCACGGATAAACTTGAAGCTTGAATCACCAACATGACTGACAACGAGCTAGATGATGAAATTCTGGAATGTATCAACTATCTTGACATACCATTTCCCTTCAAATCGACATCATAGGTGGAAAGTTTGGAATTATCGAAAAATGAACGAATCAAGCCCTCGATTGAAGAACCACCACAGCTAGAACTAAAGCTACTTCTGAACCATCTCAGGTATGCATTCTCAGGAAACTCTTCTGATTTACCTGTGATTATTTCTTCGTCGCTAATATTGGAGCAGAAAGATAAGTTGCTGATAGTGTTACGAGAACACAAGAAAGCCATTGGCTGGACTATAGCAGACATTTGAGGCATTAGTCCATCATTTTCATGCATAAAATTCTGATGAACGACGAGTACAAAGCCACATTGGAGCATCAACGGAACTAAATCCAATTATGAAGGAGGTTGTGAAGAAATAATTATCAAATGGTTGGATACTGACATCATCTACCCCATCTCTGATAGCACGTGGGTGAATCCTATGCAATGTGTGCCAACAAAATGAGGAATTACTGTAGTCACAAATGAAAAGAACGAGCTGATTTTAATAAGAACGGTGACTGGATGAAGAGTATGCATGAACTACATAAAGCTGAACAAAGCAACAAGGAAAGATCATTTCCAGTTATCATTCATTGACCAGATGATAGACAGATTGGCGGGACATGAGTTTTATTATTTCTTGATGGATACTCGGGGTACAATCAGATTTTCATCGCCCCAGAAGATCATGAGAAAACCACTTTTACATGTCTGTATGGTACTTTTGCTTTCCGCATGATGTCATTTGGACTATGTAATGTTCATTCCATATTTCAAGCTGCATGATGGCCATCTTCTCAGATATGCTGGAACAAAGAATGGAGGTTTTCATGGATGATTTTTCTCTGTTTGGAGACTCATTCGACCACTTCTTGCAAAATCTGGAAATGGTGTTACAAAGATGCGAAGATACCAACCTGGTACTCAATTTGGAGAAATGCCACTTCATGGTGCAGGAAGGCATTGTCCTAGGACATCAGATCTCACAAAAGAGAATCAAGGTAGACAAAGCAAAGATCAAGACAATTGAAAAACTACCTCCACCATCATCTGTCAAAGAGATTCAGAGTTTTCTCGGACATGCAGGCTTTTATAGGAGATTTATCAAAGACTTCTCCAAGATTGCTAAACCTCTATGCAATCTGCTAGAGAAAGATGTGTCTTTCAACCTCACTAAAGAATGCCACGAAGCTTTTGAGATCTTGAAACAAAAGCTGGTCTATACCCCCATCATAGTAGCACCAGACTGGACCCTTCCATTTGAGGCTTCCTAATGGATTCCTGTTTCTCAATGAATGCATGCAAGGTATCCTTAAGGGTTTTCCTAGGCGGTGGGACATATGGTGCATAATTCTGGGAGTTTTGGAAATTATGGTGTACCTTGGGAGGTTGTTGCGATGGCTTTGCTTGGTTATCATTCCTCCAATTGAAGTTTGAATGGTTTCTCTAACTATAAGTGTAGGTTTGAGAGTAGGGGTTTGGATTTGATATCTTAAAGGTGTTTATGGAATTTACTTGGTCATGGAGACATTCATGCAGGGCTGGCAAGGTTGGGCAAACTTGTGTGACATGTTCGTTTGAATTACAGATATGACACGTGACTTATTGAACTGACTTGACATATTCACTCTTTCTCATTTCTAATGCCTCAACTTTCTTAGCTAGAAATATAAATTTAGTAGAAAGGTCATGATCTTCCCTAAGATTAAACGTACCTCTACCAAATGACTGTGGTTTTACAGATGACTCATAATTGCTAATTGTGTTCCATTATTGGGGTGTTAAACCCCCGTAGAAGTAGGAAACCAGCCTTCATGTTTCAAAATTATGATGTGGACAAACATTCAACATCTCTTTAACTCTTTCCCAATATTGATAAAGTGTTTCCCCGACTCTTGTGTGAAAGTTGTGATTCTTCTCTTAAAGGAGTTTGTTCTGTGAGAGGGAAATTTTTTTTTAGAAACTGTTCTTGCAAATCATCCCATGTTCTGATGGACCCTGACCTACAGTTCCGTAGCCAAATTTTAGCTTTATCCTTTAAAGAAAAGGGAAAAAACTTTAATCGGATTATATTCATGCTGTAATTTTGGTATGTGAAAGTGTTAAATACCTATTTAAATTCCCTTAAGTGCTGATAAGGATTTTCTAATTCTAGACCGTGGAATGTGGGTAAAAGTTGGATAACACCTGGTTAAAAATTGAAACGTGATGCATCTAGGGGAAAACAATGCAAGATGGTGATCTTGTCCTAGTGAGATTCATGAATTATTTGAGTGTTCTAGGATGATTAAGATCGCAATGCTAAGATTCATTTTCTTCATGATCAACTGGATTTACAACTTAGGCATGTGGATTTTTATTTTAGTTCTCGGCCATTTTGACTGACAATGAAGGTGTTGGAGACTCTCTATTTAATCTAGTAGTAGATGATCGAGACCAATGTCTCATGAAACTTAAATGCAGACTATATGTTAAATTTTAAAATGCAAATGCAATAGTTACAAAAAGAAAAAATAATTAACAAGTGAAAGAAATGAAAAAATTGAAAAATTGAAAAAATATATATAAATGTAGTGATTAAAAAAAAAGATACAAAAAATACAAAATAAATACAAAATAAAAAAAATAAAACAAAAGAAAATAAAAAAATACAAGGATGTTAAATTATTATTCTATCTACTAAATTATATTCCCCGACAACGGTGCCAAAAACTTGACATGCTCACAAAGTGGTTCTTTAGTCCTAAGTATAAGAGTGTCGAAGTAATAAAATAACTCGGTAAGTCCGGGGTCGATCCACAGAGAATTGATTTAATGCGATAAATAATAATTTGAGTGAAAATAAAAGGGTTTGATTTGTTTGAAGTGATTGAAAAATTTTAAATTGGATTGCAACTATAAAATAAAATACTAAGGTTAGAAGATCCACTTTAAATATTTCAAATTTAGAAATCTCACGTTTTATAATATATAAATTGTCATTATTATCCAATTAATTTATTTCAGGAATTAATTATGCCAAAACATATAAAATCAGCCATAAATGCGGTGATAATTTTTGTCTATAACAAGTTCAATTAGGTATTCAATTATGCCAAATAAATAAAATCAGCTATATGGGCGGTAACAAAATTTGTCAATAATTAATCCCTATTTAAATTAAGTATTAATCATTAGATTATAATTTATATATATTATAATATAAGCGAGATTAATCTATATTTTTATATTAAAAACTTCACATTTTACCACATCAAAAAGAAATTAGATACTCATAATTTGAATAAAAACACATATAATTTTATTACTGAAAGGAAAAGAAATTACAAGAAAGCTTTTAAAAAATAAAACACACAAGAACTGAAACTCCATAAATTTTCATACAGAATTGTGGAAATCATGTTAGTGTTACTAGAACATGCCAAGATCGTTTAAGAGTGATTCGTGTGTGAATTAATCAAAGGGAGTTACGGAAAAATCACCTTGATCAGTTGTAGACTTTCAAAACTTTTTCTTGGATGTGGAAGCTCCGAGCTTGAAATCGAGTTCCAAACTCTCGGGTGAGTTTCTCTATCACTTTATTTAACTCATTGAAGTGCTAGCTATGAACAAAATGAAAGAATTTTCCCTCCAAGGTGAATTGTGTTCGACAATTTGAGAGAAAAAATGGAGATGATGAATAGTTAGTCACACTTCAAAAGTTGACTTACTCTTTTATATCAAGGTTGAGTGTTAGACTTGGTTTGAGTGTATGAAAAGCAATGTAATCTTTTCTCAACCAAATATCAACTTCCATCACTTGTGTAGATATTTGATGTAAGTTGGTGGGCCCCACTTTAAATTCAAAATTTAAGTCGGGCAATCTAACACGCAACTTCGCTTGGGCCCGGGTTCGTTTAATTCCGAACTAAACGAATTTACCGTTGCGACATAATTAAATCTAATTTAATTAAATAATTATGCCTCGCAGAATTATTACGAAAGTCGCTTACGAATTAATTCCAAATTAATTCGTTCGCTTGAATTAAAATCCAATTTTAATTCCGCTTTGAAATCCAATTTCGATTAATATATCTAATATAATATTTTAGCCCAATAAATAAATTAATTAGTAAAATCCAATTTAACTATTAAATTTACTTTACCGATTAATTCCAAATTAATCGCGTTCTCTCTTCTAGTCGAATTAATCCCATATTAATCCTTGACACTATTAATCCCAGATTAATTTTCTCTTTGGTAATTAATCCTAGATTAATTTATTTCCGTAATTAATCCAAGATTAATTTTCTCTCTCAAAATTAATCCCAGATTAATTCTTGTTCGAGTCAAATTTCATCGATGAATCTTTGGGAAGCGACCCAAGAGATCCTTGGATATGTTGGCAGTAAATACGGTCATCGGACTATCCGAATACGTGCGTACCCAGTACCATGTTCTTACCAATTTACAGGACATGGTTGGCTTCTAGCAAAGCACCGTGCCTGCCCAATTCTCCTGAAATGTTCTTTAAAGGAATATATAATCTTTGTCAAGCGTAGTATATGTAGTATTGCGTATTACGATCTAGTATCGAATGTCACATGCTAGGCCTGAGGCTGGAGTTGTGTCTGCCCCGTACGAAGCATATATTAGATCACTGGTAACTAGTCTCTATAATCGGATAATCATGACCTAGTCATATTATCCTGATGACTGTAGTACTTAAGAGTACCAGCTCCGTATCCCTTCGTGATCATCATCTCCATATTAATGAAGTGATACTTCCATCTTGACATCACACCCAATACACTACGATTTTCATTATACCCAGAAGAGGCATGCACAGAACCTGTTAAAGCCCCAGACGACCAAAACCAAAGTATACTGATTGTCGCAAGTATTAGCAATGTAAGTCTCAGGTTAAGACCAAATACACCTACCCTGATTCGGATTCCCATAGACACATAGTCATACTACCAATGAGACTCTGCGGGGTCTATCTAGAGCGAAGCTGTTCCCGTACCATCGGTAAACATAACCTCCTATCACACTTGCATAAGTATCCAATACTTAAATATATGAGAACTATGTCGTTAAGCTTCCACAACGCGCACAAGCGCAATACTAGTATATTCCGCATTATCGATGTCCAGTCTCGATAATACTACGACTAGGGATATTTAATGATTAAACCTTTTTTGGATTAATATTGTCTCATATCTTATTAATCTGGTACTAATCATATGGACTTTTATCATTTATATATCTCGGTAATCCAATTACAAATTATAAAAGAGCAATTTCCTTTAAAATGTCACATAGTTAATTTTATATAAGAACACCATGTCCTTTACAAAATAGTGATGCTATGGGTCATAATTGTCTAACAATCTCCCACTTGGCCTATAGCCAATCACTCAAGTGTCTAACACCTAAACTATGTACGGGTCACTCATGCTTATGCTGAGATATCGCTTTCGCCAACGGGTTTACATGGTTATCATCTGATGCGATTTATTCGATCATCACTTCGCCATGGTGTATGATCTCACGAATCAGATAAAGCCATCGAAGTACATACTTGGATCGTTGATGATACCGTGATTCTTTATCCTGTGCTGTAGCCTAGCTCAGCTGCTAATAGAACTACTCCTAATCTAATTAGGAATTTTATGGATCCAAAATGTTTCTTCTGCTGCCTCAGCTGCCACAATGTGTTCCACTTTTGTGGTTGAATCGACAACAGTGCCTTGCTTGGAAGATTTCCAGCTCACTGTTCCGTTGTTCAAATAAAATTACGTACCCTGATTGTGACTTACAGTCGTCCTTATCGGTTTGGAAACTTGCAATGGTGAACCTAGTTATTTCAAGTTCTCCTTCTCCATGATTTAAAAAAGCATCCTTATTTCTTCTAAGATACTCAAGGATGTTCTTTACATCAATCCAGTGACCATCATCTGGATCGGCCTGATTGTGACTCCATATGCTCAAAGCATATGAGACACCAGGTCACGTACATATCTTTCAATGTACGAGTTCTCTGAGAGTGCCAAAAACTTTTAGATCTATCCCAATAGATTCTTATTCCTAGAATAAAGGTTGCCTCTCCCAAGTATTCCATGGATATTTAATGAAAGCCAAGATTTCACCGATTTTAATAGGGGAATGTCATTTCCAAGAAATAATATATCATCAAAGGATAGGACAATCATTGTCAGTGCGCTCCCACTAACCTTCTTATATACACAAGAATCATATTTATTTTTGAATGAAACCATATTCCATTATGATCTCATCAAAACATTGATTCCAAGAACACAATGCTTGCATCAATTCATAAATGGATCGATTTAACTTGAAAACCTTGTTTGCATGTTTCGGTACGAAAAAATCGTCAGGATGTTGTAAACATCATCCAGAAGGTTTCCGTTTAAGGAAAGCAATTTTGACGTCCATCTGCCATATTTCATAATCGAAATATGCAGTAATAGCAAGCATTATTCGAATGGATTTAATCATAGCGACAGGTAAAAGGTTTCTTCGTAATCGACACCATGTTGATGACGATACCATTTCGCTACAAGCCTAGCTTTGTACGTTTGTATGTTGTCATTCATGTTTGTCTTCCCCATGAAGACCCATCTGTTACCAATAGGCAGAATGCCTTCTGGTACATCAATCAGTATCCAAACTTGGTTGTATTCATGGAATCATTTTCGGACTTCATGGCACTTTGCCATATAGCGGAGTTGATACCTTGTATCGCTACCTCATATATAGCCGGCTCATTATCCTCAATAAGATTAATATCTTTATGAGGTGAGATTAGAAACCCATACCTCTAAGGTTGTTTTCTGAATCTCTTCAACCTACGTTGTTCTTGTGTATTAGAAGATTATGGAACAGTCTCATCCCTGATGAACTGTTCGTGTTCCGTTGAGGATCGGTGCCAGGAACAGTATTACTCTGATTTTCATCGAGTTTTACTTTCTTCCCACTCACTACTGCATTTAGGTATTCCTCTTAGAAAAACCGCATAGAGAGGAACAAATTTCTTTGTTCTCTTGTGAGTTGTGGAATTAGTTTCCTTAGGATAACCAATTACATAATGGGCACTTATCCAATTTGGGTTGTAGTTTGGTATCATCCAAACATATGCCCAGCATTCCTAAATCTTCAGGAATGAGAAATCTAATTTCTTTCCTGTCCATATTTCATATGGAGTCTATCTAACAGATTTTCATGGAACCTTATTCAAAATAAGTATTGCACTGTTTAATGTGTATCCTCAGAAGGAAATTGGTAGCTTAGAGAGACTCATCTTTGACCTTACTATGTCCAACAAGGTTCGGTTTCTCCATTCGGACACACCACTCAATTGAGGTGTTCCAGGAGGAGTCCACAGTGAAAGAATACTATAGTCTTTCAAGCAATCGAGAAACTTATTGCTCAAGTATTTTCCACAACGGTCCAACCGTAATGTTTTAATACTCTTGCCAGTCTGTTTTTCTACTTCGTGTCGAAACTCATTGATTATATCAAAATTTTCCGACTTGTGTTTCAGATGATACACATAACCATAACGCGATGCAACATCCGTAAAGGTTACGAAGTATTTATATCCACTTCTAGCCTAGCTAGATATGGGCCCACATACGTCATCATGAACGAGGGCTAACAGCTCGGTGGCACGTAAACTTTTACCGTTAAAAGGCATTTTAAGCATTTTGCCTAATAAACTAGATTCGCAGACGTCATTTGAATTAGGATCAAATCTGTCCAAGTATCCACTCTTCGAAAGTGTGGATATACAAGTCTTGGTAATGTGTCCCAGACAATAATGCCATAAATAAGTCTCATTGATTATTTCAGTTTGAGCCATTTGTTTGTCATGTTATATGTTTGAGATTTGTTTATATTCAAAATATAAATATTGTTATTCACATATAATGTGTATTTCTCAATATCATCTTTATAAACAAAACACCAAGTGTTATGAAATATAAAGGTATACCCTCAACGGGTTAAACTAGATATAGTGATAATGTTTCTAGTCAAACTAGTTACATTATAACAGTTTCTTAATTTAAGTACATGCCCAAAGGGCAGTTCCAAAACTTAGGCTCCCATAGCCAAAACAGCGACTATTGTCCCGTTTCTGACTCTCAGGTCGATCTCATCTGAAGCCAGTCTCCTGCTAATCAGCATATTCTCAACATCAGTACATATATTTTTGTACCACATCAGTATCTAAAATCTAATTTTAAAACCAGCAGTCGACATGTTTATAACAAACATACCTGAAGCCGGAGCCTTGCCCGTCTTCACTTCCTTCATGTCTGCCTTGTCCATACGGTAGTCACGCTTCCAGTGACCCCATTTGCCACAATGTAGGCAGACATCTTGGGATATGTCCTTTGTCTTCCCAGAAGACAGTGACGATTTTGCCTTGCCCTTTTCTTCACACCCCTAGAAGCCTTCAGCCAAGCTTTGGCTTTCTGAGATGTCGAAGAAAGATGTGTATTGCGCTTATTGCCCTTTTAAAAGCTCTGGCTCTGCCTCTTTGAGCAAAGCCATTAACTCTCCAAGAGTTTTCTCTTGGTTCATTATAAACCCGCCTAAGCATTCGGCCAGAGACTGTAAGATCAAATCTATGGAAGTCTCGGCCTCGTAGGTAATGCCCAGTTAACCTAGCTATTCGATGTCAGCAATCATCTGTGACACCTAGTGCTCGATAGATGTACCCTCTGACATACGCGAGCTAAAGAGCTTCTTTTGTAATCTTAAGATCTAAGGTTAGATCTATAAAGATCCTTTAATTTCATCATCATGGTATAAGGATCTAATCCTTAGTTCTGACGACGAAATTTAGGAGTCTTTGCGGCAAGCATAACGGATTGAGCACTAAAGTTATCGTCACGATGATGTTAGGTTTCTAAGGTCAAACCAAGATCATTCAAGCATAGAAATCATGTGAATACAATAAAGAAGGATGGAGGAATCATACTTACAAAGATCGGCTTTTGTGATGCTAGGAACAACAAAAATTCTTCAAGCTTTTCCTCCAAGGTTCTCTCGGCTTTGGCCTCCATTTTTGTGCTCCATGTGTTCTTCAAGCTCCAAGCTTTAAGTGTGCATTCCATGCTCAAAGATGGGTTTCCCTATCACCTTTGTATGACTCCTAAAGTGTGCTAGCACTTGTGAAAATTTGCAATAAATCTTCACTAAAAGCTTCTTGCATCTCTCGGCTTTGTTGGAAAAATAGAGAGGAAATTTGGCCCTTGGCCGAATAGAGAGGGAGAAGGGAGGGAGAAGATGAGTTGGTGTGTTGTTTCTAAAACAATTACCAAAAATTGATTTCCAAAATTTGGTATATGGCTTTCAAAAAGTCAAACAAAATTTTGGAGCCAAAATGGCAATTAATGCCCTCAACAACTCACATCACTCAAAAGTGACTAGACATCACATCACTCAAATTGACTAGACATCCATCACTTCAATGACTAATGATTTCACGCTTGATGTGACTTGTGGGCAGCAGTTGAATTCGAAATGTGAGTGGGCCCACAAACACTCCCGGGCTCGGGTTCCCTAATTCCGAATTAAGGAATTTTCTGTTGCGACGTAATTAAATCAAATTTAATTAAATAATTATGCCTAGCAAAATTACTATTCACGTCGCTAGCGAATTAATTCTAAATTAACTCGTTCGCCCGAAATAAAATCTAATTTTTATTCCGCGTCGAAATCTAATTTCGTATAATATATCGAATATATTATTTTATCGATTAATTCCAAATTAATCGTTCACTCTCTTTAAAAAATATTTTATCCCAGATAAAATATCTCCGTAATTAATCCTAGATTAATTTTCTCTCTCATCTAATTAATCCCAGATTAATTATGTGCGAGTCATACGTCATCGGTGAATCTTCGGGAAGCGACCCGTGAGATCCCCGGATATGTTGGCAGTAAATCCGATCGTCGGACTAGCCGAACAAGTACGTACCTAGTACTACGCTTTTACTGATTTACAAGACATAGTTGGATTCTAGCAAAGCACCGTGCCTACCCAATTCTCCATAAATATTCTTAAAGGAATATGTAATCTTTATCAGGCGTAGTATACGTAGTATTGCGTATTTCGATCCAGTATCGGATGTCACGTGCTAGGCCTGGGGCTGGAATTGTGTCTGCCCCGTACGAAGCACATATCGGATCTCTGGTAACTAGTCTCTATAATCGGATAAACATGACCTAGTTATAATATCCTGATAGCTGCAGCATAAAAGAGCACTAGTTTCGTATCCTACCTGACCATCATCTCCACTATGACTGGAGTGATACTTCCATCTTAACATCACACCCAATACACTACGATTCTCAATATACCCAGAAGTAGGGGTGTTCATAGGGTCGGGTCAACCCGCGACCCGACCCGACCCGGACCAACCCGACCCGACCCGGTCGGGTTTAGGAAATTTATAAATTGATTTCGTGTCAATTTTGACCCGACCCGAAATGTAGGGTCGGGTCACGGGTTTCAGTTAAAAAATAGTGACCCGACCCGACCCGATCCGATTTAAATAATATACTAATTATTGTATATATATTTTTAATGGTACTAATTTTTCAAGGAACTCGTGTTGGTGTAATGGTTAAATCATACTGATTCTTGTTGTGGTTGGCAGTTCGATTCCCAGCTTCTCCCGCCTTTCTCAATTTTTAATCTTTTAATTTATTAAAAAAAAAAGTAGTTGGCAAGATTCGAACCGCAGATCACAAGGATATTAAGACAGCTACTTAACCATTTCAGCTATACGTCCACCTTGGTATTTTTAAGTCAGCAAAATATATATATTAGATTTAATCAATTATTATGGTGACCCAACCCGACCCGCAGTTTTTTGACCCGACCCGTTTTGACCCGACCCGCGCGGGTCATGTATTCAAAATTCGGGTTTCGGGTCGACCGACCCGACTGACCCGACCCGATCGGGTCACAAAAAAATCAAAAAAAACCCGACCCGACCCGACCCGTGAACACCCCTACCCAGAAGAGGCGTACACAGAACCTGTTAAAGCCCTGGACGACCAAAACCAAAGTATATTGATTGTCGCAAGTATTAGTGGTGCAAGTCTAAGATTAAGACCAAATACACCTACCCTGATTTGCACTTCCATAGACACATAGTCATACTACCAATGGAATTCCGAGGGGTCTATCCAGAGAGAAGTTGTTTCCGTACCATCGGTAAACACTACCTCCTATTACACTTGTATGAGTATCATATAACCAAATATATGAGAACTATGCCGTTATGCTCCCACAACACTCACAAGTGTAATACTAGTCTATTCCGCATTACCGATGTCCAATCTCGATAATACTACGACTAGGGATATTTAATGATTAAACCTTCGTGGATTGATATTGTCTTATATAATCTCAATCCGGAACTAATCATAAGGACCTTTTATCATTTATATATCTTGGTAATCTAATTACAAATGATAAAAGAGCAATTTCCTTTGTCACATAGTTAATTTGTACAACAACACCATGATCTGTACAAATAGTGATTTTATAGGTCATAATTGTCCAAAAATCTCCCACTTGGCCTATAGCCAATCACACAAGTGTCCTACACCCGAACTATGTACGATTTGCTCAAACTTCTACAGAGAAAATGCTTTCGTCAGCGGATTTACAGTGTTATCTTCTGATGCGATTTATTCGATCAGCACATCGCCACGATGTATGATCCGAACGAATCAGATAAATATTTGAAGTATATATCTGGATCGTTGATGAGACCATTAATTCTTTAGCCTGTGTTGTAGCCTAGCTCAGCTGCTAACAGAACTACTCCTAATCTGATTAGGATTATTATCAATCTAAAAGGTTTATATTGCTACCTCAGGTGCAGCAATATTCCGTTTTTGTTGTTTGTTCGGCAATAGTATCTTGCTTGGAAAATTTCCAGCGCACTATTTCGCTATCCAAACTATATAGTACCTTTATTACGACTTATAGTCATTTTTATCGGTTAGGAAACTTGCAGCAGTGAACCCAGTCACTTCAAGTTCTCATTCTCCATAGTATAAGAAAGCATCCTTAGTTCATCTAAGATACTAAAGGATTTTCTTAACATCAATCCAGTGACTTTCACTTGGATTGGCCTGATTGTGATTCCATATGCTCAAAGCATATGAGACACCAGGTCGCGTACATTTATTTTAATGTACGAGTTCTCGGAGAGTGCCAACAACTTTTAGATATATCCCAGTAGATCCTTATTCCTATAATAAAAGTTGTTTCTCCAAAGAATTCTACGAAGAATTTTTCATGAAAGCCAAGCTTTCACCGATTGTATTATGGGAATATCATTTCCAAGAAATGATATGTCATCATTACTTAGGACATTCATTGTCAGTGCGCTCCCAACAACCTTCTTATATACACAAGAATCATTTTCGTTTTGAATTAAATCATATACCATTATGATTACATCAAAACGATAATTCTAGGAACACAATGCTTGTTTCAATCCATAAATGGATCGAATTAACTCGCAAACCTTGTTTGCTCGTTTTGGTACGATAAAACCGTCAGGATGTTGTAAACATCCTCCAAAAGGTTTCCATTAAGGAAAATAGTTTTGGCATTCAGCTGCCATATTTCATGAATGAAACATGCAGCATTAGCAAGTATTATCCAAATGGATTTAACTATGACAACAGGTAAAAGGTTTCATCGTAATCGACACAATGTTGATAATGATACCTTTTCGCTACAAGCCTAGCTTAGTACGGTGGTTTGTTGTCATCCATGTATGTCTTCCTTGAAGACTCATATAGTACCATTAGGCACAATGTCTTGCGGTACTTCAGCTAGTATCCAAACTTAGTTCGTATACATGGAATCCATTTCGGACTTCATGGCACTTTGCCATAATAGGGAGTCGATACCTTGTATCACTTCCTCATACGTAGTCAGTTCGTGTTCCTCAATAAGATTGACATCTTTACGAGGTGAGATCAAGAACCCATACCCCGTGTTGTTTCTGACTCTCTCCGACTTACGCGGTTCTTGTGTATTCGAAGATTATTGGTATAGTTTCATCCTTGATGAACTATCTGTGTTCCATTAAGGAATCGGTGCCTGGAATAGTATTACTCCGATTTTCATCGAGTTTTACTTTCCTCCCACTTACCACTGCATATAGGTATTCCTCTTAGGAAAACCGCATGGCGAGCAACAATTAAATTGTTCTCTTGTGAGTTGTATAAGTACTATACTTTGGTTTCCCTAGGATAACCCACAAATTAGGCACTTATCTAATTTGTGTTCTATTTTGGTATCATCCAAACATATGCCGAGCATTCCCAAATCTACAGGAATGAGAAAACCCGATTTCTTTCCTGTTCATATCTAATATGAAATCTTTCAAACAGATTTTTATGGAACCTTATTCAAAATAAGTTTTGCACTGTATAATGCGTATCCCTTGAAGGAAATGGTAGCTCAGAGCGACTCATGATTAACCTTATAATATCCAACAAAATTCGGTTTCTCCGTTCAGACACACCATCAAACTGACGTGTTCCGGGAGGAGTCCTCTGTGAAAGAATACTATACTCTTTCAAGTACTCGAGAAACTTATTGCTTAAGTATTTTCCACCATGGTCTAACCGTGACGGTTTAATACTTTTGCCGATCTATTTGTCTACTTCGTGTCGAAACTCTTAGAATTAATCAAAAGTTTCCGATTCGTGTTTCAAAAGAAACACATAACCATAACGCGATGCCACATCCGTAAAGGATATGAAGTGTTCATATCCACCTCTAGCCTAGCTAGATATGGGCCCACTTACATCACTATGAACGAGGGCTAACAGATCGGTGGCACTTGCACTTTTACCAAGTAAAAGGAGTTATAGGCATTTTGCCTATTAAACTAGATTCGTAGACATTATTTGAATAGAATCAAATCTTTCCTAGTACCCACTCTTCGAAAGTGTGGATATACGAGTCTTGTTTAATTTTTCCCAGACAACAATGCCACTAATAAGTCTCATCTGATCAAATCAGTTTGAGTTATTTATTTGTCATGTTATATGTTTGAGATTTATTTATATTCAAAATATAAATACTGTTATTCACATCTAATGTGTTTATCTCAATATCATCTTTATAAAATAAAACACTTTAGTGTTCTATAATATAAAGGTATACCCGTAACGGGTTAAACCCTGATATAGAGATAATATTTCTAGTCAAACTAGTTACATTCTAACAGTTTCCTAATTTAAGTACACACCCGAATGGTAGTTCCTAAACTTAGGTTTCTACGGTTAAAACCATGATTGTCGTTCCGTTTTCGACTCGCAGATAAATCTCAACTGAAGTCAGTATCCTGCTTATCATAAAATTCTGCACACCAGTACGTATATTTATGTACCACATCTAGTATCTAAAATCCAATTTTAATACTAGTAGTGAACATGTTGATGAAAACACATTTGAAGTCGGAGCCTTGCCCTTCTTCATTTCCTTCATGTCTGCCTTGTCCATACGGCAGTCACGCTTCCAGCGACCCCGTTTGCAACAGTTTAGGCAAACATTTTGGGATATGTCCTATGTCTTCCCAGAAGATTATAATGACTTTGCCTTTGCCCCTTTTCCACACCCCAGAATCCTCTGGCCAACCCTTGGCCTTCTGGGATGTCGAAGTAAGATGCGCCTTGCGCTTCTTGTCCTATTGCAAACTCTGGCTTTGTCTTCTTGAGTATAGCCATTAACTCTCCAAGAGTTATCTATTGCAATTTGTACTTCTAAGATCTAAGGATAGATCTATGAAGATCCTTCAATTTCATTATCATACTATAATGATCTAATCCTTAGTTCTGAATAAGAAATTAATGAGTCTTTGCGGCAAGCATAACGGATTAAGCACTAAAGTTATCATCAAATGAATATTCCAAATATCATGTTCTACTATTTGTTCAACTCCGGGCTTAGGCCCAAGAGGTTATTCTATCAAATAGAGTAACTTCTTAGTCTCCAAGACTATCCTGAGATTTTATTCCCAATTTGAAAATTAAAGCCGTTTAAAAACATTTTCACCCAGGATTATGTTTTAAACACTAATCTTTCAATTACTCTTGATTGCTATAGTCCAACTATCCAATCAACGATTTCTGGTACTATTTAATATAATGATTATTATAGTCTAACTATATAATCAACTATAATTTAATTCAAATAAATTGATTATTTAAATTCAAATATATTGATTACTATAATCCAATTATATAATCAACTATAATTGAAGTAGTTTGAATACAGTCCACCTGTTTTATTAAAACAACGATTAAATATTAGTCCAACTAATATATTAATTTGATGACGAAAAATTTGAAATGAGCGCGTATTGGCAAGTAACTAAACGAATATTGCAAATTTAATACTTGCCTCCCACTATTTTTCGGCGAGCCTCTAACCCTCTGTGGAGCACTCGGGAAACCTTGTTTCCTAGTGGGCTAGGATCCCGTTAAATAAAACACAATCTTGACTTTGGCCAACAAATTGTATGATAATTAACTAGGTAGATCTCTAAGATCAATTGGATCCCATCCAATCCCCTAGATCCAGTAGGTGGACATCCAAGTCCGAAACATATATCTTATATATGCCAATATATATCCAATATATTCCCTAACATTTTTCCTCTGAATCAATTAAGTCTTGGCTTTGGCACAACAAACTTAATGATCCCAGTTAAGCGGAACCCATTGACCATGGAAAGCTTCGTAATCGATGTCGATGGGAAGAAAGAAGTGATCTTGACTTAGGCTAACAAATCACAACTTGGACAAGACACCGATATGGAACAAAGCCTTCATGATTCAAACACATCCGCGATGGACAAAGGTCTTGACTTTGGCCAACAAACCAGTGCCAATCTTGGATCTTGTGAAAGAATCACTCAATGGAAGGAAAAAAAATGATTAATGTATTTTGGGGTTTTTTTTCGCGTAATTGGAAACCAATTAATTATCTTGTTAAGGGTCTCTCATCATACACCCTTAAACATACATTCCAAAAAACATAATAAGGCGCGTATTAATAAAATAATAATGATATGCAGATGGATACTTAACACATTTTGTTCCTAGAACAAATCTCTCCATTTCCTCTCTCCCGCTAGCACAATTCTAACTTCTACCCAATTACATAACACTTCTAAAGAAACCTCATTTATATTGAGGGGAATAGGTGAGAAGAGAAATACAAAGAGTCAAGAGGTAATAGGCTGGACACGCGCTGGTCCAATTAATAAATTCTAAATTTATTACAATAATTTCCAAAATTGCCCTCACCCATCTAATATCCATCGATACGTATTATTCATACATCGCATCCATGTATTCACAAAAAGCATGTTATCAATCAATCAAATCCAATTAATTAATCTAAAATTAATGACCATCCAATGTTCAAACAACGATTTGATTTTGCGCGAGTCAAACTCGTTTTGCGAATAAGTACTCAAAGTACGAATTCTTGAATTATATTAAACTACAATATTAAATCCAATTTAATTTGTATTTAATACTAATTCTATATTTAATTCTAAATTAAATAATTACACTTTTTAATGTGCCTTTACGACTTAGATTCCAAATCTAATTGTTACGGGTCTCAAAGCCCAATTAACATCCAATGTCAATTTAATTAAAGCCCAATGGGCTTTCAATTAATCTCATAAAGCATGGACTTTGGTCAATATGGGTCAAACCCAAATACCAAAGCCCATTTAAGGAATCACCCTTATTTGCCAAGAAACCAATTTAGGCCCATTAGGCCCAATTAAAATTAAAGGTACATTTAATTATATTTAGACTTTATGGATATGGTTTTGGGCCCATTGGATCCAACCAATTAGTCTAAACCAAACTTGGCCCAACCAAGCCCATTAAGCCCAAATACAACTTTACAAGCCCAATTCCAAATTTGGCCCAATTAATTAAATTACAACATTCCAATATCACAATTTAATTAATTCAAAGTGTATAGGCATAATTAATTACTCAAATTAATATTTCCAAAATACCAATTTACACAATTAATTATGCTAATCATCATCAACACATGTCCAACATTGTTGAATCAAAAAATCAAGTCATTTTCCATGCTACTAAGTCACGGCAATATGGGATTTTGTCCAATTCCAAATTCAATCCAATTAAATCTCAAATTAACATTTCCCAAGTCTTTCAAACTCATCCAATGATTCAAAAAAAAAAAAATACCAAGACATTAGGGCACCTCCACATTCGGCCAAGCCAATGATTTGGGGAAAAATTGATCCAATCCAATTTCCATCAAATTGATCATGCATAACACCATGTTATCATCATTCAAGCATATTCAAACAATCAATTTCATCCAAATATGCTCAAATCAATTTTACCCAATTTTACCCTAATTCCAATTTCATGTTTAAACAAGGCTCTGATACCAATGTTAGGTTTCTAAGGTCAAACCAAGATCATTCAAGCATAGAAATCATGTGAATAATATAAAGAAGTATGGCAGAATCATACTTACAAAGAACAGATGGAACAACAAAAATTCTTCAAGCTTTTCCTCCAAGGTTCTCTCGGTTTTGGCCTCCATTTTTGTGCTCCATGTGTTCTTCAAGCTCCAAGATTTAAGTGTGCATTCCATGCTCATAGGTGGGTTTCCCAATCACCTTTGTATGACTCCTAAAGTGTGCTAGCACTTGTGAAAATTTGCAACAAATCTTCACTAAAAGCTTCTTGCATCTCTTGACTTTGTTGGAAAATAGAGAGGAAATTTTGCCCTTAGCCGAATGGAGAGGGAGAAGGGGAGAGAGAAGATGATTTGTTGGTGTGTTGTTTCTAAAACAATTACCAAAAATTGATTTCCAAAATTTGGTATATGGCTTTCAAAAGTCAAACAAATTTTTGGAGCCAAAATGGCAATTAATGCCCTCAACAACTCACATCATTCAAAAGTGACTAGACATCACATCACTCAAAGTGACTAGACATCCATCACTTCAATGACTAATGATTTGACCCTTGATGTGGCTTGTGGGCCGCACTTGAATTCGAAATGCGAGTGGGCCCGCAAACACTCATGGGCTCGGGTTCGCTAATTCCGAATTAACGAATTTTCTGTTGCGACGTAATTAAATCAAATTTAATTTAATAATTATACCTAGCAAAATTACTATTCATATCGCTAGCGAATTAATTCTAAATTAACTCGTTCGCCCGGATAAAAATCTAATTTTAATTCCGCGTCGAAATCTAATTTCGTATAATATATCGAATATATTATTTTATCGATTAATTCCAAATTAATCGTTCTCTCTCTTTAAATAATATTTTATCCCAGATAAAATATCTCCGTAATTAATCCTAGATTAATTTTCTCTCTCATTAATTAATCCCAGATTAATTATGTGCGAGTCATACGTCATCGGTGAATCTTCGGGAAGCGACCCATGAGATCCATGGATATGTTGGCAGTAAATTCGATCGTCGGACTAGCCGAACAAGTACGTACCTAGTACTACGCTTTTACTGATTTACAAGACATGGTTGGATTCTAGCAAAGCACCGTGCCTACCCAATTCTCCAGAAATATTCTTAAAGGAGTATGTAATCTTTATCAGGTGTAGTATACATAGTATTGCGTATTCCGATCCAGTATCGGATGTCACGTGCTAGGCCTGGGCTGGAATTGTGTCTGCCCCATACGAAGCACATATCGGATCTCTGGTAACTAGTCTCTATAATCGGATAAACATGACCTAGTTATAATATCCCGATAGCTGCAGCATAAAAGAGCACTAGTTCCGTATCCTACGTGACCATCATCTCCACTATGACTGGAGTGATACTTCCTTCTTGACATCACACCCAATACACTACGATTATCAATATACCCAGAAGAGGCGTACACAGAACCTGTTAAAGCCCTGGACGACCAAAACCAAAGTATATTGATTGTCGCAAGTATTAGTGGTGCAAGTCTAAGATTAAGACCAAATACACTTACCATGATTTGCACTTCCATAGACACATAGTCATACTACCAACGGAATTCTGAGGGGTCTATCCAGAGAGAAGCTGTTTCCGTACCATCGGTAAACCCAACCTCCTATTACACTTGTATGAGTATCATATACCCAAATATATGAGAACTATGCCGTTATGCTCCCACAACACGCACAAGTGTAATACTAGTCTATTCCACATTATCGATGTCCAATCTCAATAATACTACGACTAGGGATATTTAATGATTAAACCTTCGTGGATTGATATTATCTTATATCATCTCAATCCGGAACTAATCATAAAGACCTTTTATCATTTATATATCTTGGTAATCTAATTACAAATGATAAAAGAGCAATTTCCTTTGTCACATAGTTAATTTGTACAACAACACCATGATCTGTACAAATAGTGATGCTATGGGTCATAATTGTCCAAAAATCTCCCACTTGGCCTATAACCAATCACACAAGTGTCCTACACCCGAACTATGTACGATTCGCTCAAACTTCTGCTGAGAAAATGCTTTCGTCAGCGGATTTACAGTGTTATCATCTGGTGCAATTTATTCGATCATCACATCGCCACGATGTATGATTCGAACGAATCAGATAAATATTTGAAGTATATATTGGATCGTTGATGAGACCATTATTTTTTAGCCTGTGTTGTACCTAGCTCAGCTGTTAACAGAACTACTCCTAATCTGATTAGGATTATATCATCTAAAAGGCTTCTAT
Source organism: Zanthoxylum bungeanum (assembly GCA_019454045.1). Classification (NCBI taxonomy): domain Eukaryota; kingdom Viridiplantae; phylum Streptophyta; class Magnoliopsida; order Sapindales; family Rutaceae; genus Zanthoxylum; species Zanthoxylum bungeanum. The sequence continues at coordinate 7,187 of SKCR01032724.1, read as the reverse complement.
TGCTGCCTCAGCTGCAGTAATATTCCGTTTTTGTTGTTTGTTTGGCAATAGTATCTTGCTTGGAAGATTTCCAGCTCACTATTCCGTTATCCAAACTATATAATACGTTTATTAGGACTTATAGTCATTTTTATCGGTTAGGAAACTTACAGCAGTGAACCCAGTCACTTCAAGTTCTCCTTCTCCATAGTATAAGAAAGCATCCTTAGTTCATCTAAGATACTAAAGGATGTTCTTAACATCAATCCAGTGACTATCACTTGGATTGGCCTGATTGTGATTCCATATGCTCAAATCATATGAGACACCAGGTCACGTACATTTATTTTAATGTACGAGTTCTCGGAGAGTGCCAACAACTTTTAGATATATCCAGTAGTAGATCCTTATTCCTATAATAAAAGTTGTTTCTCCAAAGAATTCTACGAAGAATTTTTCATGAAAGCCAAGCTTTCACCGATTGTATTATGGGAATATCATTTCCAAGAAATGATATGTCATCATTACTTAGGACATTCATTGTCAGTGCGCTCCCAACAACCTTCTTATATACACAAGAATCATTTTCGTTTTAAATTAAATCATATACCATTATGATTACATCAAAACGATAATTCCAAGAACGCAATGCTTGTTTCAATCCATAAATGGATCGAATTAACTCGCAAACCTTGTTTGCTCATTTTGGTACGACAAAACCGTCATGATGTTGTAAACATCCTCCAAAAGGTTTCCATTAAGGAAAACAGTTTTGGCATTCAGCTGCCATATTTCATGAATGAAACATGCAGCATTAGCAAGTATTATCCAAATGGATTTAACTATGACAACAGGTAAAAGGTTTCGTCGTAATCGACACAATGTTGATAATGATACCTTTTCGCTACAAGCCTAGCTTAGTACGGTGATATGTTGTCATCCATGTATGTCTTCCTTGAAGACTCATATAGTACCATTAGGCACAATGTCTTGCGGTACTTCAGCTAGTATCCAAACTTAGTTGGTATACATGGAATCCATTTCGGACTTCATGGAACTTTGCCATAATAGGGAGTCGATACCTTGTATCACTTCCTCATACGTAGTCAGTTCGTGTTCCTCAATAAGATTGACATCTTTACGAGGTGAGATCAAGAACTCATACCTCGTGTTGTTTTCTGACTCTCTCCGACTTACGCGGTTCTTGTGTATTCGAAGATTATTGGTATAGTTTCATCCTTGATGAACTATCTATGTTCCATTAAGGAATCAGTGCCTGGAATAGTATTACTCTGATTTTCATCGAGTTTTACTTTCCTCCCACTTACCACTGCATATAGGTATTCCTCTTAGGAAAACCGCATGGCGAGCAACAATTAAATTGTTCTCTTGTGAGTTGTATAAGTACTATACTTTGGTTTCCCTAGGATAACCCACAAATTAGGAACTTATCTAATTGGGTTTTATTTTGGTATCATCCAAACGTATGCCGAGCATTCCCAAATCTACAGGAATGAGAAAACTTGATTTCTTTCCTGTTCATATCTAATATGAAATCTTTCAAACAGATTTTTATGGAACCTTATTCAAAATAAGTTTTGCACTGTGACCGGTGCGTTAACACACACGTATAACGCAAGCGCACGTATCGTTCAAGTAGTATAAAAAGTATCGATCCCACGAGGACTTAAAACCTTATCTATTAATTTTTATGAGGTTAGCTGATTACTAGTATCTAACAGATTGATTTGATTTGGTTGGAAAAAGGCGATAATTCTAAATTTAAAACAAGTAAATAAATTTTTGCTTAAGTGAAATGATGAAAATTCAATTTATAAAAACTATCAAGGGTTGTGATTTATTTCAATATTATTTAAAAGATGAAGTAGTTATCCTATAGTTGGGTAATATATCAATTTATTAACCTGGAACACTAAATTATGTAAAAGCCTCTTCCGATGGTCAATTACAAATACCTAGTATAATCCAATTGAACCATATGTCTATGTCAACCAAATTACCTAGATTCATTAAGTTTAAGTTCCAATTATGGCTACCGCCGCCCGACAGGTATATTCCTATCCTGTAAGGAAATCTATTAAATGGTTATCTATCCTCAAGGAAGATCGTGGGCTATTGAGTCTAAGGTCTTAAACTTAAAATCCATATGTCTAATTCATTTTAAGTTTACCTTATCAATTTTATTAATGGCCAGTTAATAAAAAGGCTTTAAGATTAAGACTCAATAAATAAATCTTTAAATTACCCAAACTATAATCTAACCCTTATAAACCGATTAAATTGAAATTCATCACAACCCTAGATAACTAACTTAGCTACGACACATAACTAGGGCTAAAAAATTAAAAGACTTATAATAAAATTGCATAAAGTAAATGCGGGTAAAATAAATGCTGAAAAGTAAAATAAAATAAAAATGCTAAGGTAAAAGGAATTATTTCTACTACTACTAATTTAGATAATCTCACAAAATAATATATAAACTTGTGATTATTACCAACCGAACAATCTGGCGGTATCCTGATTAAGTCAAATTAAGTCCAACCAACCATAAAGGCGGAACCAAAAATAAACCAACCATAAAGGCGGAAAATGAATTAAATTTACCAACCGACCAATATATCGGTATCTCTTTTTAAGTCAAATTTTAAATAGTAAATATATTATTTTTAAGGGAGATTAATCTAAATAGCAATAGTAAAAGAATTACCTTTCACCCTAGCATAGGGAAGTTACCTCCTCCTCATAGTGAATAGTAAAAACTGTAAAATAAAGAAAGTAAATATTATTATTACAGAACGTAATTAAAAATTACAAAACTAAAGTAAAAGAAACTTAGAGAGAGAAGCACTCCCTAATTACATAAAAGAAGTGAGAGAGAATGGTACACTGAAATCTGAAATTTCGAGCTCTATTTATAGGCGCGGATAAGCCGCGGGCGTCGCGACGCTGGAACAGTTCATCGTGGCACAATAACGGCTTAACACGTGACGATTCGGATAAGAGGATAAGGTCGACACGTGGCACGGCGGCTGGAGACTCAATTATTATACTGACGTCATTGATGACGTGGCACTATTCATGATAACTCAATAATTGTGATGACGTCATTGATGACGTCATGATGATGTGGCGTGCGCACGTTAGCAGATCTTCTGTGGTGGTGACACGTGTCTAGGCGCACGTTAGCAAAGTCAAACTTCTCAAATTCTGACCCGTTGACCAGGCGCACGATAGCAGACTTCGGTGCATGTTAGGCGTCGCGACGCTGAAGCTCCTGGCGTCGCGACGCGAAAAAGACCAAAATATCCCTGCTGACGCATTTTTGTCCGGTTTTGCCCCAAATTGCCTCCAGTGCTGTCCAAACTTTATTTATCTGTAAAATAATAACAAAACACATCAAAACGTTCATAAATCTCGAGAAACAATACAAAACATTAGGTCAAATGAGTGAGAAATAGTGATATAAATACCACTCATCACACCCCAAACCTAACATTTTGCTAGTCCTCGAGCAAAACAGAAAATAACATAAAGAAATAAAATTAACTAAGCCACTTTCGTAGGGATCACAATTGCTTTAGCATATGCAACAAGCCTTAAACCCCTAGGTGTCCCTAGTGGACGAGTTGTAGTCTCGTAAGGGTTTCAGCAATGATACCCACAAACATTTTACAAAAGTAAAAAGGTGGTGAAACTAATGCACACAAAAGCAAAAAGACAAGCGAAAAGAGAATAAAGAAGTTAATGACTAATCAGGTGAAACTTCTACTCCAAGTTACTAGTTGTTTTCTTTCTTTCTAAATTACTAAATAAGTAAATTCTCCGTTTATTTTTTACCATTCTCCATATACACAGCCAACAAAATATTAAACAACTCAATTTTGCCCACAACAGTCATAAGTGCAGTTGATAAGAGAGTAATATTTTTGTCCTAAAGTTCTACCACATTTCACACCTTTTTGTAGCAATGGAATAATTTTTCTGATTTTTCTGATTTTTTCTTTGATTTTTTCTTTGATTTTTTATTTATATACAATATCTTCCATCTATGTAGCGAGTGTTGGGCCGGTGGCTCCCAAACCAGTTGGCTTTAGGGCACCAAGTGTTAAGACACCCCTAAGGACTTAATTACTCAGACTTCAGATATATATATTTTTGCAGTATCTTTGATCCATGTAGCGAGCTTTGGGCCAGTGACTCCCAAACCAGTTGGTTTTAGGGCACTAGGTGTTAAGACACCCATACAGACTTAATAACTCGGATCTCGGACGTTTTTTTTTTTTAATTTTTTTTTACTCCATCACTTTTTGAGATGCTTCCTCCAATTAAACTAGAGAACTGAATATTACAAACTTTTCAATTTTTAGCTCATGTCCGTATGTTACCATGTATGTTGATAATACCTGCCAACTGAGCATAAGAAGATCCATTTTAGTCCATTTTATGGAGAATTCACAAATTAAATAATTCAAAAGGAAATAAACAAAAATTAACTTGTTTCAAAATAGGTTCGAGATACGTCTCAAGAGTAGAAATTCCTTACTCGGCTATCTCTTACCAATTTCACCTTTTTAGTCAAAATAAAAACACAAAAATGCAAAATATTTTTGTAATTTTTTGAAAATTTTTCAATTTTTTTGTATTTTTCGAAAAATTTTAGACTAAAAATAAAAACAACACACAAACTAAAAAACAAGATATTAATCAACTAATTCCTTCCCCCAAACCTAAATGAGACATTGTCCCCAATGTCTTAAACAATAGAAGAAGATTTTAGAAGATAATACCTGGTTAGCTGAAATTCTACAGAAATTTAAAGGTTAAGATCCAGATTAACTCGACGCCTCTTACCATGATCGTCCCCAGACCAATTTATCTTTGAAATAATAGGGTCAACTTGTGGTTCATATGCTAAGAGTTGGTCAATTAGATCCGGAGCGGTTCTGGCAGTAAATAGGAGTTCTTTTAAAGGTTTTGATATGAACCCATTCCTCCGTGCATCATCAAGAAACACACAAAGAAAATCATAAAACCCATCAACGTTGTACAGCCCAATTGGTTTCTGGTGTATGTTTAGGTTCGCCCAAGATAGTACAATAAAAATTTCCTCTTCCAATGTACCTAACCACCTGGCAAAGCAATAAATGCATCAGCAACGGTTAATCATTTCTACCAGTCGTTCAGACATACCTGGCACGATCAGTTCTTCTTTGTTGTGGTTCAATAAGATTTGCCTCTGCCAAGGGTTTTGGGATGATTCCCAAAACGTGTCTGCCTCCTTCTTGTACGGCCTTTGAAACGATCCCCATTAATCCAAGATTGCCTCCTCCATATTAAGTGCATATTCCTTGCAGCTAAGAAACCTCGACCCATTCCTGTGCTGCTTCTATGTATTGTGGTTTAGTACCAACACTACTACCTGCAAAACACACAGATGTTTTCAACTCGTCTTCTTGAAGTGGCTTCCATGTTTTACGTTTTTCTTTCTCAACTCTGGATGACTTCAAAGGTGCAATGATGAGTTGAATTTATATTACCTGAAAAGGTTGAGTAAAAATAGCACAAGTATCTTCCAAAGGACGATTAGTAGCAAAATAGTAAAATAGATCGTGATAGTCAAAAAGGTCTGGATCCTGTCGGAGAAAACAAAAGAAAACAACAAAACAAATCAATATTATTAGGAAAAGACAAAGAGATATAATATGTACAAGATTTTACAGCTTGATTAACGTCTATGCGTCAGGGACAAGCTTCCCATCCAATTTTCTTATAAATTGGCAAACAGGGTCTTTTTGAGTTAGATTCCCAAGACTTACCTGTTGTCTTTCTTTTTGAAATTGTGATGTAATCTGCGAAAGTCTATGTGAACATATCCACTGGGATGCGTCTCAAGAGTCGAAGATATATCATCTAAAGACTCCTTACTCAAGCCATCCCTAATGAATTTAATTTTGTCTTCGCGATTAACAGACACCATTCCTAAATAACGACAACGAGTATTGCAATTCCAACGTGCACATTTGTAACAAACACCCATTTGCTTAGCTCTTCGTTTCTTTGCATAGGTGCTTCTTCCAAAACCAGGCAGATGTGAAATAAAAGAATCAGAAGACTCACCTGCCAATCGGACTCGTGCTTCAATTACCCAACGAATGTCATTGGGAACACCATAGATCGTCAGTAACCTCATGTTCCAAGCGAGCTTTGTAGACTTTCATCAGAGATTTTTGAGGGAGAGAAGGAATTGCTTGTGAAGATTTGCGAGAGCTTCTTCCATCCTGAAATGTCTTAATCTGTAAAAACTAAACACACAAAATTAAATCAACCAAATCACAATATATACAAAATTGCATGGGTTGCCTCCCTGCGAGCGCTAAGTTTAATCGCGTCAAATGATTAAAGTTATGCTAAGTTTTAAGCGCTAAGTTTTCTCGAATGTTATGCTGGATCTGAAAGTGTAACACTTTCTTTTTGTCGCTCAAATGATTCTCCCCAGTAGTGCTTGACACGCTGACTGTTAACTTTGAATGTGTGTGGTATTGGGATCCAGTAACTCAACAGCTCCATATGGTAAAACCTGAGTGATCTCAAATGGTCCAGACCACTAGATTTCAACTTTCCAGGGAAAAGTTTCAACCTCGAGTTGTACAACAACACCTGCTGCCTTGGTTCCAACTGTCTGTGCACTATTTTTCGGTCATGCCATTTTTTGTCTTTTCCTTGTACAATTTGGCATTCCATAAGCCTGTAGGCGAAATTCCTCCAATTCATTGAGTTGGTGAAGTCTTTTCTCTCATGCAGTTGTGAATCAAGATTCAGCTTCTTCAGTGCCAGTACGCCTTGTGTTCAAGTTCAACTGGCAGATGGCATGCTTCCCAAACACCAATCGATATGGGGACATACCAATGGGTGTCTTGTAAGTGTTCGGTAGGCCCATAATGCATCATCCAGTTTTGTAGACCAGTCCCTTCTTGTTGATCCAACGGTTCTTTCTAGGATTCTCTTGATCTCCCCTGTTTGAAACCTCAACCTGTCCATTTGACTGTGGATGGTAAGCTGTGGCAATCTTGTGAGTAACTCTGTAATTGGATAGGAGGTATCAAAATATCTGTTGCAGAAATGTGAGCCACCATCGCTGATAATTGCCCGAGGTGTTCCGAATCAAGTGAAAATATTCTTTTCAA